>WBND01000021.1:2050281-2073762 GCA_013398595.1 Tychaedon coryphoeus | reverse complement strand
TTTTTTTTGTTTTGTTTTTTTTAATGATAGAATTTAACATATGTTCTGGGACCAATATAACAGAAATAGCCACAACTTTCTCACCTTCTTTTAGGGACCTGAAAATGGGAGAGATCCCATTTGTAAAGTTTCTTTCTGAATCAAATTTCCCAAAATGTGAGTGAAGAGGGGTTGCAGCTTTGATTAACTTTTTCATTACTTAGGAAGTAAGTAAGGGAGTTTCCTGCAACTGGGTTTGAGGAGGCAACAGTGACAGGGAAATACAATTCTTGGAGGGATCAGGCTTTCTTTCAGGACCAGAAATCAAAGACCTATTAGACACCAGGTCCTGGTGAATGATTAAAAGAAAGTAAGGTGCTCTTCTTTAAATGCTCATTTTTAATGCTCTTTGTCAAATGTTTTACTTTGTTATGTCAAAAGTGAGACATGCTAAATAACCTACAGCTTCTATTCAAAATGAAAAGACAGATATGTCCTAAACCTAAGAAGGAGAGATATATGTTGGCATTTCCTGCATAGCTTTCCAGATTTAATTATTGAAAATAGCCGACTGATTTTTTAATTGGTCATCTTTCCTCATTTTATAACAATTATTTTCTAATGCTCTTTCACTATCCTGAAAAGATTCTCTCCTTCTACCCAAATCCTCATTTTTTTTAAGTGCAACTGAAAAGCTGCGTGATATTCTCATCTGCAATTTTCAATTTCACTAATCAAGTCTTTGCATTTCATACATATTTCAAGAGAAGTATTTTGGGAAGGCATTTGTTTCCCCTATTCTTTTAATCGAGCTGCTCAGAATGTTTTTCATCATCCCTCTTCACTTTTGTTTCCACATTAACAAATGAACCTTTGTTAGGCGGAAGGTTTGTACTGGAGAGAGAGTTGGGATGACCACACATGCTTTCCTGTTGTGCTGGCTTTGACTGGATTCAAAGATGATTTTCTTCACAGTAGCTAGTACAGGACTATGTTTTGGATTTATGCTGAAAAGAGTTTTGGTAACACAGGTATATGTTTGTTATTGCTGAGCAGCACTTACACAAAGCCAAGGTCCTTTCTGCTCCCCACTCCATCCCACCAGTGAGGGGGCTGAAGGTGCACAGTTGAGAAGGGAAAAAACTGGGATAGCTGACCTCAATCATTCCAATGGATATTCTGTACCACATGGCATCATGCTCAGGATAAAGAAATATGGGAAGGAGGAAGAGTGGTATGTTTGGCATGATGGATTCTCTTCCCAAATATTCTGATTTAGGAATGCCACTCTCTAATTTAGTGTTCTCCCACCACCAAGACTGCTCCAAACCAAATGCCAATTGCTCATTCCCACCCCATCCCTTTTAATCTCCCTTCCTGCTCCAGGGATGGGGCTGACAATTAGAGGTACAAAATGGTAAAAATTGTGGGTTGAGATAAGAACAATTTACTGGAAACAGCAACGATACTAATAACAAAGGTGTTCAAAGAGAGGGTGATTCTCATAAAAACAATGCACACCAAAACTCCATAGGATGTGTCACTTTTATCTTTTAAACTGTCTTTGTCTCAACCCACAATTTTTTTCACTTATACCTCTTTAATTCTCTTCCCCTTCCACTGTGCAGGGAGTGAGTGATCAGTCGTGTGGGGATTGGTTGCCAAGTGGAGTTAAGACCTGAGACCTGTCCTTCATAATCATCCTTCTGAATGAGCCTGACATCCTGCCCTTTGAGAAAGAACTTCTGCAAAGCCCATATTTGGTTGTCAGTAGTAAAGGCATTGCTTTTCTTTTATATTGATTGCTTCTCTCAAAAAGCTTCCTCCAAGTATGTCCATGCACTCCACCCTCTTTGCTGAGGTTTGTTTGCTTCAGTGATCTCAGCAAATGTGTCATAAAAATGCAAGTGTTTTAATCTGGAAATTAAGCTCTCAGATGATTTTAGGATCCGTCCTTTGCTGGAAGAGGGGTCCAGAAAGAGAAAGAAAGAAAAAAAAATTGTGGGTTGGTGTATGTTTAAATAAATCCAAATAAGAACTATTTATGTCTCTATAGTGATATGGTTTAGCTATGAATTTGTTTTCTCATTTTGCAATTCCTTACTTATGTTGCTTTTTGTTTATCTGCTGGGAAGTACAATGTTGTTCTTAATAAAAATGCAGTATTGATTTAACTTAGAAATACATTATACTAATCCATGAACAAAATATTAAACAGTGTTTGTTTCACCATGAAGCATGTCAAAACCCTTGTAAAACAAAAGATTTTAGATAATATCAATATTTCTGTGGCTATTTGTTTAATTAGTACACTGCAGCTCTGTAACAGTTGGCCTCTCTTTGCTACCTTAGCAGCAAACAAATCTCTTCTGAGTTCAAAATAATCTTCTGCTGTATTTAGAGCATTACCTTAAGTTACTATGTACTTTATCACTGCATTACTTCACTTTTACACTAATGTATATTTATTGATGAGGGATTTCCCATCTCTAGCTGGAAATAAAGTGGGAAAATGAGGGTGTTATATGTGGTCATCTGCTCAGGACAGGGGTCAAGAGACCTGGGATTTGGAGACTTGTTGAGGTTAAAAGGGATCCCTGAAGATCAATTGGTTCATCCTTACTGCTCAGACAGGGTCTTCTATTGTAAGTTGGACAGGACTGTGCTCAGTTGTGTTTTCAGTATCTCTAAGGTTGGAGACTCTACAACCTCTCTGGGCAATCTGACCAGTGTTTAACCACCCTTCAATTATTTTTTTCATATATTCAAGTAGAATTTACTATAATTTCATTTGTGACTGTTGCCTCTTGTCCTTTAAGTGGTCACTGCTTATAAGAGTCTATCTCCCTTTCCCTTCATTCACTTAATTAGGTATTTAAATTCTTTAATAAGTTCCCCCTGAATCTTCTTTCCTCCAGACTAAGGAGTCCTAGCTCTCTCAGCCTTAGCTGCTGTCCCTTAGTCTGCAGAAACAGACCTAGACCGAGTAATCCAGATAGGAACAGGAACACACCCATCCATTTGATTTGTTTTCCATTTCTCCCAACTTGCGTCATCTGTAAATCTGCTTAGGGTGCACTCTGTCCCATCATCAAGGTCATTAACGAAGATGTTAAACAGTATTGGCCTTGACATTGACCCCAGGGGTAATGCACTAGGGACTGTCTCCGGCTGGAAATTGTGCTATAGAGCAGGAGCACGTCTGTTGCTGTTAAATCTGAAATGGCAAAGACCCTAATTTGAAGAATTTGCTTCATCTTTATGCATCTTATATTCATAATACCAGAAAAATGCTATAGCTCCTCTTAGGTTTCTGATAAAAAATGCAATGTAAGAGCTAAGCGTTATTTTTAGTCAGGTATTTTACCCCTTATTATGAGTTATAAATTGCAAATTGCATTTCTCTATTAAAAGGTTGCAATACATATTTTTACAACAGAAGGCGACAATTTCCATATTCCAAGTCTTTTTCTTAACAGATCTTGGGAAAAACTTTGCACTCAGATTTAGTTTCAGCAGCATCAGCTATTCAGCTTCAAAGAATCCATATTTTCAATTATTTTTATGTTATTAAAAGAAGAGTCTGGATTCAAAGACAGAAATTATTTCAACTCTTAGAAGTAGTATTGTATCAGCTAGAAGGTGATTCCTTCTTTCATTTAGGAAGACTTCATTTTTAATCTAGTTTAGCAAGATTTTAGACCAAGTAGCATCAACCTAATAACTCCTAACAGTACTATAACTGTTTTAAGTGCACATATAAAGTATCTACTCTGGCATGTCCTTTATTTTTTAAAAAATGCAGTGTAATAAAGAATAAGCATTTCCTGCATAGAACAAATTGAGACATGACAAAGAGTTAAGTATTCTATAAATGCTTTTGGCATCCTATAAATCATCAACTAAAGAAAATGCTGACAAATATCAACATCAGTGGAGTATTGATCTACCAAATGCACTCCAGCCTCTCACTAAACAGTTTTCCTTAAGCATATAAATTAAATGGATAAGAAGGGAAAATCAGGTCTTTGGCACCACTAACACCTGCAACAGATTTGCAAGAATTTTTGTTATTATTCTGTCCTGCTTTTTTACTGTTCTCAGGTTACTTCATTTGAGATGATGGAGGTATCTGTGACATTGCATTTCATGTGCTTCAATATATGCAATATGAAAAGAAGCGTTTAGCAGAATTCTATTCAGTGTGTGCTCAGTGTGTGCTGGGACTTAGACTGGCAGTTAAGAAGAGTGCAAGACTGTAATACAAAGAAAATTTTATACTGGACTTGTGTACTAAATTACATTGTCTGGATTTCAATATAACTTTTAATCAGTTTGAGTAACATGGTTGATTTCACCTGTATTCCCTATAAAGAGAGGCCCCCTGAGAATAGGTAACATTATGAGAACCTTTTAGCAGGTGACATTTAAATCAGAACATCCAGAGGTGGTGTCATAAGCAGATATGTCTTTTTCACCTAATATGCCGGGGCTGAATGTTAAATGCAGAAAATAATATTTTATTAACATTATTAGGATATTCAAAGAGAGGTTATGAGGCAAACAGGTATCTATTTTTCTACCCTTTCATATTTCTTCTAAGAAATAATTGCTTCTAGGAGTCAGATTATTTCAATTTGTTTCCTCCTTTTTGAAGGATCCCTTTGTAGAAGGTTTCCTTTGTTAATGTAATGATGTAGGGGTGCTTAAGTTCTACAATTCAGGTCTTGAAATTTTTCATCAAGACAAAACAAACTCAAGCATGTAATCATCTAATTCTTAGGCAGAGTGGTATAATGATTAAAATCTTATAAAGCCCACTTCTTTCTATTGCTCTGTATTTGATCTTTTTAAATTTATTTTTTAAGTTGGTGGCTTGCTTCTGGTTCTACATAAATTATGACAACAATGAAATGAGGTCAGTTTGATTTAATTTTTGCACCCTTTGATAAAGGATTCTATAAATAGAGGAAATGGAATTGACATAAGAAAAGGAAATAACAATAACCATTTTAACTACAGTTTTTTCATTCAGCAAACCAAACAATCTCCATGTACTAATGACTGGTAATAACATTTGCATTTCATACTTGAAAATGTAGTATTTAGAATTCTTTTATCTTATGAATATACTTTCTGTAAATATATACACATATGTATTGTATGTTTCTAAGTCTATGTGTATGTGCAAACATTTTTTCTGAGAAATAAATGACCTCAGGTACAGAACAACAAAAGATTATTATGTATTCTCAGTGTGAGTAGAAGGAATGACTCATGAGAAATATTGCAGGCATTTGTTTTATAAATAGGTTAGCCTTGTTTAAAGGTTGGTGAGTTGCTACCTCTGGTTAATTTTCATTTATGTTTTACAAGTCATATTATGTATTAATTATTGTATTTTGATCCCATTGCTTGTTAGATAATTCATGAGCATCTCCTCTTAGATCTCAGCTGAAATTTTAAATGCACACTGAAGCACATATACAGAACAGTTCCTTAGAATATGTTTTTAAAATTAAACTCCAGTGAACAATATCTTAAAACTCTGAGACTACAGATCATAAAGTTTTTATAAAATGGGCTTATGTATATAGTGAACCTGTGACCCAGACAACAACTCTTTCCTTCCTTTTTTTTTCACTTTTGTAGAAAGAGGCTAAACATCAACTTATATAAATTACATTAGTTTTTCTTGTGTCTCACTAGTTATTTGCCAAAGATTTTTATACGTCATTGTTTAACGAATGATAAAACTTATAGTTTCTCATCAGCTGAAACAGCTGACTAGAGACTTGTATTTAGGCAGAAATATTGTAGACAATAACATTACATACAAACCGTCCTGTGCTCATATTGACTCTCTATTTCACTTTACTTCAGCTTTATTTCCCTTTACTTCAGCTTTATTTCCCCAGAGTTTAATGGGAGGTCCAACTGACACAGCCTATTTTCTTTAGAGCTCATTAATATTCCTATTAAAATTCCTATTAAAAATGAAAAATTCCTATTCTATTAAAAATCCAGGGAGAATTTTGTAAAAGTCATGTGAGATCTGGCCACCAAGTTTAACTGATTATCAATATTGAGCTCTGCCTTGAGATGTTCTAAAGGAGGTTAAACCCCTATCTTATTTAAGTCTAGGTATTCCTCTTCATATCACTTCAGGAATCTGCAGAAATTTAGGATAATCCATGGTTATAAATGAAAAAAAAATAAAAGCTGGCGTTGTCTGCTAGGCAAGAACGACTTACAGAACAGTAAGTACATCATTTTAGTTTTGAACTTATTTAAGAATATAACATATTTGAGATTCAGATGTAAGGAAAATAATTGTCCTGGAAGGCTAAGGTGTTTTAAATAGGCCAATATTTGGAAGGAAAAAAAAAAGCAATAAGTCCATAAGCTAAGAATGGAAAAACCCTGCAAATGACATGGCTGTGTAGAAGTCATTGTCAGATAAGATTTTTTTTTTCTAAGATATTGCAGGTTTTCAATGAAAGGAGTAATTAAGGAAAAGGTTTATGCAAAGATCCACAACATAGCACTGAGTGCTTTGGTTTTCATCTCTTATCATAATTAGGATATTAGCTTAGCGTAATCAGGGCTCTAGTTTGGTACTTGCTGCAGTCACACTTAACAATAAGATGATTCCAGTCTAAAGAAAAGCCCACATAAAATACTTGTAATTTAGGTAGCAGATGCAGAGGTAGAACTACAGTAAAGGAAAGATAACTGAGGAGTTATCAAAGCTGGGAAATATGAAGATGCTGATGTGCTGCACATCACTTTCTGGATCACTGTTGAATGGCACCAAGACATAACTGACTGTAAAAGGCAGATCTGAAGAAATATATTGTGGCAGTTCATTAATATGGAACTTCTTCTGTAGTATTTGCTGCCTTCATAGACAAAAAGTAGAAGAAATTAGATGAATTAGATGAATTAGATCTCTGAGGAAGTAGGGGCTGCTTTACCTTACTGTTTCCTAAAAAGTTCTTACACTGAATGAAAGAAATATGAAGTCATTAAGAGGAGATGAAACCAAATTAAAACCAACCAAATGAAGAAACCCCCACAAAAAAAAAAGCAAAAAAACCCAATCCCAAAATGCAACAAACCCACTTCAAATTTGCTTCATATCCTCTTCAAAAAATACCTTTTAACAATTGCACAAATTTCTGTGGAGAGTAGGAATCCATCCTCACACCTGCAGCTAATCAATGTATGCCCTGAAGCATGATATTTGGTTCACCCTTATTATTAATTTTGGCATGCATAGCTACAAATGTTGTTAGTGTTCATATAATTAGCCTACTTCTTTTTAACATTCAACCAGGGTATTTGACTTGATGGTCTCCTGTGAGGGTGAATTTCACACGTTGATTATATGCTGTGTAAAGGAACATTTGCTTTTATTGGTTCTAAATTTATTCCTTTTTAATGCAGACAAGAAAACTGGAGAGTAAAAAGCAATTTTATAGGCAAAATCTAAGCTAAGTTGCCCTAGTGAAAAGTACCTAGAATGTTGTTGTTGTTGCAAAAGGGAGGAAAGGAAATCCCAGAGAGTCCTAAATATGATTTCTTCACTGTTGTGTGTGTGGGTAAGAGTGGATAAGGAATTAACACCAGGACAAATATTAAATGACAAAAAAAAACCAAAAAAAACTCAAAAAAACCCAGATCCAAAATGCAGCAGAAGGGAAAAATGAAATTACTTGTCAGAGTATATTGGATAGAATTAGAATGATGACCTATGTGCTGTATCATGCAGGAAACTTAGTTAAAAACAGTCCCTGTTCACTTTAGAGGAAAGAATGGGTGACAAAAATGTCAAATGGGATTACTAAAACATTGATCACAATTACTTTAGCAGTAGGGCTGCAACAATATTAGATAGAATTGAAGAATTTGCATTATAGTAGAAAAAAACTAAGCAAAACAGTAAAAGTGGAGGAAACGGAATTAAAATTAACAGAAATAAGTCACAAAAATGAAATCCTCTAAGACATGGTCAAACCATACAATGTTAATGTACTCCTTTCAAAATGTCTATGTATGGCTTATAATTAGTGTAATGCACAAAGAATTACCAAAAAATAAAAACAAGAAAGGGGAAAAAAATAAGCTGAATAAGTCAAGCTCAAACTCTAAAGGAAAAGAAAAAAAAATCAAATAACAGCACCACTTGAAACATCCACACATGAAAACATTTTCCATATGTATGAAAGAGTTCCTTGCCAAAAACTTATGAAACCTAACACTCCCAGCTCAAGGTAGTTTGGCGTATATTTTGCTAGATACCTACCGAACAGATTTATCTCTAAGTTAGCTGTTTAGAATTTGTGTTTTAATAAATGGGAGAAACAGTTCTGGGCTCACTTGGCCTGTTTTAGATAACTACCTTACAATGTAGCAAACTAAGTTGTACAACTGCTTGTTTTTTCTTCCCTTGCTTTGAACAGAGAACTTACAGTGGTAAGTAGACTTCTCATGCTGATGCAAATAATTACCACAGAAGTAATCTCTAGAGCTTCTATAAAAATGAACAGATCACTTTGATGAATTTGAAAATATAAGAAGAACATGTTTATTCTCTTTATGAAGAAAATGTTGAACAAACACCATGCCAGACAGTGATTTTGTGAAGCCACACAACAAGCCACCCACACATTTTATCTTTCATTTTTTGTCACCTTCTGCATAGGTAGCAGTGCACTAATGGTGAAGGGTAACAATTTGTAGATGAATTGAAAACTGCTGTTAACATGGTTCTGCGCAGACTGAGAGATGACTAAGATCCATTGGCCCCAAAATGTTTATTCAAAGTGCAAAAGTGTTGCAATAGCAACCAATCAACTCCTCAGAAGGCCTTATTTCTATGAGTAAAACTTCATGCTGTCATGGTTATCCTTATTCTAAAAGAACTTGGCTCATGAAGTTCTGAACTAAAGGAAAGACAGAATTTGGTCATGAAGGTATGCCCTAACTAAGCAGAAATATCTGCCATAACAGGAATTATTTGCTGCTCAAAGGTTCTTCAGACTTCCAAACACTAGTAGACCAGGAAAAAAACAAAAAAGGCTGAAATAGGAATGCAGTGGGAATTACAAGAGGATACAGAGAGTCTGCTTAAATTACAAATTTTTGAGGAAGCCTGAAAACATAAGTGAAAAGAGGGAAAGCCATAGAAATTTTTGATATGTGGAGAACCTGCACAAAGGTCTGAAGGAAGTCCAAGAGTTGACAGTAGTTGCTGGTAAAGGATGGACTTCCACACGACCTGATAAATGAGGATTCAACAGTCTTTGATGAGCAATGGCCTATTATGTAACTTCTTTGTCATTCACTTCACAGAAAATACTAACAAAACTTCCCATGCATCTGTACAAATGGTGTAATAGCTCCCCCTGATCCCCCAAAAAGGTCTTGCAAGGATGGAAAGGATTGGATGAGATGCTCATGTATTGTAATTATAACCATTTATGTGGGAATGCAGTTGTAACAAGGAGGAGTATGGAAAAATTATACCTAATCTCTGTGCCAGGACTTTTTGCTCATGTATTGGATAAAAAGTTTGTCCCTGTAGATATCAGGTTAAATTTGCTGCCTATTTGAGTTAAAGCAGAGGTTAAAATCTCTAAACTGTTGTGAAAAACAAAAATCCCTGAGGTTGTTGGTACACAAAATCAAGACAACACACGGCCTAGTTGCTGGGGAGAGCATTACCCCAGGTTCAATGTGGAGGTGTGCTGTCATTTAATGACAGCCATAATGCACAGTGAGAGGAATAAGGTACTCTTTAACTGGTGTGGTATCCACAGCTATCACTTGCCTTATTTCTTCTCAGCTTTAGGGAGAAATAAATCACCATCTCTGAAATACCTGCGGTGGGCAATGGGCATTTACATAACATAGTAATGACTTTGTGGTCTCTATAAAAGATTCTAGAACACCACATGGAAGCTTTTATTAGACTTTCACAAGTGCTTCAGAAAGAGAAAAGGAGAAAATATGTATGTTCATGGAAAAAAAAAAAAAAGAGGATAAAATAAAGGCCATTGCTGAAACAAAATTATGTTTTCCCAACATGAATATTAACATCTTTCTTTGGCTTTCTTCATGACTTTGAAAAATGTGAGTTCCACAAAGCAGTCTGTAACATCTATTTATGGAGAAAGCGATTTCATTTTATTTCTTTAAGCAAAACACTAAAAGTAAAAGTGACTTTTTTTTCTGTGAAATCCAATAAAACACACTGTTACTTTAGTGGCCTTGGAACTTTATTTTTTTTGTCTTATTGATAAACAGATTAAGATTTGAGCAACCATCTAGTCTCAAGCAGATCCCTTAAGAATTAGAGTGTGTGTTGCATTCTTGCTCCTCTATAGCTAATGCTAAAAATCAGCATAAAACTAGAAGATGTTTCCCATTGTTCTCATAATTAATTGCTTATTTATTGTCTTTTAAATCTTTCTCCTTGCTTATCATTGATTCTCAGTCTTGCTCCCTAATGTTGTTTTCTTCATCTTCCCCACATTCACTCCTTGATGTTTTACTGCTTATGTCGCTATAGTAGACAGCATCTCTCCTCTTTGAAGGTCCCCTGCTCCTCCTACTTTGTCAACTTTAAGCAATCTATTTAAACTAGGAATAATAATGGGTCAGTACCACTTTAAGGCAGATCTTTCTGAATATATTGCAAAGCCTGAGCTGTTTAAATGCATGGAGGATTGGTTCTTCAGCTAAACAAGAACACTTGTAACCATAAAAACTAGCTAGCTCAGTAAAAAGAACTATTAATATAAAATATGTATTTATTAAAACCCCCAATATTTCAGCCTTATTGCTTTATTTACACAGTAGTAAATCATAGTAAATGGGTAAAATGCCAAGAGAAATTGAGCAATATGAAAGCATTAGAGGAATACCACTCCTGAGTGACTAATATAAGCCAGAGGAGACACAGTAGACCAAAATTAAAGAAAATATTCTAAAGTTGTGCTGTATTATGCGTTATTCAAATGCATATATCAGAATAGTATTTTTCAGTGTTTAATCAGATCTTTTTATTTACCTTGTCCTGCCCATCACTACACATACCTTTATGCTCTGTGTAATGTGGTGACTTCAGCCTGTGTCAGAAAGTTTAATGCTCTGCTACACAGCAGTAACAACACATCCATCTTCATTAGAAATTGTTCTTCTACCTGCCCTTTCATAAGACCTTTCATCCACTCCCATACAGAATGGTGACATAAAGAGCAAATCAAAAATAAATAAGAGAAAAAAAAATTGATTGCAGAGATTTTGAAAACGTCTCATTAACTGGTTTGGAGGAGTTTAGGCATTAAAATTTGGGGAACAGAACTTTGGTTTTTTTCTCCGCTTTTTTTTTCTTATTTCCTTTTTTCTTTTGCTATTTTGTCTTCAAAAGTGAATAATCGATATTGGGAGAAAAAAAAATTACTGAAGAAACATCTCCAAAACCAATAGGTACTTTTCTTTCATTATGTCATGTTATTCTCGGAGAAGAAAAAAAAACACCCCCACTATTACAAAAGGTTTTTTTTGGCATCAAATTTTAAAGTGAAGAGCTAGATAACCAGCTCTAATATGCCGTTACCTTGCCAAATTATTCTGTATATAAGAATTCCAGTCTGGTCTTTTCATTTTTACTGAGAGTGCGTAGTAATTACTATTCACTAAAGTTGTGCGGTGCCATATGATTCTTTTTATGCAATTATAAACTTCTACTTTTTTATTTGTGAAATTTTGTCCTTTTAATGATCTTTTACATCTATTACAACACTAGATGTGACCAACCTGGTAACAGACAGATTAGATCATCAGAAAAAAATGGTTTAGATGGTATTGATTCAAGACCTTGCAATGTCTTTTGGAGTGAAGGAATAATTACATCCCATTCTTTTAGAAATCATTATATGTAATTCTGGGTGCTTTCTTTTCTGAAATTGTGAACTAGCAAAGTCTTACTAACTATGCAAGTACTTTTTCCTTTGTATAGAGGATAAATTTAAATACCTGGAATCAGAAGTAGAATAGACTCTGGAAAGAAGCACACAGTGTCCCATATCAAATAGCATATGCTCTCATATGCTATCTGGTAAAGTTAACTCCACATTACTAAGGATATAATGCAAAAAGAGGAAATGTAAAATCCATTCCACAAGATTCATGCAGAGTTATCTCACACAAGAGAGTGAAATAACTTTTCAGATAATAATATTAAAAAAAAATAATTTGATTATATTTAAATTGTTACAGGGCACTTCGATATTCCATGTCTCCTAGATAACAGCTCCTGAGAATTACATGTTCCTGTCCCATCCAAAAGAAAATACTATATTTTTAGCCCAGAGATTAAATAAATGGATAGTAGCATGACATGGAGATTACACAAGTCTAATACAAGTCAATAGTTTGTATTGTTTACATAATTAATTAACATTTTGATTCACAAATTGGTATCATCTGAAGTGAAATAATAATGCAAAATGCATTAGCATGAACAGCAGGAGTTCCTAACTTGCCAGCTCCTAAGAGTTGATTGCAGGCAGCATCATTTAGGTGACTTTGGAAAACTACTTAGGTGATTGAAAAATTCATGATGAACTTTTTGAACTCTTACTGTAATTGTGCCCATGTGTGCCATGTGTGCCAGTATATTTTAAGATATGGTTAGATATATGTCAGTATCATATGCAAACAGCCTCTAAGTTTTTAAAAATGTAGATTTCTTTGAATTAATAATGTAAAATAATTAAAAACCTCATTTTTATTGTACAGAAAATACATTAGAATTATATATTAAAAGTGAAAATAAGCTTTATGTTTTCCACTTATTAGAAGACAAAACCACACTGTCATCTTTACTGCAATACCTACAGGAAGAACATATAAATATGCTATTAGTGAACTGTGCAAAATTAAAATTGCACTTTTCTCTGTGTAAACTGTGTTCCTTCCTGCAATAAATCATCAGCACAGCACCAATTTAATTTCCTTTCTGAGTACATCCTAATGGGAAAATTGAAGACTAAAAAGAATGGTCTGAGGCTTCCCCTCCCCCTTCATATATTGGATGAAAGCACGTTTGCAAAATAAAAGCCACAGACAGCTTAATTGTATACTTAATAGACAGCAGGTAGAAAAATGCAAAGACAATGGGCCAAACTCTGCCCACAGGTTGCCCAGTTCCTTAATAGGAATGCCTCCAAATCTGGAAAATATTATGTCAAACATTAAGTATTGCTTTTGTGAGGTTTTGGGAGGTGAGGTAAGAGTGTTTTTTTCAATGGGTTTGGTTCAGGTTCCTAACATACCTGGCTGCACCCCACTCAAAATAATGTACAAGATACCTATCCAGACACAAATCTTGCAGTGCATAATACAAATCAACTAACAGATAGATTTAATTGCACATTCATTTCAAGCCAGATAATCTCTGCCTTAAATAATTAATGGATCAAACCTTTTAAATAGACAGAATGAAATAATTTCATTAAATTGTAGCTTTTGTATTTAATTTAATATAATATTCTGACAAAATCAATTTAAGATAAATATATATCAGTTACCTTTGCCAGCTGAATTACTTTCTTGGAGTTAATTTAGTTATATGTTCATGAATTCAGCATAATTTCTCTCATTTTTTAAAATATAACTTTACAAATGATTTAACATTACAAAGAAAGAGGTTGATGGACCAATATATGAGATCAGGTAGTTGGGTCCAGATGATTTACTACTAAGTGATTATAAAGTGCTTGAAGAAATAAAGATGAGCTGCAGTGGCTCCCAAAGCAAAAATAACTTTTATGAAAGTGAACATTAGTCATAGGATTTGGAAAAGAAGCAAACAGAATTATGTCCCCCCACCTACTGCAAGTAATTTCACCAATTTTCAACACTTAGTACAACATTTCTGCAAGCATATTTTTAGAGGATTTTTCTCTTGAGACACCTGTCTAAGCTTTCGCTGTTGCAAAGCTGAACTAGAATCATTAAGCCACTGTAACATTATACTTAGAGAAAATCTGTCAGGAAAAGGGACATTTAACCTTTAAGGAAAACCTGCCTTTACAAGAGCACAAGGATTTCTTGCAGGAATATAACAAGGTACTATGACAGTGGACCAAGAAAAGCAAAGTGTGAAACTTTTCTCCTTCACACCTGGATAGCAGATTAACTGTTGCAAACTAAACAAAAGACTTGGTCACTACATTTTTTGAGAATCTTTGTCCAAGAAATATTGAGTACAGGTGAAGCACCATCTTGGCCTTATATTTTAGAGTACACAATTCAAACGAAAGAGATGAACTGACAAGAAATGGTGGAGTGAATTCAACACCATTATACACATAAGTATTTAAAGTCATAAAGAGCATCGAAAACAGGAACAGTCCTTGTGAAAATACAATTAAAGTCGTGTGGGAAAAGAACTCTACTGAAAAAGTCTTTGAAATACAAACATTTCTGGTTCTCAGGGAAATGAGAATGCAGTTAGGGAAAACTTTGACCCTGCTTCTATTTTCCTTCTATTCATGTACAAGATCCAATGAAATAGTAAAAAAGGAGATGGCGTATTACACAGCTTTTCTAACTTTACTGTTTTGCTAGGCTTCTTTTACAGCAAAATAATACCATTAGAAATTTTACTAGTCCTCCTACACAGTAATTAACTTTTTTTTCTAAATGATGTGTTATTAAATAGGAACCTGTAAGCAGAATCACATTGCTCTTCTGCATTAGCTGACAAGGACTATGGCATAGATGTCATGACAACAGTATATATGGGCAAAATGACTGGATCCCTTTTGTGCTTCTTACTGTCTTTTGAAGAAAAGTCCATATTTCTGTCTGGGATAGGAACCTGTGATAAATAGAAATTACTTGCTAAAATGTTAGACTAGCTGTCATAGACAAGAAAGGATAAATGACAACCTGCAGCAGATATGGATACTGGATTCTATTAAAGAATTAACAAATTCAGTGCTTCTACCCTGCTTGATTATGCCACACACTCCCTCCCTTGTTGTCCTTTATATTGTTTTGTCAGATACAGTAGTGTAGCAAGCTGACTTTTGGCCATCAGGGACAATTTGTTTCTTCTGCATAAGACAGGAAATTTTGTACTAACTTGCTAGCTTAATTAAAATTTCAAGTCCTTATGTTCATCTCTTATGTATAGCAATATCCAGAAATCCATCTAGAAATAAACTAGAAACTTGTAGAAACTCAGGATGTAAGTTTAGGCATTTTACCATAAATGATTTATACCTTACAGTTCTTCCATGTGCAATTTTCACCCATTTAGTTTTCAGCTGAACAATTTTGATGCCCTGTGTGCAAAAGTAGCTAGGCACATCACCATAAAAAATCAGGATGATTAAAAAAGCTAGAAAATGCAGTGGCTGCAGACTGATAAAAAACTGATCTCAGCTCTGCAATTAATATGGATGGGGATGGGTGATGTTCAAGTATCACTCACAAGTATCACCAACTCTTCATGACTTAAAAAGATTAAATGTTTAAGGGGTACTGTGTGGCTGTGGACCACACCTTACATATTCACTCCATCAAATAAACCAAGGATTGATTGAATTGTGTCATTTATTTTACACTGATGTTGTTTCCAAGTTCAAGCAATCTCACCATGTTTATGTAAAGCACTGGAAATCCTTATAAGTGGAGAAGCAGAGTCAATTATTATGTCTTTGCAAACAATGGCAGACATAAAGCTTGGCAAACTGGCAGGTTTAGTGTTTTTGCTATGATCAGAGTAAGATAATATAATGTGCAAATATTATTGTGTACTGAAGCTGTTCTGTCCCAAGTTCTGCAGAATTTAGCACAACTGTGCCTAACTCTCAATTTCTGGATCTAGACCTCAGCTAGCTAGGTTTTCCTATCAAATATTCAGTGTAGTTAATGAGACTGTTTTACATAGTCACATCGCAAAATCTTGCTCTTAAAAAGGAAAATTGAAATATATTTTCCTTAATATTTCATCACCTGGGCAATATAACTTCTTTCCAGAATATGCACACACATATTTTGCTTTTTTCTGTCTACATTCTAAGAAAAAAAATAAATAAAAATAATAATAAAAAAAAATTGCATACAAAATCTCAGATATCTTTCTTTGATCTTCTGGAAAACATACGTGACTGTTGGTATGATAATGACTTCCCTAAATGTGGTTGCATAAGCAATAAAGTACCAAATGGGGAAAAAAGTGTACTTTTCTTACTAATTGTTGCTCACCAATTCTCTTTATGTTCATTTTTATATCCTCGTTGCATCCACCTGCTGCCGAGAGAGTTTTCTTTTAGTCTACCAGGCTATATAAAGTCACACAAGTGTTTGCTTGTTTTATCACTTCCATGCACACTATTGAAGGGAATGAGAGTATTGTCCTTATGAATAATTTGGTTAATCAGCTTGCATTTCTGCAACTTAGATTACTTAATTGTAAATAAAAGCAAGGCAACTGCATCAACCTCCTTCTATGAATATTTATGTACTATGCCTTAGAACCTCCAAAATATGCTACAATCAATGGTACCTCCATACCATAAAAACACTAAAACAGTCCACTTTCTTTTAGAAAGGAAGTGCCTAATGGCTTTATTGAAGAGGACCTCTAAATCATTTAACAGAAGAAAAGGAAGTACCATAAAAGAGCATTAAGGTTCTTTCAGAAAAAAAGAACATAAAAGCTACTCTGAACAGGTGGAATGTGCCATGTATCTGCTGGTTCTTGGGTATAATATAGAAATAAGAACATCATAATCAAGAGAGAGTTTCAAAGACATCTTCTACTGCAATGTGTAAGGTGCTGTGAATGTTGTTTTCTGTTGTTTAGATAGAAGATTCACAGTTACACTGAGTCACAGAAATCTAAAAGTTTTCTGCCTAAGCATTTTTAAATTTTTGAGGTCTTCATTTTGGAATTTCTGGCCAAACTTTTCCTTTTTATTCTATAACCATCTTTAATACTTGAACGGTTTGGCAGAAAAAGTCATAAGGCATATCATGAGAATATGAACTGTGCTTCTATTCCACATTAACTATTAGGAATACTTTCTATCAGGAATGAATGCACAGAGTAATTCAAGGTGTTTGTTGATGAGAAACTCAACATGAGCTGGCAGTGTGCGTTGGCAGCCGAAAAAGCCATCTGTGTCCTGGGCTGCATCAAAGGAAGTGTCCAGCAGGTCAGGCTAGACAGGGACCTTGCACAAGTGCCTGTAGTGATAGGACAATGGTAATGGGTCTAATCGAAAGAGAGTAGGTTTAGTTTAGATATACGGAAGAAATTCTTCACTGTAAGAGTGGTGAGGCACTGGAATGGGTTGCTCAGAGAAGTTGTGGATTTTCCATCTCTGAAAGTGTTCAAGGCTGGATTGGAGGGGGCTTTAAACAATGCCAGGGGAGTTGGAACTAGATAATCTTTAAGATCATTTCCAACCCAAAACATTCTACAAATTCATGATTCTCAAACATTTTTAAAAGAAGCTGGAAACCCACTATCTTAATCTCCTTCCTATACATCATAATGAGCTGCTTCTTACAGGAAAAAAACTCCTTGTAACCACTTCAGTGACACAGGCATGAATTCAGAAAAGCAGTAGACACAAAACAGCTGTATGTTATACCCAAGTCTCATATAATATTGATGAAATTAATTCTATATGTACTTACAATCTTCTATTTTTTTCTTTTAATTTTTCTTTATTCTTGAGGTGAGCATTTCAAAGCTACGTATGTGTTTTACATACTCTATAAATAGAAAATAGTTTTCTCTATTTAATAATAATTTAAGCAAACATTGACATTAAAGACAGGACAAAATATTGTCCTGAGAAAAATTTGAAAAGAATTGGTTCTTCACCAGAGAAAAAAACTCAGAAAATCAGTTTTTAACCATACAAAATACATTTTGCTGACATTTTTCTTATTGAAGCAAGATGGTATTTCAATTTTTTTTTCCTACTCTGAGAATATTTTAGAATAGTGAAGCCCTGTAAATTGTGTAGGCTGTATCTGTGATTGTCATATGGTTGAAATGCAGCTTCCCTGAAGTTACTCTTGTAAATGTAGTTTAATGGCACCTGAACTAAGTTTCAAATGGTAGCAGTGCAGACATTCAGGACATTATCCATACAAAAAACCAAGTGCTAAATCTCTTCTACCTTAACCACAACTGCTTTGGGATTCTTTAAGCAGAGGGTTCATTGCTCAGATATCTCATTATTTTAGCTGCTTTCATTTTCTTGTATACAAAGAAACCACCTCTGGGTTTGGAAATCCCTGATCTTTGAACTCTTGCAGGCTTGGACAACAGAATGGAGGAATGTTGCTACATGTTTGTCCTATCCTGCTTTTCCCTGTGCCATCAGTCCCTGCTGGAGATAGTGGCCAAAACATATTTTTAGTCCAATTTAGCATAGACATGCTTAATTTTTTTTAAATTCCAGCATATTCAGAACACATTCTCACTCCACCCCTTCCCCCAGCACATTATCACTTCTTGTTTTAATTTACATAAGAAACAAATTAGATAAGTTTTCTCTGGAGCCTGAGTGAGTAGAAACTCACCCAGTGTCATTCAGTAAAATACCTGTTTTCTTGGCAGAAAAAGCGTCCCAAATGCAAAGATGGGGGGTTTGTAGACTTCGGTCTTCTTACAAAAGTATCTGATTTATTCAGCAATCACTGCTTAGGTTTCTGTGATTTTTACCAGATGATAGACACCTGAACATTAAATCTGTAGTTTTGCTTGTTGCAGTTTGTCTCAGTTTTGGCAGTTTATGAAAGCCTCTGTATCAATGATGCTGTGAGCAGTTATCATTTTTTTCCTTGCTTGGATTGTGTTTTGATAGCCTGACATTTGTTCTCTTCAAATACATGAGCTATGAGCCTGTCTTGCCACTTGTGCTACTTCAGCTTATACCAGTCAAAATCAAGTTTGATACCTCTAATGCACTTGAAAAGTACTTTCCTTTTTACTATCCTCCTGTGTATTTTCATAATACCAAAGAACTCCTATTTTCCAAATATCTATGAGGGTTTGGTTTGTTGTTTTCTTTTTTTTTTTTTTTTTTTTTTTTTTTTTTTTTTTTTTTTTTTTTTTTTTTTTTTTTTTTTTTTTTTTTTTTTTTTTTTTTNTTTTTTTTTTTTTTTTTTTTTTTTTTTTTTTTTTGTGTGTGTGTGTGTGTCCTTGCATTATTTCTAGCACAGTTTTGCTGTTTTTCTTCAACCATCCATAATTTCACAGCTCAAGGTCAACCCCAAATGAAAGCATGTATTCCTGACATCACAGTAGAAAAATTAATATGTGGAAAGCTGTGTAAATAAGAGGAAAAAAACGCTATAAATATTCAGCTTCCCCCTCAAACTTTTAATTTTTTTTTCCATGATACTATTTGACAATGGTGTACAATGTATTTGAGTATAAAACACTTCTAGTATCAGAATGAGACATATAATTCCTTTAAGTTTACTGCTTCAGTAGAAGTATCGTAGTTATAAGTAGTTGGCAATTTGCTACAAATCGAAATTTCTCTTTCTTCCTCTGTTTGTAGAAACATATGATTTTTGACAAGAAGTACCACTGGTAAATACTTTTCAATAATAGGCTGAAAGCTCCATTGCTTTTGTTTTTCCTTTTTACTTTTCCCTTTCTTCTCCTTTTTGTAAGTAAAAATATCCTTATGTCATCTAATGTGAACTAGAATTGCCAACATTCTCCTCTGTTTCATGGGATATGAAAAATTAGTTCTTAGGAAGATATCAAATTCCAATAGCAGAATTTCTTGCAATTGTGCCAAGGTGCAATGAAAAAAATGTCACAAGAAACCTCAAAGGCTAAAGAGAAATTTTTCTCCAAAATTTTCACACAAAGGATTTTAGAGTAGAATTAGTTAAATATATATTTTTACTAATTTGGAATGTTTTAGCACAAGACAAAATTTGCTTTATATATTATTGAAGGTTCTCATTTTTTGATGTTAGTAGGCAATGAAGACAAACCACTGAAATGCATTCCTAAAAAACATCTTTTATTGTCTTGCACCACACTCCAGTGTGAAAAACACCCTGCTGCTTTTTTACTTACTCTATCACATACATACTTCTCTTGATTATTTCTTATATTTGCTGATTAAAAGGTATCATTAAAAGAGACCATGTGATCAGGAAGTAAACAGCAAATTATCTAACCTATTAAATTATACCTTTGAAGAGTATATTTAGTAATTTAAAATCTCAGTATTTGTATCCTGATGTAATTTTAAAATAAAATAATTAAAGTACTTTGAGCACAGTGGCACAGAGTGTGGCACCAGATTGAATTCCAAGGTATTTGTTACCAACACAAGAACCAGATTGGAGTCAAAATCCAGTATTTATAATTTAAAAATGCAGTTTTAAAAGGCAGACATTTCTGCAAAAAGCATATATATTTCAGCAGTAAATTTAAAATCCAATTCATAAAGATATTTAAGCAATCAAATACTGCAAAATCATTTTAATCTTTTCAGCAGGAACTGCTCAAGTGCATAAAACTATTCATGTGTTTAACTATTTCTTTGAATTGGAGCATACACTGTAAATTTGAAATGCTAATAATTTGGGTTAGCAACAGTTTAGAATTTGTAGAAGATTGTTGGGTTGTTACCAAAAAGTAAGTTATTTAGATGTTGCCATGACAAATAAAAAATTCATGGATTTCAAAAGGGATTTGTAACATATTCTCACACTATCAGAAAACATGTATCCTGTCTCCAGGTTTCCTTTAGGGTCATGAAGCCATTTTCAGAAATAACACAAGAAATGTAGAATGTAACACATCCACCAAGTAATTTGACCACTACTCATTGGCTTTTGCTCTGTGTACATGGATATTAAATGAAGGCAAAACTGAAAGATGTTTTGAGTACTAATATCTGTGTATTATCAGGAAAAACATCTTCTGGTGATGGTACCTATAAAGAGCTGTTTCAGTAAAGTGACAGAAAACAATAACACCCTTTTAGGTAATCTTCATGAGGAGAAGGATGGAGGGAAGTATATAGATATCAAATGTCCTGAGAAATAGGACAATATTTTCATATTCATTGCCTCTAATGGTGGTGGAAGACCGATGGAAAGTGGGAAAGGCAGGAAATATACATGTAAAAAAATTTATTTGGTTAAAGTCCAGGGATGAAAATGTGAGAAATGCCTGAGAGAAATTCTAAGCAGCCAGATCAAGGTGGTTTCTGAAAGTCCCAAGAAAGCATGTGATTTGTAGATTTAAAACTGATATGATTGCTTTAAAAATAATTACAATGGTAGATTTAAAACTTATGTGAGAGAGTTAGAAATTATGAGGAGGCTGGTCACAATAAAATTATCTGTATGACTAGCATTCTCAGAAAACCATTGCTATTGCCTTAATTTTGCTTCTTCATCTATTCTCTATTGGATAAAGCCTATCCATGTTCAGGATTTATAACTTGCAACTCTTCAGAGCACTGTCCATATATAATAAAAGACTGACAAGCAGCTATCTTATATTATTTTTAAATGGTTTATTTTGTGTTCAGCAGCAGAGCAAAGTAAGGTTTTTCCTTGCACACAGTGGTTGTTGCTTTAAATGGAAATTCCACCCTGACTAAAAAGTCAGGCCTTCACTTCTAACAGGAAAATCATTAAATATCTGCAATAATATTTTAACAGAAATTTCTCTCTTGAAAGGACTGTGATATTGTGCTCCAAAATTATTCACAACCCAGATACTGAATAGTTTTCATGGGTTCAGTCTCTGTGGGGATTTTTGCAGTGCACAAAAATCTTACTTCTTTCCCATAGCGTGGCTAAAAA
Source organism: Tychaedon coryphoeus (assembly GCA_013398595.1). Classification (NCBI taxonomy): domain Eukaryota; kingdom Metazoa; phylum Chordata; class Aves; order Passeriformes; family Muscicapidae; genus Tychaedon; species Tychaedon coryphoeus. The sequence continues at coordinate 2,051,889 of WBND01000021.1, read as the reverse complement.
AACAGACATAAATAAAAAAAAAAAAAACTTAGACTGAGGGTTGTGCTTTAGCCCCATTCAGTAACTAAGCTCCACAAGCCTCTCAGTCATAGTGAGATAGGGAGAGATCAGAAGAGGAAAAGTGTCTTGAGATAAAGACAATTTAATGGGGAAAGCAATAGCTGCACATAAAAGTAAAGAAAAGCAAGAAATTCCTTCAGAACCTTCCATGCACAGGCAGGTGTTCAGCTATCCCCAGGAAAGTGTCTCCATCATGTGTAACTATGACTTGAGAATACAAACGCCATTACTCCAAATGGATCCCCCTCTTCTTTCTTCTTCCCCCTCTTTGTATGCTGAGCCTGATGTCATATAGTATGGAATGTCCCTTTGGTCATTTGGGGTCAGCTGTCCTAGCTGTGTCCCCTCCCCATTCTCTGTGCATCCCCAGCTTCCTCACTGGTAGGGTGGGATGAGAAGCAGTAAAGGACTCAGCTGTGTGCAAGTACTGCTCAGCAGTAAAGAAAAAAGGCCTGAATTATGAACACTGTTTCCAGCACAAATCCAAAACACAGCCTCATGCTACTGTGAAGAAAATTGTCTACCCTAGCCAAAATCAGCACACTAATCTAAATTCTAATAACTTCAACATCTAGCATTTTCTGATTCTACTACCATAGCAACTATTCGTTTGTCTTTATAAGGCAGAAAAAATATTTCATTCCAGCAGTAGTGCACATGTAAATGCTTGGTAGAAAGCACACTTTTGCAAATGACCATGTACATTATATCCCCAGCAGGCATTGCTCATTATTATCTGAACAGGAACTCTGCAATTGATATTTTCTTTCCATTTTTCTGTAGTGTTTTCAAAATGACCCCATCATGCATTGACCTACTTCTGCTGCTGGCCACCCTCAGCAGCCACAAGCCACCATAGAGCAATGCCAGGGCTGGAAGAAGATCATGTGTAAGATCTCTTCTCCAGTGTGACTACCAACAGTATGGTGGAGAGGTGTGTTTTACTGCCATGGTGTGTGTAGTGTGCAACTGCTCCCTGCTGCTCCACTGCATCTGTAACACCATCAGAGGAGCCACAGGAGTGCAATGCACAGCTAAGTGCATGACACTGCAAGGCAGGGCAGTGGTGCAGTAGAGCTCATAGTTGTGGCAGTAATTCATTTCCAGTCTTAAAGGCAATATTATTTGTGTCAATAGCAACAGAAAAAGCAAATCTGCATGAAGCAAAACATGAAATCATCACTGCACAGTGGACAGAAACATTCTGCTCCCTTAGACTCACTGTGTCTATATTTTAATTTTAAGTCATCTGAAAAATCAAAGCAGGCATAACTGTGTAAATTCTTTCTACTGGAAAAAGATTTTTCACAATGTAACTCAAGACACTATTGCTTGCTTTAGGTCTTCAGAGCTCCTTCCCCAATCTCTTGTATGAGTGAATAGAGAAGGAGATAACCAAGCCCTCAAATCAGCAAAAATTTGTAGTGCAAAGGTTTCCTCTGTCCAGCACTTTAGAGAGCAAGCATCCCTGTCATACTGGCATCCTTCCCATCAGTTAAAGCTCTTGGAGTAAGAGATAGACACTATTGTCCACTGCTTGTTTACTTC
>WBND01000021.1:2031817-2049001 GCA_013398595.1 Tychaedon coryphoeus | reverse complement strand
TTTCTATCATTTTGCTCAAATTATAAGATACCTCTCACTCTATTTGCTTTCACTTAGGAATAGCATAAATAATTCCTATCTTCAAATTACTCTCGGCATCTCAGAAGATCTTGTCCAACCCTTCAACATTGTCTGGGAATACTATTGCCAGAGCAATTTTTTTTTCCCTTCTGCAGTGTATTGTCAAGAATATGTGAATGTGGAGCAGGGGTGGGGGGTGACAGGGTGAGGGATGGGGAGGAAAGAGAAGGAGCAGGGTGAGGGAAGTACTTCACCATAATAAACTATTTCTATCCCAAAGCTAGACAGTTTGGGAAGATCTTCATATGTATCAGAAAGCAGGGACATCAGTCATCTAACTTGATCAGAGGGAAGGTTTGCTGTTGGCTTACTATGCCATCCTGCTCCTTGTGGGCACACTCCTGAGGTGAAGAGCTACATATTTTTAGCTTCTTTGTGCTCCAAGTACTCCTCTTTGAAGAAATTCTGAAAAAGGTTATTTTCTTAAAGGTTTGTTGCATGCACAGTTTTACTTAATTTAATAGAACTGCTCTGACTTAGAGGTCATATCAAATGACATTAAAAACCATCCAGCAAATGAGTAGAAGAAATTTGAACTTTCTCCAGATTATTTTCCCTTGTGAAGTCTTATTGCTTTTCCCCACAATTGCAGTGATCAAGTTGCCTCTACTCTGCAAGCGAAGAATGTGTTTTCTTTTACTATTGCTTAAATAATTTCGAAGGCCTTTATGATTATAATACAAAATGACTGATCTGTGTGACAGTTCCTGAAACCTTGAGATTTGGTGGGACTTGCTATGTTGTAATATTCAGAATATTATTTCATGATCCTGCACTCAACAAACCATCAATCATTGTGAGTAATACGTAATTATGTATTGCTTAAGAGAAAGAGGTTTTTTTTATCCTCAAGGTAACATAAAATACAAGTAATTACTAGGGGTATGACATTTAAATAGAGATGCTGTCTCAGATTAAAAAAAATCTACTGTAAAAATAAGGAAAAATTACAAAAACAAAGCAAAAAAAAAAACTAAGTAGTACTTAAATATCACCAAAGAATATGCTTAATACCCCTACAAGCAGAATGTCATGAGGTGAACAAAGCTAAGCAGAGTGTGCTTATCACTTTTCCCAAAGGAATAAGAATAAGGTAGAAAATATGTCACTGCATGGCTTTTATAATGTAGATGATACAACTCCTTTTTTGCTGCTCTAGTGGTGGAAATGAGACACTAATTATTCTAGCAAAAGATCTGTGTGAAGATGTGATGTGGATTTTGCAGAGCTCTGTGTTTCCTGCCCTGACACTGCCCTGAGGCATTTTATTATGGTCAAGAGCTGAAAGATTCAAGAGACAGCAGTACACAATATACCCACCTCTGCTGTGGCAATGTTAGTGCCAACCAAAATATATTATAAGTCATAAAAGTTCAAAGAAGTCCTAAGGTTGTTAAAAGAAAGAGGTTTAAGAATGTTCTCTTCAGAGCTGGACCTGGCTATAAAAAATAATGTTTTTTACCTCACCTTCAGTCTAAACAAAGGGTTGAAAAACAATGGAAGAGCATTCAGGTTTGGTTTTGCAATATCAAGAATGATGTCACCCAGAACACGGCTTTTTGTGAGCCATTTCCAGTCTGTTCTTGACACTGTTGACTGAATTTGAGAGTTGCAAAGGGACTTCAGGCACTTAATACACAGAGAACTGCAATTCAGACACCTTCATTCAGTAAGATGAATGTCACTCTCAGCATCTGATCATCATACAATCATGGAAAGGCTTGGATTGGAAGGGACCTTAAAGATCATCTAGTTCCAACCCCATGCTGTGGGCAGGGACACCTTCCACTAGACCCCCATCCAACCTGGCCATGTACCCTTTGCAGTGATATGGCATAAACAGATTCTCTGGGAAACCTCTTCCCATTTCTCATAACCCTCAATATAATAGTTTCCTGATATCTAATTTAAACCTACTGTCTTTCAGTTGAAGCCCTTACCCCTTGTCCTGTCCCTAAATTCAAAATAAAATTTTTTTCTCCAGCTGTCTTGTAACCTCCTTTAGGTACTGGAAGGTGAAAATCCTAAAAGTGGAAGGAAAGGGGGACTGAAGCAATCTCTGATATTTTTTAAGATGTTTTTACAATTGTATTGGGTTGCTTCAGTGGAATAGAAATCCATTCATACAATAATATGTTAACCCCATAATATGTAATTTACACTAGAAGTTAAAATTTGGTATTCAGAATAAACTCACAATTCCAAACTCTGTCTTTCCAGGAAAAACAATACTAAGATTTACAAAAATTTCTCGCTTAGCAGTTAAACTCTGTTCTTGTTTTCTGTAAACCAGCATCTACAAAAAGAAATGGTAACTTGGATGAATGACCTAACTCACAGATAGCAAGCCTAGCCATGAAAGACTGGATGACAAACGGTTATTTTTGGAGGCAAAATTATTGTATTCAGCAGTTGATGAGCTGTTCCAAGGAAGTCACCCTCATGTTCAGCTCAACATGCCATTAAGGACAAGAAACAAGGCATCTTGCAAGGTGTGGACCATTTACTTTCTTAGTAATCTTTCACTTTCCTCTATTAGCTAGGAAGAGAATGGCTCTTGGAACCTGTTGATATAAATAGTGCTAAAAGCGTTTCTTAAACTTGGCTGTGGATTAATTTCACTTTTGCACCTACTGTATTGACCATAAAGATGCAACATATTTTCTTTTTCTTTTTCTTTTTCTTTTTTTTCTGTAAACCAGACACTTCTTCTTTTCATATTATTAATTGCAACCTTTTTTTTCGTTTTATAACAGAGTGTTTTGTTTGGTTATTTGGGGGTGTTTTTGCCTTATTGGAGCAGACCATTAGGCAAAGTGAGCTAAGAAATGAAATAAAATCATACCATAACAATTAATACCCAACCCCACAAGATCTGGAAACACTTCTCTGATAACATTTTATTGGTAAATCTTACAAGTGCTAGGTTTACTTATTTATTTTCTCCTACTTTCTTCTTCCCTTTCCTGTCACACATTTCCTGCCACTACTTCTCCACAAATTGTGGAGTCTGAGGATTACAGTCTTATGAGACCCTAGTAGTGATGAAATAAGGGTTGTGAACTGTATTTGAAGGCTATGAAAAATATGGAAGAAGTATTCTTTCAGACTGGAAGCCATTATGAGTTTATAATATTTTCTTTTATAGAGAAGAATTTGTGAACTGTTCCTCTTTTTCATCAGACAAACCTACAGCTGATGTTAACAGAAAGTAAGTTAAGGGGAGTTGGCCTTTCTAGTAATAAATTCCACAGAGAATAATTCAGATAAATAACTTTGAAATCATAAGTCATATAACTAGTCATCTGCCTGTTTTCTTTCTTCTAATTTAGGCAGTGAGCCTGCATATCTAAATTAAAAAACATTATATTTATTCTGTTATTGTAGATCAGAGAGAGCTTTGTAAAAAGGGTTAATATAGAAGTACACCAAACTTCTTAGCACACTAAGGAGTGCTTGCTAATTTTCTCCACTGAACATCTCTTTTCAAAATGTCATCTTCTTGAAAGAATGCTAAAAACTCCATTACTGCTCTGAAAACGCTACATCTTTATTCACATAAATACAGCTCCACTTCTTTCCATTTCTGACTCCTCCCTCTTCTCCCTCCATCTCTCTTTAATAAAAATATTGTAGCAAAGAACAGGCAAACTCTTTAAAGCTAAAATAATATTTCTAATGAAACATCATAAAAATATATAGTTCAGTTTTGTCTTGTTTTTCCTACAGCCTTCATCCATCAGACTAGGTGGAGCTAGAAGGAAAACAGAACTTTTCAATAACACTCGAGTTCTCTCTGAAAGGCAGAAAAACACCTTCAACCTTTACAAAAACTCACACAATGACTTTAATTGGTAACCACTTTTTCCTCAGCCGTGGCTTATGTGGTTGTCGTCCCCACCAGAAGTGGCAGGAACAAGGCAGTAGAGTCATGGCAGAGTCCCTTTAACTGCAAAGGATGCAATAAGGAGCTCCTCAAGTTTGGCATTACTAAGTTGCAGATGCTGCTTTGCTGGTTTGAACACCGTTCCAAAACTGAGCTCCTGGAAGCCAGGTCATTGTCTGCTGGTGAAACATTCCTGCTTTTACAGTTCCTCTCAGTTCACAAAAAGGGCTGTGTGCCAGCTGCACGAAGATTTCAACCTTATTAATTCTTAATAGGGTGAAGGAAACAGTGAAAATAGCAGAAGCAGCCCTTCAACCACCCACACTTTTATATCTACCTAAATCAGCAATTTATGTGCACACATATGATGTTCTGTAATGTTAACAAGCACTTAAATACACCACAAAACAGACAATAAACATTAATGCAGTTCCTTTTATAGTTTCTGTGCAATATAGCACAAAATTAGAATTAATTCTGCCACAATTCCATTTTGTCTTTAAAGACTGGTTAACAGGTTGCAGTTAAAAGCCACAGTGTTTTGAAGTTTGTTGATAAAACAAATGTAGTCAGCTGAAAATTTCTGGCTTTTCTCCCCTGAAATTAAAGACAAAGTAAAACAAAATCTGAAAAAATATCAACACTCAGTTGAAAGCAGCATCCAGATGTCAAAGGCAAAGCACTTGGAATTTATTTAGGATAAACAGAGACCCTGACTTGTTTCCACAGGAGAAAAAACAGCAAATATTTCAGAAAGTTTGTCAGGGCCATTACTTATCTGTAAGAATTTTATTATGTTTATATTAAAAACTGCTTGATCCTTCCCTTATTAATCAATCAAAGGTAACTCCAAAGCAAATTTTCTTACTGTTTCAGGTGACCTAAGTTGGCTAATTTATCAGTCTACAGAGTTCTCTGCTTTCAGGACAGGAAGAGAGTCATCACTATTTCATAATTATAAAAATCTAGTTCAGAACATGAGCATTAAAGGACAGTCATAGACAGGAGAAGAAGGAAGCGGGACATCAGGAGGCACTTGTTGCAACACATGCAAGTCAAATATACAAAAAGAAATTCTTTAAAAGAAGACAACAAGTAAATAATGACCAATTCAGGAATCTTCTTTTAAAATGGCTAAGAAAACATTGATGCAGGAATTACAAAGCATAAAGCTGAATTTAATGAGAATAAATTATGTATTTTGACAAAAATTATTGACTGAGAGATCTAGTTGTATGCATAGACACTGTGAAGTTAATTAAATGTGTTCATTGTTTTCAGCAACATTTTTATTCCACCTACTCTTGTTATACATACCCCAAAAAATCGACTTTGTACAAGTATTTTATTTTGTTTAGTACAAAATGAGATAGAACTCAAGAGACATCTTAAAGTTCTGTACAATATAAAAACCATTTTATGTTAAATTATTTTAACATAATCAGAAATCTATTTTATGGATCTCTATGTTAACATACATTCCTGTAGGAGTCAGTAAATACTACATACTCAGCATTTCTTCATAGGTGGTCAGCAAATTTGACAATTAAATCCCTTATTTCTATATCTCAAGAGTATAGTGCAAGCCCAGGTCACATTGGAAGGCATTAGATTTCGTGATTGAATCCCTAGTTTATGGGATTTGTACTGTTGCATATAACTGTTGATATTGAGTAGTTTTTCTCATGACTACAGGATTTCTATTATGGGTGTCATCCTTAGAACAGGGTTGTGAAATTGTGGGATATTTTCTTTTTATACAGAGTTGTACTGAGCTACTGAGCTCTGAAGGAAATGAATGCAGTGATTTACTTGTGATCCAGCTGCTCAGCACCTGGGATAAAACCCAAGCTGCATTTGCCATCATTTCACTCTGACAGGGAAGTCAGCTGGGCATACTCACCACCTTCTCTGCTTTCCATCAGATGGATTGTTTGAAGTAGTTCAGGGGGGTGACTTGCAGGTAGGAATGTTTTCTGGAGTGGACATATTTGTGAATGAACATATACTCACATTTATGAGGGGACAAGAGATTTATACAAAAATTATGTCCCTTTTTTTGAGAGAGATGTCTCAAGTCTCTGGTCAAAAATTCTCTTCTCCTGGAGCCTGAATGCAGCATTTGGTGCAATATTTGAGGCTAAGCAAGGCTACTGAGCTGCTTTTGTAGTTATTGCCATTGAGAATCAGAATGGTATTTTCCCTGGTGTGTCTATGTGTGTGTGTGAATGGTGTGAAGGGGCCATACATGTCTGTCTAGAGAGAGCATGGCCATCACTCCCTGAGCTTTCCCCTGGAGAAGAGGATGCTTCTTCCTTCTCCCTTTGCCAGCCACGGTGTCACCCTTTTTTTCAGAGTATTGCACTCATTCTCATGCACAAAGCAGTGGGGACAGAGACCACAGGGATGTAGAGATTCTTCTGTGGTAGTGTGCCTTAGCTAGGGCAGAAGCTCATCTAGAGTTTGTGTTCAATACCTGAGAAAGTATAAACATCTTTATTTCCCTCAGTGGGCTGGGACACCTGTAGTTGCATTTACATGGTGAAGGGGAATTTTAAACTGTAGCTGCTCATTGGTGATAATTTGTGACTCTGGAATGATTTGACATGGAGGGTAAGACAGCCCACATGCAGAAAGGATGCAGCTGCCTGGAAGCAGGGATGCCATTCTTACAAGGAAGTCCCCTTGGTGATGAGACCAGAAAGAGCCTCAACATAGTCTTGTGGCCATCCTGGAATGCGAGTGCTCAGAGGCCCAGGCTCAGGGGACACCTTCAGGCAGCAGAGGGGCTGGGGGATAGACTAGAGGTTGGGTTAAGATGTTCCATACAACACATACAACCTGTCTCAGAACTCATACTAGTGCAATTTTATTTAACAAATTGGCTCATAATGCATCTTTGCAGGGTTCTTGTAGAATTGTTCATAGTCATAAGATTCTTTCCAATTCATCATTAATTTATTCATTTTATTTTGCTTTTATTTAAACAAAAATATTTTCTTAATTCTCCTCAAGAGATACAATTAAAATTACTCAACAACAGAGTATGTAGTCTTTTTCCATTATGTTCCTCAGTATAAAGCTCCCATCCAGACCACAGTGTTTTTTCCTCTGTCAGGTATCCAATATTGCACCTTCCACCTACCTATCCTGCTGGCACCTCAAGAGTTCCATTCCTTGTGCCCACTACTGAAGCAAGTGGGCAGCTAGACCCTGCTTAATTTTCCTCTGTTGGCTGCAGCTGGGCGTTGTCCAGTCTTTACTATCTTTTACCATAAGGATAAGTCTCATTCACGTTTATTAACACTTAATGAAAGGGAGGAAAGACAAATGTGATTGTAACCCCCTGAAACCTGTTCCTTTCTACTTTACATTAGTGATGACAAACTAATCAAAACAAATCAAAACCAAACCAAAATCTCAAGATATCCAGATTGCCACTAAGTCCATAGAAAGAAATTTAAACTTTTAGAAAGCATATAAAAATACTTGTCCATGATTTCCTGGTCCTTTTATCTGTATTATAAGAGCATATTCTTTTAGTTCAGTCAGAAGCTGGGCACAACTTTATTGTCAAGAACTATCTTCTGTCATTGTAATATTTTATACAGCAGGTAGTCTGAATAATTTTGTTGGTCATTAGTACCTGGACATTTTTCTTTTGGGATGTAATGGAGTAAGCTGAAGCATATATTTTATTACTTCTTGTAAAATCTAAGAAACAAAACAGAAAACATTGCATTTACTCACACAGCAAAAATTTTAATGACTAAAAAACCCCACATTTCAATCACACTGCAAAAGGGCTTTCAGAGGCTGTATCTTATCTGAATGTAATACTTGAGAGAATAGGAAAGAGTAAGTACTTCGGAAGAAAAACCCTGAGCTGACTCTGTAAAGTTCATTCAATAAAAAGACATTCGGTCTCCAAAACAGCTGAAATAAGAAAAGCGTCAAAAATAACAAGCAAATGATTCATATCCAGGGGAATGAGAGCATGGTGGTTTGGGTTTTTTTCCTTTTTTTGATAAAAGCACAAGTGGGAATTGCAGCCAGCACTTTACACTTCTGTTTCAACTCTGCTACAGACGTTCTTGTGATATTGAGGAAATCTCTTAGGAATGCAGTTCATCAACATGTATTTCTTTGGTCAACTACAGAAATGTTTGCAGAACTAGTTACTTCTGGCAATATGGTACAACTGAAAAAGAGAATTTATTTTATTTGGTCTGAAGCAAAGGTAGGGATGAGTTTGAGATGCAAACAAAATATTGAAAGCTTTTCATTATGTGAAGGTGAAGATTTTTCTTTTCCTCTTAATCTTTACTTGCAGAAAAAAAAATCCTAAAAATTTGACAGGCATTTTAACAAAGCTAAAATAAAGAAAAACCTTTGAGAGATAGATGCTGAGCTTTAGAAATGCGATAAAAAAAGCACTTCACCCCATCACCCTCGAGGATAAAAGAGGTTAGTCCAGTGTGCCATGAACCACAGAAAGTGCAATCTTCCCTTTAGGGAATTTATAATTTGAAACCAGAGACTATAAATTCCAGCTTTATTATGTGGTTTTTATTGTTTCTCTCAAACTGAGTAACTCCAGCTGAAGACCAAGATCTCAATTTCCCTTGGGACTGTGTAAACAGAACAAAGCTGTGAGGACATAATTCAACCCCGTCCAACTGTGCAGGCTGTTGAAAACACAACCATTTCCCAGTCCCTTTGTAACATGCCTACCTCCTGCGGCACAGATATCTATGGGCTAAGGCATCTGTGAAAAGCACAGAGCACAACCAATTCCCTTCTGCAGCTCAGGGCACCTGCTGCACCCAGGGATGTTGTGAGGGCAGTGAGGGCACTTCAGTCCCCACAAAGAGCAGCAATTCCTTCCAGTGTGCTGTGGGCCCATTGCTGCACTTAATACGTAGTGGGAGACATGGTGGAAAAGAGCACTTGAATCATGGAAACGGGTAATGGTGTTTGAGTGTTGGGACTATGGCCAGACAGGCCATACATGCCAACCACCACACCCAGTGGATACTGTGTGTTTATTAGGCATACAGAAGATTTGTAGGAAGAATTTTAGGGAAGGATTTGATTTTTTTTGGGAGGATTTTTACCAAATCTTTGTCAATAACAGAGATTGTCACAGATCCTGTGTAGCAGGAGAAAAAAATCCAGCACTTGGCTCTATTTAAAACTCAGAGCATGCACACACTTTATAGAATCATATAATAGAATCACAGAGTCATAAAGCTTGGAAAAACCTCAAAAATCATCAGTCCAGCATTCATCCAAGTTGGTAGGAAGCAGGTCATTTACAAGTTTAATCTTTGATTTTTCATTTGCTCCTTGACTTTCCTCTGACCATGTCTGAAGTCTGACCAGCAAAAAATGCACCCCACATTGGAGAGTGGCAGCACAAGATTAAATGCTACTTCAGCTTACTGAAATCCAAACAGTATCTTTAAATGTGAGGGTTTTTTACACTGTAGCAGTATCTCTTTCACCAGGACAACCTGGAGTCATGGTGGAGCGACAGCCACCATTCCCACCTCAGAGCTGAAACCACACACACACCACTTTTGGATGCCATCTGAAATCACCATAAAAATAAATATGCTTAAATACTTTTAGATGGTGCAGAATTGTTTTTCAATTAAGAGTTGTTTGTTCCTTACTTCAAAAATTTTATTGTTTGTGTGTTATTATTGTGATTATTATTATGAATCTCCTCATCTGGGTCCTGTTCATCTTCAGTTATCCAACTTATTCATCTTTCATTGATCTTAGGACATCACTCCTGCTCAACAACAACTCTTGGAAGGTTAAAACAGTGTGTAGTGTTCATCCAGAGCTGTTTTACAGTTACCCTCCATTTGCTTCTTCTCCATCCACATGCCTTAAGAAATCCCACTCCTTTGTTCTTTTGAGAAACAGTATTAATTGACTTGCTGTTTCTCATTTTCAGCTCTTCACTGAGATGCCTGGCTCAGCCGTGTCATGTAACACTTTTTTATGAAGTAAATGCAGTAATCAGTGAATAGGGCAAGTAATCCAAAGTGTATTTGTGATTTAAGACAGGCATATTTTCTGCAAGAAAATATTGCCCAAGAGGCAATACTTGATGCTACAATAAAATGTAAATGCTTTAATATTACAGACTTTTTTCTTTTCTAGTCTTAATTTTGCTCATTTTATGAATTTTGTATTCTGAGCCACTCCATCCTAAAATCACATTTAAGTATATTTTTTGTAGGATGAATTAGTATGTCTTCTAGCCAAGTTCACCAATGTAAATATTTCCAGAAGAGATTCCTCTTGCTACTGAAATCTACTTTTGCTTCCGTTGAACTGATTTTTCTTCCCCACAAAAGAAAAAAATGTTTTTTGATCTATGAGAAAAGTTTCTCACTCTCTATATAAGTATCAATGCTTTGTTTTATAAGTTAATTTACTGAATCAATGATAAAACAGTAACATTAATTAGTAGTTATTATTATTTCTGCTATTATACTGCATAGTTCTACACTGCTCAGATAGTCTGCAACAAAAAGCTTATGGCAGGTGGACCTGTTTTTCACTTTTCCCAAATACTTCATGGTTTGATCTAGGAGATATATTCTTCCTTATCTTTTCTTTATATTTTCCTTAAAAATTATAGTTTATATTCTTGGCTTTTGTTGTTTCATAAGAAGATTTTTTCATTCTTTCTGTGCAGGCAAAAATTGACAGTTCCTTTAGGAAGGAAAATTATAAATTGGATTTTGTTTTGGTTTGTTTTGACAACAAGACATAATGTATCCTGTTGTTTCAAGTTAAATCTTCCTTTTGCCCATGGGTGATTAAGCTCTTCTCAGAAAGAAGTTTGTTAAATACATATTTAGCTAATTTAGAAATGAATGGTGGAAATTAATTATATTAGCATATCATATATTATTTACCAGACACATCAATTATCCTATAAATATGTATTTACAAAACACAAATTATTTCCTCAATAAGAATAATTCTCTGGGTAAACTGCAGATAGCATTTATTTTTTCATCTGAGGATCTCAAATTTTCTTTGGCATGAAGAGGCATATGAAGTCTGTTGAAGTAATTTGAAGCATGCTTATTAAGAATACATAGCTTGCTTTTCAGTTGACTCAGATGTTAAAACATCTCCCTTTTTTTTTCATCAAAATAGTGTACGATCATGGCAAAATCCTGCAGTTTGTTCCCATATTCTCTGAAAGGAAGGGAAACATCATATGCGGCTCCTCTTGTGTCAAGATTATTTGGCCATGGTGATTTTTCTTAGCACAGTGAGGTTATATTCCTCTGAGTTTTCCCTTCATTTAGTTTTTGAAATTCAACTAATTGAGTCACAGAAAAAAATAGCTAGTTAAAATTTGTTAAAAGAATCTGTGACCATAGTGACTTGAGAAGAATAGCCAGGTATATGTATGTATCCTGTGATACTGTCATTGCTTTAAATCAATCCTGCCCTTCTGCTTTTTCCTCCCACATATTTTGTCATTGATGAGATACCTGTAAAACATCAAAATGTTATATTTCGTTGTTTTAAGAGGTACAAATCAACAGTCACATAAGTGTAGTAAATATCCCAATTACCAGACGGTCATGAAGCGACAAAAGAGAAACACAAAGTATTTTAGCAAATTGCCATTTTAATCATACTGCTGCATGAAAATATTTTCTATACATTTGAGCCTTACAGCAACAGCAGCAATTTAACAAAGTATAAAAAATCTCTTATTTCCAAATATGTTTCAGCAAACATTGTCATGATATAAAACCTCCAGATTATATTTTTCCTGGCATCTGAATGTTTCATCAAATACCACTTTTTTCTGTCTTCTAATAAGGTGAGAGAACTACATTAAATAAAGTTGCAAAAACTTCCATGACCCTTGTCAATCTAAATTATAATTCTTAATTTTTTTTCTTTAGGTTTTTGAGTTAAAATCTCGGCAGCAACAAAGAAATAGATTTCTTTGGTATTGCGGAAGCTTTTATATATCACATTAATGTCTTGTGGAAAAAGTACTCAGTAAGCTATGACACTCAGGCCTGCTAGAAATTCCAGTCTTGGTTTGAGATTAAAAACACAGGCAATAGAAAACTCAGCAGATTGTTGAAGAAGTATCCAATTTTACATGGAAAAATCTGATTTTAATCATCATCAGAATTATAAACTTAGCCAAAATTTTGCAGCTAAACTGCAAGATATGATGATACTCTTTGAAAATAAAGTTCCCTTTTCCTGACACTATTTGTTCACTTGTGCCAGATATCTGACTCTAAAGGTATTCCGGGTGACGCCATTCTTCCAAACTTCTTTTAAAGCACTTTCAGCATTACAGGGCCAGATACACAGGGATAACTGTAAGGCAACAGGAAATTTTTAAAGTTTCACATATACATTCTCAATGAAAAAAAAATGTCGTGTTCATGTGTCTTTCTGCACAGAGAAGTGAGCTGGCAGCTGCCTGATCAGATATGATCCATCTCTGACTGGCACCTGAGCTTCATAAAGGGGCTTTTCATTTCAGCCTTTTCATACAAATATATGTATTTGTATATGTACAATTCAGAGGGCAGAAACATTAAGTTCAAATTCATCTGCAAAGGAATGAGAAAGAAAACTGGAGAGAATATGTTAGCAAAGAAGGTAAGAAGATCATGGCAGTGACTGAGTTTCCTGTAGATATATCTGACAAATTACTGAATTGTATTAAATTTTTAAAATATTCTTTCTGGTTAAGGTTGCCAAAGAAACACTCTGAAGGGATGCACTGGGAGAGGAGTTGAGCCCATAACATCATTAAGAAAAACATAAAGAGAGAGCTTTTGTGCAAATCTCACCTGAAATTTTCTTTCAAAGTTATTATAAAAATTAACACTTTAAAAACAAAGCTCAAAGAAACAACAAAAAGAAATTATCTTTTCCTTACAGTAGTGAGCTCATTGGTTGATTTATATATTCTGTTATTAATTAAGGAACAGGCCCATTGAGATGGATACCTTCTTCAAGACATCCTGGGGCTAACAATACACAAGACACACATTTATCTAACAGAGCATTCATCAGTATATTTTCTTAAGAAAATGAAAAGACACATTTCCTGGAACATTATGAACCTCCATGGGCTAAACAAATCCTGGTAGAAGAATAACCAAAGCTAAATTACCCATCAAATATCATGATCACTCTTTGTGCATTAACTTTAATGCCAAAACAATATTGTTTCTGGTTTATATGTATTGTTAGACATTTCAACACTGTCTGAAACAGACAAAGCCAGCAAATCACAGAGATGTAATGAGTAAAAGACATTACCCTGTCTTTAATGAATCCCACCACAGCCTTTAGAAAAGTTCATGATATTGAGTTATTTTGCCACTATTAGTTACACAGCTAATGAAAACTTATTCACTGCTGAAGTTTGAGTCGGAAAAAAAGCAGAGCCTGACACATTTGGGTATGTTATGCATATCTATTTCTATTGTGGTCTTCATTAATGTAGGTTTTTAGACTCCATTAGAACTCTTAAGTAAGGAGAAAATTTTAAGCCATCACTTAGGCCTTCAGTATTCTCGGTGTTCTCAACCCTTTCCTAGCCATGCCTCAATAGCATGGAGGTACAGGATAGTTGTTGAAGAAAGTTCCAACACCTTCATCAGAGAAAATTTCAATTTTGCCTATGTTATACTCCATTGACTATATCTAGCCACTACAAACCGAGCAAATTTGTCCTCATGGACTGCAGAAAGTGACTGTATAGGCAAAGGATTCTTAGTGTTATATTCTTTATTCTGTTGCATTTCTGCATTTTATCTATTTTAGTTTCATTTCCTGAATATAAACTAGATAATGTTTTCCTACTTGATATCATAAAATATTAATTATGTTGCCATTAAAATTTTCATTTATAAAAACAATTGAGACATTCCACATGACCTGTATTCTGACTTCCTCGTTTTATGTTTTATGCCATAGTGCAGAACATAGGCTGTGACCATATCCTCAGTTCATTGAAATATCTTGGTCTTGTTGATTTTATTGCATATTAATACTATTCCTGTGTTCTTCAACTGCTCCTCCAATGGGATGAATGTTTAATGTAATGAGACCATTCTTTTTCTAAGACTCAGAGCAATAGATATGACAGAAGAAAGTAAAATATATCAATAATTTGTTTCTTTCCTTTAAACAATATCCAGATAAAAAGTCAATCGCTTATGCATTTTTTGTTATCTACTTAATTTCCTTTTATTCATTCTCCTGAGGGCTTTCCCAAAGGACCAGGTATTTAGACACTGCGGATATTTTTCATTTTTGATAATGGAAAATCTATAGATTTTCTTTACCCCTTTTATAAAAAATTTTGTACAAATAAATTTGTAGTAAATACCATTACATAGAGAAATAAGGGGTTTGAGCTTTTCAGAAATTCACATTTATATTGTATTTTTGCTAAAATATTACACAAAAATATAATTTCTCACTGGTTAACACTATGGGCTGTATTAAGGGAAAAAAAAAAAAGGAATAGTGGTTTGCTTCGTGAAAGAAAATTTTAAAGAGATAGGAGTCTAAGCTAAATCTTCATATCTTTATATGAAGCACACATTTTTCAGTTCCATAAAACTGAGAGCAGAGGAACTACCAAGGAAGACTTTCTGAGAGCAGAAATATGAACAGAAAATAACACTTTTATTTTTACCTCACTGTATTTTGTGAGGAGAGCCTACAGTTATAAACTCTGTTTTCACTGTGTATTTATGGTAAAAGATTTGTTGGGTTTGCACTTCTCACACCATTGTAATAGTAATTTCTTTTAAATCTAGGTCAAACATCACAATAGTCTGAATTTTTCTATTAATGTGCCAATGCATTTGTATAGCACCATCACAGCAATCTAGCTTGTCATACAAAAAGACTTTCGTGGAATTCAATAACTATGGGGTGGTGACCCAGGATGATTGTACTAGCCCTGGTAAGACCACCCAGTATTAGCATCTTAGAATCCCTAAAAATGCCTGATATTTAGGCCTCTGTATGAAATTAAATTTCTACTATTTCACAGGAAGGAATGAAAAACTCCTGCATCTGCTCAAACATCTCTCATTCACTAATTATTTATTATTATTCTGATATCAATCTACAACATACTTCGTGTAAAATTTTCATTCCAAAATTCTTAAACAATTATTGAGCTAGAGGAAGCCATGTTTCCCAAATAGATTATTCTGCTAACTTCAAATCTAAGAGATCCATCTTGACCCAAAGACCACTAAAATCAATGTCACAAATCCTGCTGAGTACAGGGAATATTGTGCAAAGCTTTCCTAGATGGGGTTCCTTAAATGCTTCTGGCTCATTTACCATCCTTGGAGAAAATTGTGAAGATAGATGAGGCACCAAGGTGATGTGCCAGCCCTATTATAAACGTAGCTGTAAAATCATGACAGTGGTTGTTAGACAATCAATTTTCAGTCTTGAAAGCCTGTTAAGACAAAGGAAAGCAAAAGAGGTCCTCCAGCTTTTAGACCAAAGACCAGGGGGAAGAATGAAACTAATTCTTTGAGAAATCTATGAGTTACAGCATCTGAGTTTTTCTCTTTATATATTAATGAATAAGCATTAGATACTGGGTACAATTCCAATAATTATACAGAGACGTCTGAAGACAGTTGATTTTTAACACTTAAATCAGTAAGAAAGCAGAGTTATTATAAATACACTAAAATCAGAACATCTGTAAAAAGTTAAAGAGATACCACACATAATGCTTCTCTTTTCAGAGAAAACACTTTTCAAAATATTTAAGCTAAAAATCAACCTCAATATTAAATACATGCTAAGGAATGAGAGGATATAAACAGCTAATAGATTAGAAGTGAAAAAAGAGTGCAAGAAGTTCACATAAAAAAAGAAAATAATTAAATAAAGAAATGATTAAATACAAATTCCTGTATCTATGCAACTAAAGAAAATCAAGCCAGCCATTGCTGAATTTTTTTGAGTATTAAATAGTGTGCAATTAGGAAAGAAACAAAAAGATGAAGAAATTGCATTTTAATGACTTTCTGTGTTAATAAATTATATATATGACAGCTTGAGTAACTGTGGAGCTCAGACACATGGGAAAATGAAAGGCAATAATAGGAATGAAGCTGTGATGCCCTCATTATCAGCAGTGATTTTGCATATTGCCATGAGTGTATGGGAAAGCTATACATTCATTTTCTTAAGTAGAGCATTTTAAAAAATGTGACAGTGATTTTGTTTTAAAGTCAAGTGCAACAAAAAGGATTGGAAATGCTCTCTGAATTATCTTCCCTAATAAGTGGAACCTTATATATTTTAAGCAGAGGAACACAATATTCCAGGAGCACATAGAAGGGAGGTTTTCATAGTGCCTTACTTCAGGCACCACAGTTCAGCACTCACAGTAGCATGATAGGCTTCCTAGATTCCCTGTGTAATTAATGAAGATAGATAGGCTCCTCCAAAGGGTAATTCAGAGCAAGAACCTAACCAGGGTGACCTGAATTGCTCTCCCTGGGAGCATCTCTCTCTGACGACAGAGGAAGCTCAGGCCATTTCCCAGTCAGCTTCTCTGGACCACAAAGGTGCCTCAGGTGAAAATCCCTGAACACCTCCCTGTGCCCACCCTAGATGACCACACTGGGCTGGAGGGCTCAGAGTGGCACCATGCACCTGCTGGCAAATACACAAACAGGAGATAGAGGTAGAAGCTGGAAGGGAGTTGGAGCGAAACTTCCTACGGATTACAGTGAATTCCTTAATGAAATTCTGTTTTCTTTGGGTCTTATCTTTATCTAGGAAGAAATAAACCAGAGAGATTTCCTGAGGGTTGCTTCCTGTTGTAGGGGGACAAGGGGAGAGGGACTGTTTTGAAAGGCACATACTAAATATAGGGATGCTTGGAATTCCTGCAGATGAATGGTGTCTGGGGGCTCATTGTGTTGTCAGCTTGCTGCAAACCACCTGTGAAAGACAGGTTCCTACAAGAATTTTTCCCTTGATGGCTTAAATTAAATCTATTTCCCAGATGAAGGTCTCAGAGACAGCAGAATTTATTTGTACACCCATTTAAAGCCCACGGTTCTTATACTTGTAACCAAGAACGAGGACATACAATTTGCTAAACAAACTCAGATTAGGTGCATTCTCTGAAACTG
>WBND01000021.1:1997670-2020607 GCA_013398595.1 Tychaedon coryphoeus | reverse complement strand
AGGAAAGGAAAGGAAAGGAAAGGAAAGGAAAGGAAAGGAAAGGAAAGAAAAGAAAAGAAAAGAAAAGAAAAGAAAAGAAAAGAAAAGAAAAGGAGAAAAAACTTCTTTCATCTACAAAGCAGATACTATTCTCCCTTTATTTCTAAATTTACAGACTGACTCTCAGAACTAAACAAGAAATCCAGAATTCAGGAACGACAAGACAGGAGAGGATGACAACACATTCAGCTTCCCACAAGCAATATCATGCTTTATGTTTTTACGAACTCGTTTAACTAGCTATAAGGTGAATGCCACTCTCAGTGTTAGACAGCAAATGTGGATCTCTGTCTCATTTAGACAGACAAAATGAGGTGACCTGAAACAAACAAATTTTCTCCAGACCAAACAACTTAATTTCAATAACCTGACAAAAGTCTGTTTACACAGTGTAGTGACTTACAAGAATCCAATGTGTATCATGAATAGAAGGTAAATAGAAATATGATACATCTCAAGGCACAGTTATTATTTTGGTCAATTGTGAAGTATTTTCCTGTTACCTTTTTTGTGATTCTAGGAATGAATGAGCTCAAGCCCATTTTACAATCTAAAAATGAGGGTTTATTAATTTCATAATTTGTAATCTCATCATAATTTTCTGCTCTTGTTGCTGTCCTAAGACAAAAGGCAGTAGAATATAACATTCACTGTAGAAATGCTGTTACATTAAGTAAAATTTTTGCTCTGCTAGGTGGAGGACAGGATCCTTCACAGTATAGAGAATATTGCCCAAAGATTGTTAAACTGATGTATTTTATCCATTCTTTTTGTATTTTATCCATTGTTTTTGTATTTTAGGAAAAGCTCACAGGGATCAGCATTTACCCAGCAAATAAGATGTTTAGGAGTTTAACATATCTGGCATTGCTTTAAAGATATTTCACAGTCCCTGGAAAGCAATATTCATATCACTTTCCTCTCTCTATTGATCTGAGGTTAAACTCCATTAACAGCAATAGGAATAGCTACAGAAATATCTGCTATTCTGCTTTATTTAGGTGCCCTTGCACTGACATTTAATCTTAGTCAGCCAAATGGGATAAGGAAAAATTTTATATGGAAGACACTTGTGACAACTGCTCCACAATGAGATTAAAGCAAAACAGATGACACATTTTTTCTTCCCAGCAAAACATGATGCCATGTTTTGTGGTAATCCATTTTGCCACAGAATACAGTCAGTGAAAGATTCCCTTTTAACAAGCAACAGTATGATAAGAAAGAATTAATTTTTTAATCTCCTTCCACTGTTTCCATATAGACTGACAAAAATAAATATATTTGATGATTTTTTTAAACAAAATAATAATTAAGCAAGAGAAGAAATGTGTCGATATTTTTAATGCCTGGTCTGAGAAATCTAGTTAGGTAAAGTCAGCATTTAAAGCTTAGGAAAGCTTGTATGTGAGACAGTATGAATATATTTCCTGAGGGACATGTCAGTTAACAGTAATGATTATATTATTTCTATAGAGTGGGGGAAAAATTGTGAGAAGACAACACCTCACCAAACATGACCATGCTTAGGAGTTCTGTGTAGTAGAGCTACACTGCAACCAAGAACAGGTTAATTCTCGTTAAACACAAATAATAGAGCCTTATTGCCTGCCAGTAATTCTAGTCCTGTTAATAAGATGCTGGAATTGTTTCTGAGCTGTTTGATTTTATCTGCCGTTACAAAGTATATGTATGTAACAGGCTGGAAGAATGAATTACCTTTTCTCGGTGTTTTGCCAGAACAGGGCAAATATAAAGGAATGAGTTGAAGTGACAGAAAGAAATGTCTGCTATGTAAGTCCTAAAGGATAATTTTTTCTGAATAAAAAGAAACAAAACTGAGAAATAGTGGCAGGGGGAGATGTGCTTAAGTAATGTGTTTAATTTCTGTTTCCCCAGCTTGAATGACTGTGCATTTTAAATGCTGTTAGGAGGTCCATCAATGTGACACTGGAGTTCAGTGTAATGAGTAAAAGCTTCCAGCTCTGTCTCCATGAGTGACCTCTTTTATCACCTTAGGCAAGGTCTCACCTCCCATCATTTATCCAGCCAATTAATAAACCATACAGGCCAGGGACCGTCTCTCATTCTGTGTGCCTGCACTGAGGCGGCCCTGTCTCTGTGGCAGGAAATATGTATTACTGGAATACAAATGTTAGAGATTCATTTAAAAAAAGAAGTTGAAGAAGCAAAGGGAAAAACTAACCTGACATGCCTGCAAGCAGATTATTGAAAGGTTTATTTGCTAGAAAGGCACTTCACATCAGTTAATCCATTTAGAAAACTTGGATCAAATTTAGCACATAGTACCAGCTGATTATTGAAGAGAAAAAAACATACTGACTTTTAGAAGTAGTGGGAGCATTTAATTTTCTGGGAAATGTCTCTGGAAAATTTGCATGTCATTCACATGTCAAGGAGGAATTAATCCTTTTCACTAGCTTTTGAATTCACAATGGACAGGGGAGGCTCCAATTCAAGTATATACATTTCCATTTATAAATTTACAGCAACCAAAACCCTTGCTTTTATGAAGTAACAGGAAGTACTACCTTAAGGGAATTAGGAACAATGCTTGTCAACCTCTATATGTGTGCTTATTTAAAAAGCACAGAAATTAAATTAGAAGTAATTTTTATGGAAAAAAAATATTTCCTATCAATGTATAATTAAAAATTTATTAATTTTCAAAAACTTAAGCTATCAATATTTCTTTGTTTATTTTTGTTAACTGTTTTTCAACAGGGAAATTAAGAAATCCCAAGAACAGTTTTTTCTCAATTTTTCCCAACATATGCAAAGATTTTAAAAAATGACAGAATCATTGAATTGATGATCAATTTAATTGCAAATGAAAGACTTACAGTTATGTGATTTCTGTTATTTTGCTGGAAACCATACTGGTTTATGCATTTTTACATACTTAGTAAAATAGTGATAGCAACAACTTCTACTGACTTCACTTTCTGTTTTAAAAATAACTATATTAGAAGCTTTCCCCTGATCTTCCCAATTTATTTAATTTTGGTTCATGCCATGTAAAGATGTTGGATTAATTTTTGATGAAACTGTACCTGAAGCATGTTCACTTCTGCTAGCAATCTATCCATGGAATCACAGTAGAGCAATTCCCAAACTAAGTGCCAAAGCACACATGATATGGATCTTGTGTTCTCAGCACTGGCTCTTTTTTGATCCTAGTATGTAACTAGGATTTGTCACTGTATACATAGGCATAAATTATCATGACAAATTTAAAAATTTAAATCGTGATTTTAATACTGTTGACACAGGTATCCATAGGAAGGCTACTGCAGAAAACTATGAAACATGAAGAGCTACTACCACATGTAGTGCTAATGACAAGTGTAATAGTGCTAAATTACAATAGCACACTTGCTGTATTAACTTCAACAAAATACTTGCAATTGCAGAACTAAAAACAAAGTAAAATTAAAATCATTAATCCTTGTATAGATTTTAAGACTTTTTATGACATTTTCATAAACACAAATTTAAATGAGGACTGTAGTGACTTAGAGTGTCTACCACATTTATTTTCTATCTGCTAAACCTGTAAGTAGTTTATGAAAGATTTGCAGTCCTTACTTCATAGTCCTTAATGAAGTTGTAATTTTGAGTTTGGATTCACAACATG
The DNA here is from genome assembly GCA_013398595.1 of Tychaedon coryphoeus. Taxonomy (NCBI): domain Eukaryota; kingdom Metazoa; phylum Chordata; class Aves; order Passeriformes; family Muscicapidae; genus Tychaedon; species Tychaedon coryphoeus. The sequence continues at coordinate 2,016,910 of WBND01000021.1, read as the reverse complement.
AAAGATTAATAAAAATTAGAAGTTTGTTCTACTGGACATCAGTAGGAGCGTGTGGCTGGCTAATTCAATTCAAAGACTTTGATCTACTGGTACTGTTTCTGCTAGACTGGGGGAGGAAACCTTCAAGCACAAAATAGTAGGTTCAAATATATTGCTAAAATTGTAGAGACTGTAGGATAGATGCCAAACTGAAACTGAATGTTTGCTCTTAATCCCAAGAAAGTAATCAAATGAGCTTCTTTGAGACTCCCTTTTCCACATCTCAATGGATGAAAATAATCTCCCTTTAAAATGCCAATAGTCCCACCCTCCCCTGTCTTCAGTTTTATGAATCCTTTATATCTCTACAAAGTGAACAGGATGCTTAAATCTGTCATGACTCATTTGTGCTGCTCTAGCAGTGCAGATATTCCATAAAGATTCCCCTTTTTCCAGTATAGTATAGAAGTTTTGATGTTCCTCAATCCATACATTTGAAAGATTCCTGTTCTAATAAAAAGTTTAACTCTGTAAAACCTTTAAAAATTATAGACCTATCCTCATAGTTTAAGGGGTGTCTAAGTTATATAATCTATTATGTTTTTTGGGACTTTGGGTCCCTCTTCTGTTCCCAGCCATGCATATAAAAGTAGCAGGGAGCAAGAGACTGTAAAACAATTCACATTCTACCTTATTAGACAAAGTCCCCATTCGAAGGGGCATACTGACATAATGCTGATATAATGACTATCAGTGTATGACCTCATGCTAGCCTACGTTATCAAGACACATCATTTTTGACATCAATAATCCTGCAACAGCACAGCAAGAGCTGTGTGAAATCACTTAGCAGTTGTCTAATTAGCTAAAAGGCACAGGTGAGTACACAGAAGAATAACTACCTGTTCTTTTTTAACATCTGGTAATTAAGTGGAGAAAAGTGGTGGTTTCTTGCGGGAAAATATTTTACCCATTAATCTTAACCACAATAATGTAGTCACAGCATTTGAATCAAATTGCAGAAACGATAAGAAGAACTGGCAGCATTGTTTTTCAACACTGATATCTGATCTGCGTTTATTTTTCTGTATCATGTTCTTCATAGCATCATGATGGCTTTCATAAACGGGGAGAATAGGGTTACAAAGAGAGAATGCATTGCAAGGATATGCAGTAAAAGCATACTCAGTCTGTAAGAGAGGGAAAAAGTACTGGCACTCATAATTCTAATAGGACACACATACGAAATTTCACTCTTTCACTTTTTCCATTTTTTTCAGCTCTGGCCCATTTTGCTTAAAATTCAAACTCCTAGCCTAAACAATTCTCAAATGATTTTATTCTTTATATAAGAAGAAATTGTATGAAAATAAATACAGTATATGTGTGTAGACTGGCTTTTACTGCTATAACAGGCAGGTGTTAAAAGATTGAAATTAAGAGAGTTGCATCAGCATGGCGCTGACATAATAGAGAGGGAATCAGTCCCATTCCAGATTCATTTTAATGCGCAATATGAAAAAGAGAGACAAGAATAAAGTTATGTTTATAGCTTTCTGGTATAACCAGCACCTCCTACTGCATATAACTTCATTTGAGCAAATGCAAATGATTTATTCAGATACAGTACCTACATCTTTTTAGCAAATTCTTTTACAGTAATTTCATTTGAATGTAGACATCTGCTGAGAAACCCTAAAGTATCAATTAAGCTTTCTCTATGTGTCATTTAACTGAAGTGTTTTCACATGGACATGACCATTGCCTAATTCAGGATCAATTTGTATGCAAACCAAACCAATTTTTAAGTATTTGGAATCAATCACTTGAATATTGAAAGCTCCCTATATTTGAGATATTGAAGATACCCATTCAGTGAGCTACATGCATGTTGTGCACTGAATAAGGCAGAAAAAATGTTGTGTGATTATGTAACTAATTCCAATACAGATGTACAAAAGGAGCACTGGTAATCTTCATTGCAGCTTTTCCTTACCCTGAGCAGCTGGCTTTACAATAACCTTACCTTTCATGTAGCTAAGAGGTGCTGCTGGTTTAATACAATTGCCTTTTCTCATTTTTTTCTTAATGAGCAAAACAATAACTAAAATGTATACTAAAATATGTGGATGCATATTGTCTTCCATATTTATTAACAACAAGATTTATCCTGCAACAATTTAGAAAACTTAGCTCTTCTATATGAGTCTTTCTAGTAGATTTTTTTTTCCAGTGCAAAGGAACATCTCCTGTGACCATTTTGATTCTCCAAATGCTAAGCACAGGCCTCTGTGACTCCAACTACAGTATTTGCAAGTCATCCCTTGGCTATGCCTCCCTATGGAAGAGGCAGTGGAGAGAGAGAGCGCAGCCCTGTGTGACACAAGCGTGTGGTCCCCCAGCTCTTGCTCACATTGATGTGTTACCTCTATAAACAGGACAGACAGTTGTGCTCCCACCCCCTGACCTGGCCTAGAAGCCACATTCTCCTAAGTACATGGTTATCCTATGGGCAATATATCCTTTAGCTTTAGAGCTTCTGCCTTAAACCTGGCTTCACACAGAACCAGACAGCATACAGCTGTCTGCACTTGTCTGTACCCACAGGCATAGGATTCCTACACTTTCCTCTCTGCTGTGTGAATTATACCTTGCTGATGCTTTTCATAGCACTTTGTGACAGTAAAAGAAACAGAGCTGAGCATTCACTCTAATGTTCAGAGAAGAAAAATGATGTAGTAATTATAAGCTTCTCTATTAAATATTCTCTACAATTGCCTTTTGATTTAGTCTCCTTTTCCTTCACAGCTGAATTCCTGTCATGTTTTATTTCTGCTCCAGTCCCTACACCATGCCTTCCCATACCTGACTCTCCATTGCTTTCCCTTCACCCCTCTCTTCTCTTTCATTCCTAATAAATGTCCAAGTATGCTTTTCACAAGCTTATGACTTTGATCTTTGGAGCAAAGTTTCACAGAAACCTTTCTCACCCAGGAAGATTTCAATCTAATAAACCAGGCATTGAGCGCCAAGAAAGAGCTATGCACTGAAAGTAAACATCTGTGGCTGGCTGGCTTGCCAGGCTCCCTCATCCTGTCCTTGCAACCTCCTTCTCATTCAAATGGCCACATCCTAGGCAGTATTTTCAGAGGAATCATCGGCACTTTTACTAGAAATGGAAAGAAGACATACAGTTGCAATATACAGGCAATGCTGCAAAGATCTGGAGCTGTTTCTTTCAGTTTTCCTTTCTTTCTGCAGCATTTATTCTTCCCTGTTTTCTCCTGTGCAGGGTGAGCCTGTGGGAAGTTGCAGGAGCATTCTTCAAAATAGAGAGGACAATAGTGAGAGAAAATCTTTCTGGTCAGTCTGGCTGCTAATCTTCTGCTGGCCTCCTGCCCTGACTGTGGGTAAGCAGGTGAAGAAGGAAACAACTAATCTTTATGCTTAATACCTGAAGCATTAAACTGCATGTTTTAAATTAAACAATTACTCAGCAGTGTGTCCAACTGTGTTCCTACTGGTGAGGACTTGCTTAAGTTACATAGATCTTAAGCTTGTGTTGATCTGAAAGAACAGCTATTTTATTGAAATAGCATTTCAACCAGAATAATTTTTCTGGTTGATATCGAATAACATCACATTTTGAAACAGATTAATATTCTACCAAGTAGTTTTAGCAGATTTTGCAAAGCTAGGCTCTGAGTGCTTCCTGTCTAGCTTCACAGAAACAAAGACTGGACCTTCTCCCATTGAGAATCATTTATCCAAAAAACAACCTTTGGATGAGAGAAAAACCCCTTTTTCTGTGACTCACATGTGTTTGAGTTTCATTAAAATAAGTGAGAAATTATCAGAGTATTGGAGTATTTCCCACCTCATACCTACATGCTCACTGCATCAGACTGCACTTGGATTATATTTGCATTCAGGAATGAAGAGATGCTGCAGCTTCCCTTGCATTTTCACACAAGCTGCTTGCTGGCATGGTGGGTAGGTCCAGATCTGCTGCTCTTTTCTTGGCAAGTAGCTATGGGGAGCTGCAGAGCAACTTGCCCCTAGGCTGACATCTTGGGAGACACAACTCTCTGAGTGACCACTCCTATTTTCTGAAGCAGGTCAGCAAACTGCTGGGTTTGAGACTGAAGCACATTGTCAAATTTTATATTCTTTCCCTCTGTCAAGTGAACAAAAGAACTTATTTAATAGATCATTTAGAGTTCAGAAACCATGCAAGATGCCTCTTCCACATTTTCATCTATAGAGTAAGTGTAGCTTCTGCAATAAAGTTGTGAAACATGCAAAATTGATGAACAACCCCTTTTCTTTTTCTTTTTGTTTTTTATCTCAAGAAAGTACATTTATTTTTAAACAAAGTGTATGTATATCTGCTGTTCTTAGGAGAATGAGTTTGGAGTTCTCCTGGTTTACTGCTTTGTCTTTTGAAATAATTATATGATAGGTCAAAAGCATATTTTAAAATTTGAGAAATTTACTTTTTTCATTTTTTTAAAAACGTTTGATACTGAGTGCCACTGAAACAAAATATATCTGATTCATTAAGAGGTTTAGCCAAAAAAGTCCTTAAAACTCCCTTTTTAAGCAGTCTTTCTTAAACTTTTAAAATTAAGCTACTTTTTAAAAAAAAAATTCTCTTCGACAGTTTTCAAATAATATAGAAGTTTCTTGAAATGGAATTAGAATTTTAATTTCTTATAAAATCACTTATACTTTCTCCTCCCAGCTGTGCTCTTCTCAAGAGTTTATCTTGTAGAAAGCTCAGAATAAATATGTTCAGCAGTAGTTTATCTCCACTTCCACTGGACTGGTAGAAATTCTACAATGAATTTCAGAGGAAAAAGATCTCATTTTAAAGCAAATTTTTAATCTGAAAGTTTTAATTTTATCTCTATCCCAGTAGATATCCAACAAATAAAAAAAAATACGTGGGTGAGATATTTTATTTCCCCAGGTCACAAGAATAACTTTTGATTGTCACGTGTAAATTTTCGTAATTTTCATTTTGCTGTGTTTCAATGAATAGAGGGAATTGGCCATAATGGCATGGCTAAATGTGTATAGGAAGATGTTTCTCTAAAGCATGTATCACCTCAGTTCTTTGGGATAAAAGGCAACAGCTCATAAGAAAGTACCACCCAGAAAATTGCTGTTGTTACGAATAAACATTAAAATCCAATAAAATTTTATTTTCCATATTGATATTTTCCTCTGTCATTTTTATATGTGCATTAGAAAATATATAAAGGTTCTATTTTATAAAAAAAATTCTGTACAGAAGTCCTGTAACCTCATTAAATGCGTTATATTTTATATGACTAAAGATTTGGACAGTGCAGAAAAGCCTTGTCCTAGTGATGTCAATATATATGCTCACACTTTGGCCCGCAGTGAAACAATGGATACAGAGGATTCAATGGACTGGGTGGTGATGGTAACAAGAAAGGCCATAGAGCATAACAGGAGAGTGCATTAGAGCCAGCCAGAGACACATCCAGCCTGTTATGCAAGGGGAAATAGGACGTGGAAAACCCAGAATGGCAGAGCCCATTACATCCCTCTAACAGGTAGCTAGACACTAAAACTAACACAGGCACAAAATTAAATATGTCATGTTACCACAAGGTTTGTTTTATTATTTAAAAAAAAAGAAAAAATATAAAACTTCTATATGAATAAATTATTTTTTCACATTTGTTTGGGGTTTTTTTTTTTCATTTTAACCAATACTTCTTCAGTGATTTGTTAGATGTTTTTATCACTTTTTTTTTGTCCTGAGAAAGTGTAGGCAACAAGTGGTGAAATATCTAAATAACTAAATATTTGTTGCATGATAATACTAAACTAAGATACTCTGGATGAGTTCTGCATCTTCTAATTTGTTTCAGTTTAAATATATTTAATTTTTTTAGCTATTTGTCCTTCTTACCCATCATTTATTTTACAGAAATTACAGCAATAGGGTCTTCTTAACTGGGCCACAAAATTAAGACACTGGAAATTTAGAAGTCCAAAATTAGGTGGTGTGTCTAGTAAGGCTCATTCTGGATAAACAATGCAACAAGCATTACTCAACTCTAACTCTTTGTCTTTCTGCATTTTACACTCAAAAGCAAACAGTCATTAAAGTCAGAATTATATTATGAATACAGCAAGACTGGCAAAAATAGGAGCTATATAATAGCAGCCAAGGGTCTTACAAAGAGATTCAAGGAAGGAGAAGTAAAAGAAAATGTAGCATAATAGGATTAAGAGGGAAAAGCTGATTTCCAACAGAAATGTAAGATCTGAAATTCAGAATTAAAGGCTGTGATCATACACCAAGTATAAATTAGGAATAACATTTCTGAAGTTTCTGGAGTGGGATAAGTGTAAATGAAGTGAAAACCTAATCACTGAAATAGCCAAACAACTGAAAGATGTTGGGGTTTTTTTGCAATTATGCAAAGCCATATGAAACTATGACCAAAAATATTAAAAAAAAAAAATCTTAAAGGTATTGGGAGTTGAAGATATTTTACTAATTATCCCCATTAATTTCATGTGTCTGAGGAATGTACTGTGTAAGCTTGTGATTATAATGTAAGGGGCATCATACCCATTATCACTATTCTTACCCTCTCTGCTTTATTACCCCTTGAAGGAAACTTTAATCTGATAATCTGATCCGTGGAATTCATTTTAATGGCCACAAAATCAAAGCAAGTTTTGTAACCAATGACATAACTTCAAGTGCAGCCATACTTTTCCCTCTCACTATGCTCTGAAAATAGGCATACACATGACTGCAATTTGCTAATTAGTCGTGGGAGTTCCTTATTTTTGGGAGCAGAATAGAGGCACTTGGGTTGTGCACATTAATGTGAATAACATTCTGAGCGTCTCCTGTATGAATTCAAGCAGAACCCTAGAGTGCAGTAGGGATAAGACTCCCTTAGGTGTCTCTTCACAAAGTGCCTGTTGAGGGTACTCCATCGCCAGTATCACCACAAAGTGTTGCAAGCCCACTGCTGTTATCAGCAGCACAGCATCCGCCAGCCTCTGAGGAAGCACTTCTAGAAATGTGTAATCAGCATTAACTTTGCCTACAGGTGGCAGGGGAAGTTGTTGCATGAAGCATGAGATTGTTTCATGCTCCAACCTATGCTGCTCTGAGAAAAGACAGATTTTTTGCATAATCAGCTGTAAGCACTGGTGAAAGGGCTTTTTCCTACTCCTGGGCATTTGCAAACTGAGCTCCCTTCTCTACTCTTAGTGAATAGTCAGTCCACTTCAAGAGAAATAATTTGCAGTGATGTCTTCTGACTTTGGATGCTGAGCTTGAGGGCAACAAAGCCCTAGGTTGTCTGTGAGAACCATGGAAAGACAAGGGACACTGCCAGGGGAAATTCAAGCTACTGCATCTATAACCTAATTTCCAGTAGTGCTTAACTCTATAAATTAAATAGGACTGGGAGCAACAACATGCTGAGTCTGGTGCTTTTGCTGGGTTGGATATATGGATACCCAGCCATTTACACATTCTTAGAAAAAATCTGGGAATAAATTGGAAAATTAGAGTCCAGTTTCATTTTGTAGTTAACATTTAGTGTTAACCATCTTATGGCCCCATTATATTTCACAGCATGTGAAAGTCCTTGGGATCTCAGAAGAAAGAAATGCTGTGCTCCTTGTAGAGCTGCTATTGCATTAACACATTCTGTGAAGACGTTTTTCTTTTTCTTTTTTTCTTTTTCTTTTTCTTTTTCTTTTTCTTTTTCTTTTTCTTTTTNTTTTTCTTTTTCTTTTTCTTTTTCTTTTTCTTTTTCTCTTTGAAAAGGCAGGTTTATTCAGGGCAATGTATGATTCTACTATTGCATGGCATCTTAACTTTTCAATCATCCTTTAATACTGTAATTTGCTTGCCTTGAGTTATAGCTAAAATCTATTAAAATGTAAATCTTGAGGTTTTTCTCCGATGCTGATTTCTTCGATGCTGAGGTTACTGCAGTGATAACCTTGTAATTTAAACATAGCTGGGTGGGGAAAGAGGTGAAGAGAGAGCAATCTTCAACTGTTGTGATGCCCTCTTTGTTTGTATACACAGACATTAAATACAGTCCCCACATTTATTTTAGTCTATGGTGTATACATTCTCCTGTGTTATCAAATTTTTGAAATGTAATTAAACAAACGTCATCATTTCTAAGGATATTATTTCTTATTAGCCGAAGAAGCTTTTGAAATAGACCTAGAGGCTGTGTGTGCAAACTTACAAGATTGTACAAAACACAGCATAATTTAAGGTGGTTTAGCTTTTTGCAGTTTCCTTGATTGTTCAGCTCTCCTTCTGAGCTGTTTGCTTGGCAGTTTTGCATGTCATCAAAACTCCAGAGGCAAATATATAAAATAGATCTTTTAATGTAATTTTCTGGTTCCAAATATTCCTAATTGTTGAATCTATGCATCTATACATCTACACAAAGTTTCTTTCTTGCCCTTTGTTTGGGGGCTTTTTGTTGTTGGGGGTTTTTTTGGGTTTTTTTTTTGAGGGGGAAGCATTTTTCTATCTATTTTTTGTTTTTTAAATCCCCTAAAGTGTAGCATGGAGGCCCTTTGGAAGTTAGTTTATGCATATAAAACCATTTCCCAGTGGGCAGTTGGATGCAAAATATGGAAATGCACAGCTGATTTATATTCCACAGACCTCCCAGTCCCTCCTGCAACACCTAGAATATCTTAGATAAGCCTGCCATTCAGTCCAGATACACCAAATTTCACCATCACTTTCAGTGGAAACAGAATCACTCTCAGAATCAGAACCAAAAGCAAGTACCCTGCACTGTAACCAAACAACGATTTTCTAAATCTTAAGCTTGAATAACCACCAGTGCATAAATTTATGTTTAATATCAATGTAACTCCATTGATAGAAATAAATTCAGACACAGAAGGCAGACCTTGAGAAAGCTTTCAGCAAGCATGCCTGCTGCCTTATGCAATGATGCATTTGAGCTCTGTCAGTGGTAGTATTGAATGGACACAAACAAGCTGCCACATTTTGCTGTAACGTTACACTGGTTTAGCTTGCATCCTGTTCAATGCAATCCTACTCTTAATCTTGTTAATTATGCTGTCTCTTATACATAGCTTCTAACTAATAAGTGTTAAAATTCCTTACAGGGAGGTCAGTGGCACAGTTTACAAAAGGGGATATGGAAAAGGGAGTGAGGATAGATAGGAAGGATAGTAAAGAATATAATTCCTACAAACCCCTTTCAGATGTAGTAGAGTGTAGGAGAGTCCCAACACTACAATGCAAAACACCAGGAGAAAAGAGAAGAGAACCCACATTTTACTATTTTACAGGACTCTGTCCTGGTTCTAGCCAGGAAGCGGTTAATTTTTTCAATAATCAAAAAGGGATAATGCAGGGACTTGGAGTTTGTTCTATACTATCTTACTTCATTTTCTGGTGACAGGGGAAGGGGTTCCTTCCAGATATTGTAGGCTGCATGAGGCAGCATTGAGGTATTGTCAAGGGGTTTCTGTGTGAATAATTTGCCTCTTTCTTGTAACCTCTGTCATTAGTATTGTTGCTGTTACTGTTGTTTTCTTATCTCATTGCTATTTACAGTACATTTTTCTTATCTCAATCCATGATCTTTACTTTTTATGCCTGGAATTCTCTCCAGCTCTCCCTGCAGGGGAGGGGAAGGGGATGGAGGTGTGAGTGAGTGGTGCATGGTTTGGAGTGGTTTCAGGGGATCACTAAATTAGGGACTACCATTCCCAAAACACAACAGCCTGTTATAAAAGGCTTCTTGCTTTAAAAATTTAAATTATCTGTATTCCTTAGCATGTAACATTACCATGTGCTGGCATTGATAAATCTGTATTCAACAAGACAGAGAAAGAGCTTTAAATAGTAGATGATGAACAATGGCTATTTTTCATTTTGCTATATTTGATCAAAAATGTTTTTCTATGTGAAAATGTCAGTATCTGTGTCACACAACATATTTTTAGTAGTGTCCAGTCAGTTTTCAACAAACCATTCACTCACTCTGGTATCCAGAGCTGTACACTTCGTTTTTTGAATTTTTCTTAACTTTTAAATAAATACTACTGTATTGCCAATAATGATACAGATACTGGACAGTTTGGTAAAACTATGAAAGAAGAGATTCTCAGGAGTCACATGCAAGACATTGCTTTCATCTAGTATCTCAATGACAAGTCACAAAACTAATTTTAAAGTTAATGAGTTGACTTGTCTGCAAAATTTCAAGTGCTGTACTGAAAATTTACTCCCTGTTGTCAAAAATGTAAACAAAATACTCAATAGAAAATATTTCTGTCTCGATTTTATGGAAAAGATTATTTATGCTCTTGAACATCTAATATTCTGTGAAGAAGAGTACTTTCAGAGCACAAAGAAAATTGTGCTTTCATTGTTTACAGTTTTAAAGAAGCTCAATATCAGAAAAGAAATGAAACTCAGTGGGACAGAGGAATTCTCAACAATAAAAGTTAAAAATACCTCCCATTAAAAGTATTTCAGCAAATGCCTAATGTCTTCGAAGTTTTCTCAGCAGGTAGCTGAGGCAGGCATCCTGCTACACGCCTTGTTTGTTTACAGTGTGCCTTTCTTCTGCCGAGATACCATGCAGTAATTCTCAGAGCTGAAGCTGTTTCCAAATTCCACTTGTATCCTTGAAAGACATTTAAATTATGGTTTAACCAGGTGCCTAGTCTTTAAGCAAATATATCTGCAGTTGGTTACTTCCAGTGTCAAGGGTAAAGAGATATAGAAAGAGCAATCCCTTGCTTTCATCATGTGAGGGGATGGGTTTAGGCCTGAACTTTTGCTGTTGTAGGTGGAAAACCCAATTCATCACAACATACACCTCTGCAGAGTACACGAAGGTCAGTCAGAAGTGTCTGTAGGTAATATTTACCTTAAAAGAGGAACTGGATGTCCATCTCACACTGACTGACCGTCAGACCATCTTACAATGAGAATGCTGTTTGCTATATTAAATATTTAAAGGTGATTCATTTTTTATCACTTCTTCCATATCTTCAGAGGCCTCCTTCTGCTATAGGTACTATTACTTATGAGATTTCATAGACAGGAAATCCAGGTATGTAGGTCAAACATGGTTTAGAGCCAAGTTCAAACTTTAAAACCCCCACAAACTTAAAAATGGTCTCGAAAGGGCAAGTGTAGAAACTGAGCACCTGGATCTAAAGAGAACAGGAAGTTGTCATGAGTGACATTGATAGAGGGGATCTCCTCTGGCTGTTCACAAGAGAATATCTTGCAATAGCTCTTTGCCATTGTTTTACCTCTATGAAAAAGCCTACTATTTTTTAAGAAAAGGGAAATTTGATTGCACTATATTGAATACACTTTCATTTGAGATAATGGATTCTCAGCTACAAAGTCATAGGTAAACAACCACCCTTTTTGAATTATAAAGAATTACATGAAATCTGAAAAGGCATCTCATTTCCCTTACTCCTCCCAAAGTAGTATTTCATTAATTAGGAGATGTGTTACTGCCTATTTCTTATACCATACAGTTCACAGACAATTGTTAGATGGAACATAACAAGGATTTAACTAATTGACATTACCTTTCATTACTCTCTAATGTCTCAAATAAGGTAATATGAGAGTGAAATAAATTTAGACTAATGTAATATCCAATTAGGATGTAATCCAAGGCAGATATTTCACTATTTGAATATTCTTTCCTTCATTGAACCCTCCTGATGAGATCTGCCTTCCATTTCCCAGCAGTACATTAGAGGGACAGTGATCTTTCAGAAGAAGAACAGAAAAATTTCATGAGGCAAGATGAAGTGCCGTGTTTATTTAATTGGACCAGTATGATCAACAGTCCCATGAGACTATGCTCAGACGCGTAGCTCAGACGCGAACTTCTCTTTTTTCATATTTAAGATTCCTCTGTGGAACTACAGTCGTAGAGAGATCAACATAACTCAACTGACCTTGGTCTTACACTGAGTATCACTCACATTATGCTCAGGCAAAAAAACTTTTTATAAATTTGAATATTCTGTCAGTTTTCAGGCTTACATGGACAATGAATACTAATACAGTTCAGATCTACTAGTCTGTCTCATCTACATTTGTTGGAATATCAAAGACCTCAGAGAGACATTTAAAAACTAATTTTTAAAATTTGAGAAATTGGTGTGAAGTGTATCCAACTTTAAAGAAAATTAAATGACACAACGTGGACATCAGTAAATATATAAAAAATTTAAGCAGTACATTTTAAAGGGACACATGGCTAAACATATTTAAGCCACTAAATATTTATGTTTTGCATGTAAGAAATTGTGTTAAATCTTATAGCACAGAATTTATTTTACAAAAACCATTCAAGATCCACTAAGTTCTACATATTTTGCCACTATATCCAGAGCCACTATTCAAGACTTCTTGAAATTTTAAGATCAGAACCCTTGAGATTCTACTGTACAATTTAGTCGGCTGTTCTAAGAATGAATATTAATGAAATGTCTCCAGTTTTGAAGAAAATAACTTATTTCCAGAATTCAATATTTTTTAATCCAATGGGACAATTTTAAACATGGTCCCACTCTGCTCGATGGACCCAAAGGGAGTTATTCTGAGAGCAGCACAATTTATATGCTTGTCTTATGCTGTCCTCTGCAGTTATTCTATTTTTTAAAGGCCATACCCAGAATTTTGTTTTGATTTTCTGTCAGCAATACTTTTGATACCGTCAGTAATTAATACTTGGATTTTCCACCAGAATAAAAACTTATTTGAAACTGCAGTACAGCTAAAGGTAGTGGCCCTTAAATTCATAGTCCATGGAAAGACTGGCAATGGAGACCACACCTAAGCTCTGAGATCACACAGTTCATTGATTCCAAAACTGTCTCCTTTCTAAAAGGACAGGATGCAGAAGAGCAAATTCGGGCACAACAAAGGCTCAAATGTGTATACTAGAAAAAGCAGGGGTAAACTAAGGAAATTTTTCAGAAAAAAGGTGTGGAGTAACATTATCACTCAGCATAGTATATCGCTTTCATGGCATAGACTTTATTTTCATCCAAGGTTAAATCTTACCTGCAAATTTATTTAAGGAACTAAGAGATCTTCTCTTTGAAGTGAGGAAAAAAAAAAAAAAAGAAAACAAAAAAAACCCCAAAACAAAACAGCACAGCAGATACGTCTATAATAAAGACAGTAGTACTTGTATTCATTAATGATTTTTTTTTTGAGAATTGAGTTTATCAACTAAGGTGCACCTTGACATTTTAGAAAAATATAGGATAATTGATTTGGTCTTAATTCAAAATGTCAGTGGATTTTCTGAACATCTACTCTATTATCTAAGCATTATGCTACTCCTCTCATACTCTCATTATTTATCTCCTCCAGTTCCCTCTTCCTGCTAATTTTTGATTCTCTACTTTTTTTTTTGTGTGCAATTTCCTACTCTTCTTCACAACACAATCCCCTCTTTTTTCTTCAGTTCTCCACTTATTTTCTGGCTGTGATCTTTGCTTCTTTTTCTTAAACCTATGGATTTAATCATTCCACAGGCATACAAAAGGCAGTGCAGACCTATTGCTGCACCCAGGGCATGCGGTGTGGCTTGGGGAGTGTTCTACTTAAAACTGTTTTGTTCAAATTCGTGCAGCTCAGCATTGAAAATTTAACCTCATCTAATACTGTTGGTTGAGAAAAGGAAAGGAAAGAAAACTGTTCTTGGACTTCTTGTATTTATAAATTGAAGCATAACAGAAAACTGTTTTTGTAATGATATTATCATAACTGTTATGAAGTTTTAGCCTTAATGGGTCCATTATACTTAAAGAGGCACAGAATTAATTAATAGGACTATTAATGGCACTGCTATTTGCACTGTGATATTTTAAGGCTGGTTACTTTTCTAGTCATTATCTTATTCTATATGACAAAAGTGTCTGAAAGCAAGCTTAATAACTGAAGAGTACTTTGCTGTTCACTAATTCTTTCTTAATTTTAAAAATTTTTATAGTTATGTTTTCTTTATAATATGATTATAAAAAAAAAAAATTACGGTCTTACTGATGATGCTGGATACTTCCAGTTCAAAAATTGTTAATTATTGCTTATGCGGTCATATACTTCAGAGTAAATCCTGCAGAATTACCTGTGGGTGATTACTTCTATAAGGATAATCCCTGAGCTATCCAATAGCACTATTTATGTAGGAAGCTCTTAGGTGACATCCTGTGGGTAACCAGAAAAAGTAGTATAAAATTGCACCTTCAGAAGAACTTTGGATAGATGCATGTTTTCCCAGTTTTTATTGGTTGGACCCAGAAAAGATGTCACCCTTAGCTTCCAGGCTGGTTGTGCTAACAAAGTTTGTTTAATTTTTATTGCATTGTGTAGGCTTTTTACAGAAAGCTCTTTCTGTGGAGCTAGATTTCTATGTGAAACTTAGGCTCAACTTCACAATGTCTCTCTTCCTCCTGGGGAAAGAAGATGCCCTCAAGAGCAGCACTTGTGCTCTGTGTAAAACAGTGAGTGATCTTGAGCTGCAGGATGCACTAAGACTCTACTGCTGGAAAGGAAAATACAAAACGAGTGACTGGAAAATGCTGATGAGAAGCTTGTATTTCACCCATCAAATATGGTTCAATACTAGCAAAACACCACTGTACCCTACCACAGACCTGAAATAACATGCACTTTATAACTGTATAATTCGCTCCAGGACAGCTTTCAACCATGATGGCTGTGACTGCACCAAATTCTAGACACATCAAAGGAATTGTGATGATGCAATGCTAGTATTCCCCTAGTTTTTCAAGTGTAATTAATACAATTATGGTTTTTATACCTTTCCAGGTCTTCTGAATAAACCAATGTCCTAAAAGTACCGCTTGTGGCACCATCCAGATTTCCCATTGAAGTTGTTTGCTTCCCAGTGCAATTGGTTCACAACACAAAAGGGTAGATTGAGACTACGGTGTAAATCTTGTGAGAATATTACAAGGTCCAGAAACAGCAGAAGCAGGCAAACTGTAGCCCAGTAAAATGTAATTTTTCTAGTATTTCCTATAGACCACAAGTTTTCTGTTGGTCTGACAAGAGCAGGTCCCCTAGACTTGTCTAAGCCTCTTTTGTTCAAATGTGATGGCAATTTATCTGGCAATCAGATTACTACTGTTCAAGTTTATTTTAGCTTAGCTTTAATTTGTAGTAATAACATGTGTTTACTCTATGTACATTGAATGACTAGAAAAATATGGTATGGAAGAGCAAAGACACAGAGTGATATTAAAAGGTCCAGTACTGGAAACACAAATTTCTATTGCCAAATGACACCACAGGAATGCAACTTGGAAATGTTCAGGTAAAAAAAACATGCTTTTAGAGATAAAAAAAAGAGAATAAATAAACATATTAATTGCAAAACAGTAAAAAAAGGGGACATGTAGATGGACCAAATTAACAGAATGCATAAAAATCAACCAAAGCAGACCCAAGGCCAAGGAGGTGACTCTTGGAAAAGAGGAGAAAGAAGCCTCAACCCTAATGTCACTTTCCTCCCAGTGGAGAGCTTAGAATGTTCATTAAACCAAACCCCCCTGCACCCCACCCCCTGATTCTCATTGCTTTATAAAAAACACTCAGTCTTGGGATGCAATGGAACTTTGGAAAGGTGAGTTTATCACAAAAGAAACAGGAATAGATTTTTTTGCTTTAAAATATAACTTTAGTATTAAAGTTTCTAGATATTGATTTGGAACATAAATGGATATTATTATGCCCAGAGTAATAAATTTGCAGTATTAGGTCTGTCTGAATTCTGAGAAGCACTGCTGAAGATGTTACAGTGGAACTTTTGGAGGTTGTCATTATGGCTAAGGGAATTCCTTCTGGTTTTCACATCATCCATCATCTATGTTAATAGAGCAAGGAAAACCACTGGGATCTTCACTTAACCTCATTCTGTGTGCTGCTACTTCTGATGGCCAAATACATTCTGATGCATTCAAATACATTTGAATGCTTTAAGACGTGAAAAATATAGATGAAATGAAGAATTTGAATGAAACTGAAAATGGAAAATGCATGTACTCAGCACCTTGGGGAAAAAAAACAACAAAACAAAACAACATCCCTACAAAAGCAAATAAATCCCACATATTATATTTCTTTGGCCTGACAGATAAAAGAATTACTACTTAAAATGCAAACTGAAGATGTTTGACTCTCAAAAGGTTATATTTGTAGCTTGCATGCTTGCAGCATATTCCATCACTGTAAGAAATACACCGATTTAAAACTTTATTGTCAGAAAGAAATAGCAATTTCAGAATATTAAAACATAGCTAAATCTTGTATTGGAAGCTTGTCATAGTCATGGTACTCCCAGCGGCAGTATACATGGAAAATTATAGCTTTTGAAAACCTTATAACCCTTTCTGCCTCAAATACATAACTAAAATCAAGAACAGGAGAAAACAGATGCCATAAAGCACAATCATTATGCATCTGCACTACAAAACTCTGTCAAGCATGAAAGGAGAATTTGACACCACACAGACTATGGTGTATGGACATTGCACTCTGTGCAGACAATGCTTTCTTGATTGAAACAGAATATTTTGTATGGACACTACTCTTTTTCCACTTGCCTCTAGTCTATTGCTATTCTCATCTCTAGTTTAGATGAGTCTGTACTGGAAAAAGTACATGCTGGAAAAAGTGATTATATTTCACCAAATATTATATGTGGCAATATCTGAAAGTGTCTTCTGGAGATTAAAGGTAGTGCGTAGATTAAGAAGTAAATTTTTAAAAATGTACTTCTTATCCATCTGGAGTTAAAATATTTACAAGATGCATCTGAGCTTCTGAGCTCCTGAGCTTCTGAGCTTTTTTTTTTTTTTTTTTTTTTTCATAGGGAGGCTTTAGATGGAATAATAGTCAATATTTATTAATAGACAAATAAATAGATTCAGACTTGAAAAGACGTTCAGTGTCCTTGATATAAAGATAAGTATCTAGTGATGTTTTTAAAGGCCTACAAGCTGTGGCCTTTTCTATAAAATTTTCCTACTTCAGATGTCAGTAAAGTAAACACTATTTTATAAAGTGAATTTAAGCAAGAGTGCAATCCTAGGGACATGATTCTAATATAAGAGCAAATGGGCATTTTTACTATACACTAGGTAGCTCACATTATTTCTTGGCAATCCTATTTCATAGTTTAAAATGTTAGAATACTCATTACGATGATAAGATCAAAATTATGACAGGCAGAAGAATGAAGGCATTGCAGAATGGTCAGCAATTATTAGAATGGCAATTGGCAAGCACTTGAAGAAGAAGAAACCATTTGTAAAGGTTATCCTAATATCTCTTTTTTGACTGTTCCATGCGTATTAATATAATTCACTCCTATAATGATACTTAGTTATGAAATAGGTATGCAGCAGCAAACAGATTCATAGAAAAAGAAATCTTGACTGAGTAATATTTAGTCATACTCTTTGGAATAATTGCTAAACCTGAATGTTATTAACAGTAGGGATATAGAGGCTTTGGTTCCAATATGTAGAAAAAACCTTGTTCTAATAAAAAAAAAAACCTGAAAAATACATCACTGTAAAGGTCCTGTGCGCGGGGCAAGAACTTCTGATATGGGGGCATATATGAAAACAAAGGCAAGATCTAAAATAAAACATTAAGGGAGAACAGTTAAGTGGCTCTTTTGTATTCAAACCATGACTGTATTTTGGAGCATCAAAGAAAATGCCTTTATAATATATTTTAATGACTAACCCTCTGCAGTGCCTCTTTCTTCTCCACATTTTTCCTTGTGTTATCACATCAGCTGTAGGTGGTTCTCAGACCCTTGGAAACATCTCTTGTTCAAACTCTGAAACATTTAGGATCTCAAGCACTGATGTACTCATACATCAATCAATATAAATTAAAATTCACAAATATGTGACTCTTAGAGAGATCTCAAAAATTTATCTTGTCATCGTAGAGATGCCTAGCAATACTAATCGTAGCATATCCTTTCAAAATTTTTTCTGTACAGGCAAAGGAGAATACAGATTTCAAAAGTTACTTTAAGGTCAAAATTCCACTATGTATTAAAAGGAGCTCACCTTTTATCTTGTAATGAGCTCGGTACGCCCATTTGATGTAGACCAAATGGTCAAAATGAAACCTTTAATCTCTTTGACATTCATGCAAAACTTCTCAGCTTAGATTTAGCTGTTTCATTATTTGCAAATACTACGCAATATACATTTTGTTTTGAGGTATTTATCTGTTATTCTCAGCATTTACCAGATACCTGCCATGGTTTCCCAAGCAGTGTCTTAACAACATGAATTATACTTTTCAAACAGCTTCACTTAGTGTGTTCACTTAGTGTGAATATAGTTCACTATTTGGTGACCAAAATGAAAAACAATTATATATTATTAAATGTTAAGTGAATTGTAAATCTGTATTTAACACCTGTTACTTCCCCATGTGGGGTTCTAACATCAGACAGTTGATATTTCTGTCACGAGACACATCTTTTTGTCCCTCCACCTTTTCAAGTTTTACATCATATGCCTGAAAAAAGTTATCCACTCAAATCAGTGACAAAATATCATCCACAGACTTTTCATAAGACCGTGAGATAGGTATTCCCTTTAAAAAAAATTCTTTGACAGTGTCTACCACTGTCTGTTTCAACACTGTGTATTACCTAATGCTGATGTATTTCTATCAATACTCATTTGGCATATATCATATTGTTCACACTGTTGGAGTTTTACCCTTTCCAAATCTGACTGGACTTTGCTGACACTGGTGAATTATGATTAGTCTTGAGAGCATTATCCAATATAGTTGTGATTAAAATTCTCTAATCCCACACAGGAGCTAGCAAAGCTTTCTTGGAGTCTGAGCATTTTTCATCATTCACTCATTGAGTTTTTTACTGCTATTAGCGTTAACTCATTTCTTATACCTGTGACTGCTTTTGCACTCAGTGTTATGAGCTTAGATATTTTGCACACAGAAAAATTCTCCCTTATTGCCAAAAGGTTAAACAATAACCACATAACTTAATTTTCACTTCACAGCTTTTAATCTGTTAAAAACATCTTCCCTTCCCTTCCCTTCCCTTCCCTTCCCTTCCCTTCCCTTCCCTTCCCTTCCCTTCCCTTCCCTTCCCTTCCC
>WBND01000021.1:1962181-1997530 GCA_013398595.1 Tychaedon coryphoeus | reverse complement strand
AGCGGGGCAGATGCAGAACAATGTTCAGCAGCAGAGAGAGCCTGAGTCCCCGGGGTTCCGACTGTGTGGGCTGGAGATGGCAATCCTCTTCCCTCAGAGCTCGCCGGTGAGAGAGCAGCACTCCGGAAGCCAGCCCCCCACCTACCCCTTTGTCTCGAGTCCTGAAACGAACCTTGGTGTAACCTGGCAGGCTCCCTTAGCATGATAATGGGAAAAAATTCTTCAAACCGGGACAGTAAGGGAACAAACCCCAATGCCCAACACCATGCAGTCAAATGTTGAGACTGAAGACAAAAAAGTTCTCTTCACAAACAAACAAGCAATCCCCCAAATCCCAAGCTAAATCAATCTTAAATTTCTTCAAGTCATGCAGAAAAGACCAAATTGTGTAATTTTTCATAGGCCGAGAAATACAGTGACAGTTTGGCAGACAATAGTAGTGTTCTGCAAACAAAGTGGTTGTTTGCAGAAATCTGAGCTGACCATATGATATACAATATCATATTTTAAAACTGTATTTATCATATTATCAACACGACAGCCCAAATTAATGGGCTCAACTCCTTTTATATTTTATTCTTTAGGGGCTCTGCATAAGAATACAGAACATCAATTCCCAGTCAGAGAATGAGCTGTCAGGTTGCTCCTGACATTTTTCTCACTTTCTCCTTGATGGTCTTCTAGCAAGCCTTCACAGCATATTTTCCCTTTATCCAAAGCAAATGACAACTCATACTTCTATTAT
Organism: Tychaedon coryphoeus; assembly: GCA_013398595.1. Lineage (NCBI taxonomy): Eukaryota > Metazoa > Chordata > Aves > Passeriformes > Muscicapidae > Tychaedon > Tychaedon coryphoeus. The sequence continues at coordinate 1,996,785 of WBND01000021.1, read as the reverse complement.
GACTTCACTGACGACTCCTCATTCACGTATCATCCAGGGCTGTATTCATTTTAGCAAAACATGTGTGTAAGACTGTCTCTCTCCTTCAATACATCACAAGAGTATGAAACAGCATGGGAATCAAGGGTCAGTTTTTATTGACATATGATATCAAAAGAAGGCATTAAACTAACAAATACTGTTTGTAGACCTTGTCTTAAATATTTCAATTATTTTGAGGGTGTGAAGGGGAAATCCAAACACAAAATATTTCTTCAGTACATTGATAAATAAAACACTCATCAGATATGTGGGGGCTGTGTACTTAAGATGGATGACCTTAAAAACTTTGTGCCTTTCCTGAAAATTCTCAGCAAAACCACAAGTGATTCCCCAACTGAATGAGCTACTTTTCATCAAATGAATCATTCTAAAAGAATTGAGCTTTGGGGAAGAAGAAAGGTTTCTTGTCTATAATTTTTGAACAGAAAAGTTGGTAAAGCACCTCTGCTGTGGAATTGCCTATATTTTCATCAGGTATTCCAGGTGGACATCTACTCTACTGCATTTCCTGAGAATGAATTAGTGTTAGGATATTTCTGATTAGAAAGTATACAAATGAGACGCACTTCTGAATTTATTCAGCTACTATTTAATGACCTGTGATAAGAATAGTCAAATATGATGAAGAGCTGGAGAAGAGAGACTGGAACAGCATAGAGAAAGACAAGGATTTTGTGCAGTATACTCAGAAAAATAGATTGGATTTCAAGAAGGCAAATGGCAAGGTCTTATGCTATGGACTGAAAGCAAGGGGATGGACGGTGTTAAGACAGAAGAGATATTTGGGCAAAAGATAAGGTTGCCAAAATGACCAATGGGAAACTGTCCGTGAAAGTATTTAAGATGAATATTAGCCGGTTTCAGCCCTCGGAAATACATGTTAGAGAAGCTTTCCAATAGGAACAGTGTGGGTAAAAAAACGAGCCAGTTCCAAACTTGATCATTTTGGGAAATGGATTATATGCCCAGCTGCCAGCAGTAGCAGCAGGTGGAACTGAGGAACCAAATGTTTCCTTTCAATTTATGCTCCAAAGAGCAAATCTGGCTCAAACAACTGGCATTTTTACTTAGCAAAGTGAATGAAAGCAAACCTAGTTCCTAAGAGGGACTTGGAATTAAAGCAGTTTTGTTATGGAAAAGACATGGAAGACAAAGACATAGAAGGATTTTAACAATATCATCTAGGAAAGAAATGTAATAAACATTTGAGCATCTTGCTCAATGTAGAAGTCTTAAATTTATGTTCTTGAATCTGTTTCAGGTAACTTTTTGACCAAGGGAGAGAAAGTGCTAGAAAGTGATTTATTTGATCTATATTAAAAGTCTATCTTAGCACAAATTCCAGTTTTAACCACCTTTTTTAGTCACTAGCTTGTCATTCTCACAATTTTATTTAAAAGCTATCTTTTTCTCTATATAGACAAACATATTGCTTAAGGTACATTTTATTTAGGCAATAGCAAAAGTGTCTCATTGCTTCCAGGTCATTTTATTTTTAAGTCAATGACAATGGAACTATTATGTATCAGCTGATGAGAGCTTAATTTGTTTAAGTAAAGAAGAGGATTTATTAGCAGTAATATGTTAGTATTACTGTGGCCCTCTACTCATAGCTCTTACATATGCATTAGACAATTTCACCTAATCTAAGAAAATGTAAACTAATCTAGCTAGATGCAAAAGTATGGACCTCATTTTCCTTTCATGGAGACAACAGATCCCACAAAAGTTTTGTTATGAGGGGAAAAAATAGGTTAAACTTCTGTTATGAAATATAAATTAAAATGCAATAAAATTGCCCATAACCCCAGATTTGCCATTATAAAAATGAAAATAATTAAAAAAAAAAAACCCAAACCTTATGATTGTTTCACTAGTAAGGAAGAACCATGTATTCTCATTCTGATTTGGCATTGGTAAAATAATTCTCTTAAAAATAAATGCAAATGAGAAAAATTTAAAGTACAGAAAGGTGTGAAATGGTTGTTTTGCTACCCTTGGGTATGGTGGTACATCTGTTATATCACATTAGGAACATATTAATTTATAAATGGGCAGAGCACTTCACTGAATAGTCATGTCAGATTACAAACTTGTGAATTAGTGATGAAGCAATTTACGTACATGACTTTTCTCTTTTCTTCACTGACAGAATCCAGTTAACAGCAGCAAATATACAGCCAGTGCTTAATTCATTAGTAAAAAATGCCTTTAAAATTAAAAATATCCATTTTCCTTAATGTAAGTTAGCTCTGTACTTAGTAAAAGCACAACTTAACAAAGAAAATAAGAAATCATCCTGGTATTTCTTCTTTCTAAAGACTTTTTCATCAAGCAGATACGAATTTCAACAGAATATAATAAAGGCAGAGGAGAAAGGAAGGAAGGAAGGAAGGAAGGAAGGAAGGAAGGAAGGAAGGAAGGAAGGAAGGAAGGAAGGAAGGAAGGAAGGAAGGAAGGAAGGAAGGAAGGGACTAGATAGGCCTCTTGGGGAAAATATAATTAGATTACTGCAAGAAAGCCAAACTCCTGACAGTGTCTGCAGTATTACAGCCTTAACACACTGCTAGACCGTTTAGCAAAAGTAACTTGCTTAATTAACCAGGGTAAGGTAGTGGCTATTGATCAGGCATGTGGCAAAGAAAAGTCTTAAGTTGCTTAGCCTTCCCTGGCAACTCACAAAGTTATTCACATAGGTAACTCAGATTCTTCATGTGGACCAGAGTTGTAAGAGAAGAATTTTCTTATCCGAGGTAGATTTTTCTTACCTGGAGAGTGTTCATGTTGTGCTCTACCCTCTGCAGCGGGCACCATGTCTTGGGAGAAGAAGGGGAGAACAAGACCCATCATTCTTGCAGAATTCTACAAGCAGAATAGTCAACTTGATCAATTTGGACTCATCTCATGTTTGGCTTTCACACGTGGATGCCTATCCTGAAAGTATAAGAGGCCTTTTTGAATCACAGCCGTTTGGAATCCCTGTGTACAATGGGCAGAGAGCATCCAGACCTTAGTCTGTTACAACAATATTCTTAGAATTGGCTGCTGATCCAAACTGTGCTGCTTTTGGGGACTCACAGGACATCATTTTTCTTTGGTGTATGCAATATTATTTATCAATATTTAACTGTTACCTATCTCCTCTTAATATTATCTTATTTTCACACCAGGAAGTTACTCATATTTATTCCTGATATTATTTGTATGTTGTGTTTATGGAATTACTCAAATTTTAGAGAAGAGTCTGGATCCAGCCCTTACCAAACAAATGCAGTCTTTACATTTTCCTAATCAGAGAGCTTAGGAAAATCTCTGAATTAGTCCCTCAATTCAGTGATTTCTACTGCAAGGCTTGAAACATTTTTGACAAGGCTGGGCTCCACATTCCTATGACATCAATATTAAATCTGCAACCCAGGCTCCTCCAGTATTAAACTGGATGTTTTACTTGATGAATTGCATGTTTTTCACAAGCCTCAAAACTTAATAAATATTTAGAGTCTGGTATTCTAGGAACAGGGATTAATTAGCTTTTGTCTTGTATTGATTCCTAGGAGGATTTAAACATACAGGTTCCGGTAATACTAGTAGGAGGTGCATTTCTTAATCCTTAGATCTTCTAGTGGGAGAATAAGGCAAGGAGAGCAAAAGGCACAGTTCAGCATTAGAAGAAGCTAAGTGATTCTAAATGAAAATTCAAACACACAGGACGGTCTTTCTGATAACATTTGCTTGCCTAGAACCTTCTCAATCATGGGTTTTAATAGTCATCACTGAAATAATAAAAGGAGTAAGTAGTAGGAATTAAATAATAGCCTGTTCTTAACCTTGAGATAAAGATTTTAAATATCACAAATAGCTAAAAATAATGCCATTCCTAATGCAGACAGCAAAAAAGCATATACTTTTCAGTGTTATATCAACTAAGGCTCCCAGGAAGAGCTCTTATCACTGTACTGTAAAGAAAAAAGCTGGAAACCTGTCTAATCTCACAGCTTCCCATATTTCTAAATTAGACTTGCTAATTATAGTTCAGCTCTCTTATAGTCAGTTCAGTTATATTTTGTATAAGTAAATGGTTGAGGGTAAAACAGTAGTAGCAGAGATACAGCACCAAGTTGTTTAGATAACAGAACATTGATATATTGACTGACACAGACTGTTTTAAAAAAAATAAGACAAATAGATGGTTTTAGCTTCTTTGTCACATCTCTGATTATAACTGCTGTTTTTCTTGCTAGTGCTGATTGTTTAATCTCTTATAAATATTTATTTTGCTCTTCAAAGGGGATAGCTTTCTGGGAAATTTACTGGACATTTATTTCACTTTACTAACTAAAAAATCCATTTAAAAATACAGCTCTCAGTGAGATTGTGTTTGATAAAGACACTTTGGTCTAGACTCTGTCCTGCAATACTATTTGAATTCATTGGTGTTACAAGTGCATAACTGAAGCTTGAATGTAGTCCTGCATATCATCAAGAACATGAGATCTCACTGTTAAAAATACAACTGTGAAAGATAAATAAAAAATACTTTTTTTTTTTTCTTTCTTTCATGTTGCCAGTACTTGGAATAGATACACCAATTTCACCTCCCTGTAGGCATATAGAAAACGACTGTCTCAGTGGAGCTTCCTCCTGCTCCACACCTGTCTGGGTCTCTGGATGCTGATAAAATTTAATACAGACCCTCTCACCTCATCTCTGAAGTTTCCTATGGGTACTTCCAGCACTCCACAGGTAAAAATGCTAAGCACATAATTATTGATGACTTTCTTTTTCTCCATTAGTCTGCATTTGGTTCCTTCATACTTTATCCTTAATGTGATTTTGATGAGAAAACTCTTAGACAGCCTGCACCTGGTATGTTATTAGCCTGCAACCTCATAAAATATGGGCTTCATGCTGCTTCATGGTGCTGTCTTAAATAGGACTAAAAAAGGACACATTTGGGCCCCAGTGTTTTATCACATACTTATGTACTACTCTGTGTCACAACAGTATTAATGACTATAGGAAAATATATGGTAACATAAACATCCGTTCTTTTCTCCCTTCCCATTTTATTTATTTTGTGCCAGTGTGATTCTGGCCAAGAAAAGAAATAGAAGACATTGAGAAGTAAAATAGCTTTCGCGGAGCAGCTGAAGTGAGATTGGGAGTTGAGAAACACACAAATCTGGCCAGGCACTGAAAGACTCTGGCACTAAAATTAAAACTGAAAAATATTTCTGGATTGCCACATTTCCTATAGTCTGGTGTTAAACCTGGAGTTTCAGTTGATAGCTGGGACATGATACTACAGATGTTAAGGTTTTCTGTTGTACTCAAGGAAGCCCAAGTGAATTATCTTCATTAACTCTCAAATTCATATGGCATAATGTTCTTTGTCACCATTTCTCAGGAGAGAAGATATTGCAGCTGTCTGTAAAAAGCATGAGTATATTATAGCCCTTTGCTAGCACACTTAAACAAAGTTCAGAATACAGTTGTCACAAATCAGAAATAAAAATAAAATTAAAAAATGCATTCACAACAGTCTCATTCTGAGTGACATTATTTGAGGTTTATCTCTATTACACTCTTCTTGCTTTTCAGATTCATTAGCATTGCAAAGCAGAAAGGCTGCTTTTGTGTCCACATCAAAACTATTATCCCAATAAGCACTCATTAGCACCTTTGGGCTCAATCATGTTCCTACTGAAATCAATGCCAAAAATATTAATTGATTTAAATAGAGAAAGAATAAGGTCTTCTGTCAGTAGCTTCAGAGACGTCAAAGGGAGTCTGATTTACCTTCCTATATCTGTCTGGAGTCTTCACTGTATGTATTGCTGACTTTCATTCAAATTGCCAACAGCAGCAAAGCTGAGGTCCCTAGAGGTTGAAACCTTACTGACATTTTAAGACTAGGAGTTAACATTCTCAAGTATGCTAATGTCTTTGGAATGTCAGCTCTGGTACTTTTCGAGCAGCTCATTCTTCTATATGTCAGATTTTTACCAGACACTTTACTTTGCCTAGGTTTCCAAGTCAGGAACAGAGGCTTGTACACTTGACCACTCATTATACTGAAATTTTCATCTGCCTTTGATTTCAGCTCTAACCTTCAAGCATTCAAAGCATCTGAAAGAAAACAGTACAGAAGATGTGTAGGTTTGTGTCTGGGTGGTTTAGGTGAAACAGGAAAACACCTAAGATCTTGTTGGTCTTTGAAAGAGTTATGCATTACTGCTTCAGCAATGAAAACAACAAATATCACTAAGAACAGGACTTGGAGAAAAAGCCTGGAACCCTTCCCTGATTTAGAAACCTTTAACTGATTCGGAATATAAATTAGAAAAAAAAAAAAAAAAAAAAGAAAACCGCCTTTCAGACTCCCTAAGTTCATAAATATGCTGTTTGCCTGTACTTTTAAAATAAACTTAGAAATTAAGGTTGCTTTACAAACTGAGATATTGATTCTTGAGTCACATGGTCTCAAAGGAATCTGGTCCTTCATTGGTTCTCTTTTCCTCTTATTTTCTATAAAAAATTAGGAACCATGATTTTTGTGAAAAGTGTGATAGGCATTCATGCAACTTTTTAGCACGTTTAAAACTTCCCTGAAAGGTTTATTAATGTAATGCTTTAAAATGCTGGATCCTCTATGCAATGATATAAGAAATCTTCAAAGACAGCTCTGTTCCAGAGGACATCCACTTTTACAAAGATGCAGCTCTTGTGATTGGGGTGAGGAAACTTGCACCAGTACTTTGGAAAACAAAAGTTCTTCAGTCAGTGTGAATCAGTCAATTGAAGTAAAGCTGTGGTGGTAGTTATCTTCCTTGAGTCAAAAATTTATTTTCTGACTCACATTTACTGCAACCTTAATAGCATACAAATAAGGCAACACAAAATACTTGTGAATGTAAATCTATTTTCTAATGATATTGTGCTGAATTATTCTGTTAAAGCCTTGTAAATAGGGAACAATTCTGATATTCTTCTCAGTTTCTTGAGTAAACAACAATAGAGAGTCCTTGTTTAAAGGTCTGATTCAAACGAGAAAACAGATTTACAATCTATTAAAATGCTGTAAGTATTAATATGGCATTTCAGCTGCTTCTGCCCCTTTTTAATTGCATGACCTTGGTAGTAAAGAGAAAATTTAGTATCAAAATCACTGGTAGTATACAATACTTATTCATCAGTTAAATGATACTTTATTGCATTGTGCTTATATCAGTCGGACTTATTTCTAGGAAATAATATACACAACAATTTTATGCACATTTTTCCTGCTCATGATTTGTACAAAGTTTTTATAATTAATTTTCTTATCCTATGAAAATATGTGTTGGCCTGTTGGGACCATGTCTGTGTCATTTCACAGTTTTTGTGTGAGAAGGACTTGGTATTTACTGTGCTATTGGGGTGTGAACAAAAACACATTCCTGATGCAAGTTAGCTTCTTGCTCTCTAGTCTTGTCTCACTGCAAATCAGCAGAAAGGGCTATTCCCTGCTTTCCTGTCCATGTTCTCACCATGACCCAGTAAGAGGCTATGTTTTCAATAAATTTGGAAGGAACAGTTCAATTAAGCCATTTAAGCCAAGGAATGACAGTTATTATTGTGAAAGTTATTGTGAAAGTTTTAATTGGGTTCTAGTAAAGTGTTTGAGGTTTCCAGATGTTAATATTGTCCTATTCTAATCTCACTTCATATGTTTGTTTATTCCAGCTCCAACATACCTGCTGACATAGAAATGCTTCCTGGAGTAACTGATTGAAGGCTCTTGACATCACAAATAACTGACTCCTTAAATTTTCTTAATCAAATATTAAGTTCTGTGCTTCACTACCCAGAGTTTTTTTGTTGCTGTTGAAAATTAGATCTAGAATTTAGCACCATGGATGATAGTAAGGAACAATTTCCTATTTAAAGAATTCACTTCTGATTTACATTTTCCTTGGGTTATTTGATCTCTCTCTTCACATTTATTTCAACACAATATTTATACAGAGGATTATCATATCCAAAAATTCATTTTTGCTCTCTTCTTATGAAGTAGTTTCTCCATTCCTCTGAATATTTTGCATCATCTTTTACATGTATGCTTCATCTTGTGCTCATCTCTCTTGAGTGGGTGATGAGAATGAAAGCTGTGTTTCCAGGCAGTGCCTTACTAATGCCTGGCATAATGATGCTAATATTTACCTGTTTCTAGTGGAATTAATTTCTCTGATTGAGGGCCTCCAAAATCCATAGTTGCCTTCTGCAGCTGCTAGTGACTGAGGGATGCACCCGTATCTTTATCCTCTGCGATTCCCAGCTGATGAATTTACAGTTCAGAGCATAAATTCATGCTAGGTCTCAAGTGAGCAGCCTTGCTTTCTGTATTATTACATTTTTTCCCAGAGCTATGGCTCCAGTTCTCAGGGTCAGGCTACTTGTAGAATATTCCAGTCCCCCTCTCTAGCAATAAAGCTTCCTACCTCACTGTCATCAAATTTCACTGGCCAACTCCTATGTATGTATCAAGCTTGTTAGTGGGCATATTAAATAAAGTTACCTTCCAGATCCATCCTCAGTGAACTCTTCTATCCCTGCATGAAATGCTCCTGCATAAAATAAGGTAAATTTTATCCATGGTTCTTTCCCCTTCACTTTTTCCTAATGTCTCCATTTACTTTACAATACTGAAAGAGCTATGAAATCCCAGTGAATTAGGTCCTGTAACTAGGAAATCTGCTATCTCGCCAGGGAAAAATAGATGGTTAATCTATTCCAATGTAGCTTTTATAAAGACTTTTCCTTACTTTCCAACAGAACAAAAGAAGACTTGTAGAAAGTGCTATCAAAAGTCTGACTAACTCATGAGCTCTTCACTGACAGACAAAGAAAGCAGGTCTTTAGGAAAGAGGAAAAAAGACATGAACACAGTGATACTTCTGTGGCTTGTTACTTTAACTCACAAAATTTGTGAGTCAAAAAATTTCCTGATGTACAGGGGAAACCAGTATTTATTATCATTGGAAAAGTTATTGAAATATATCATCTGTTTTCCTTTGAAACTCCTGGGTTTTTTCTTCCATAACAGCTCTTTAATAGAAATACAACAGGTCCCCTTTCCTGTCTGTGTGACTGGTTAAAATGTTTGCAAACTTGATTTCATGTACCAGATTTCTTAAAATATTGTGAGTCAAGATTATAAAACTTACTGTTATTTCAGAAGTTAATTATCTGAGTTCTGCTTCCACAGTTTTTCCACCTTGTAAGTTCATTTGTCCCATTTGTCACTGCACAATTGCTGCTGTTTTCGGCATCATCCTTTGTACTGAAGCCTAAGGAGAATTCATTAAGTTTTGAGTAGTATTTGGATAGCTGCTTCTCACTTGTCTTTACTGTAGCATTGGTTGTTAGTTATAGAGAATATCTCTCTCAATTTGAATTTTGCCAATTCTCACCTTATTCGTAAAATTTGGGTTTTGAGGCAGAGATTTTTTTGATAACAAATCCTCTATTAAATTCCACAAAAATGCTTTGTTTCCTCCTAATACCCTCTGTGAAATCCTTATTCCTCCAGTCCAGACTGAGGGTGTTGTCCAATCATTTTTTGCTATGTCTATTAGGGATAGTAAGCTCAAATGCTTTTCACATCTTTGATTTAATAACATTTCATAGTCCACTCGGAACATCTGTCTTTGCTAACTGTATCTATTAGTTTCTAAAATTCTCAAAGACAGAGAAATCAAGATTCTTAGTAACAGATTAACTTGTATATTTTGTATAGCCCGAATCTAGAGACATATGAAGACATCTAGTTGAAATGGTATCAGAGAAATGGTTATCATTGCCTTTGCTTTCTCAGTTGTTTATTACTGCCATCTTCTCAGAAATTCCTATTCTGTTGAGAATTTTCAAGTGATTGCTCTATTTGGGACAAAACAAGATAGACTGATTTAAACAGTCCCTAAGGTGATCTTTGCTATATGACATTTTTTCTTTGAAATAGTTTAGAAAGTGATTGCAGACACATCTCATCCAGCAAAAGCCACAAATGAGCAATCTTCAAGAGGATGTGGCAGTGACAGTACAGGATAAACTAAAGAGTGGCACCAGCATACCTATAGGCAGAAAATGGCATGCATGTGCAGCTTAACTCCATCACAATGCAAAGTCAAACAGGTAGCTTCAGACTATCATTCACAGTAGTTGAGATGCACATCTTTCAAATTGTTGCATCATTATGCAACAAAAAACTATAAAAAACTATTTTTGCATATTCATGAATGAGATTAGGGTTTCAAAGGTAACTCATGTTTAGACATGATTTTTCTACAGTAAATTTTCAAGCTTACCTATGTGACAATTACCAATTAAAGAAATTATCTTCTGACAACAGATCTATTCATAATCCCTTCAGAACAGACTGAGGGGAGGCAGGAATAGCAGCAGTGGCAACAGTTATGATTGGGGTAAGTCCAGGAGTGAGCTTTAGATCAAAATGTACAGAAGGAGGATCTGGGCAGCTACAGTCCTGTCAGCCTGGCCTTGGTGCACAGCAAGGTTGTGAAAGGGATCATCGTGAGTGAGATCACATGGCGCATATAGGATCACAAGGGATCAGGTCCAGCCAGCACAGGTTTAGGAAGGGCAACTCCTGCCTGATAAACCCGATCTCCTTTTATGACTGGGTGATCCACCTGGTGGATGAGGGAAAGGCTGTGGATGTGTCTACTTGGACTTCAGCAAAGTCTTTGATACTATCTTCCATGGCACTCTCCCAGTAAAACTGGCAGCCCATAGCTTTCACAGGACACTCTTCACTGGGTTAAAAACTTGCTGAATGGGCAGGCCCAGAGAATGGTGGTGAATGATACTGCATCCAGTAGTTTTCCGGTCACTTATTGCAGCTCCCTGGAGCTCAGTGCTTGAGCCTAGTCTTAACATTTTTATTGGTGATGTAAATGAGGGGATTGACTGTGCCCTCAGTAAATTTGCAAGTGACACCAAGCTGGGGAAGATTGTTGATCTGCTGGATGTTAGGAAGGGGCTGCAGAGGGATCTGGACAGGCTGGATGCATAGGCTGAGGTTTAACCACGTTAATGCCCTTATGTCACAGCAGTCCCAGGGTGGGGAAGAGTGTCTGGAAAGCTGCCTGGGGGAAGAGCTGGTGGAGCTGGTTAACATCTGGCTGAACATGAGCCAGTGTGTGTCCAGGTGGCCAAAAAAAAAATGGCAACCTGGTTTATATTATCCTGGCCAGCAGCACCAGGGCAGTGATTGTCCCTGTGTACTCAGCACTGCTGAGGCCACACCTCAAATACTGTGCTCAGTTCTGGGCACCTCAATTCAGGAATAGGATTGAGGTGCTGGAGCACCTGTGAGGGTAACAAAGCTGATGGAGTATCTAGAGGGTAAATCCTCTGGGGAGTGGCTGTCGGAGTTGATATTTAGCATGGAGAAAAGGAGGCTCAGGGGAGACTCTCACCTTCTACACTTGCCTGAAAGCAGGCTGTAGCCAGTAGAAATTGGTCTCTTCTTCTAGGCAACTAGAGACAGGACAAGTTGCTTTATTATTTTATTTCCTCAATAATCATAGTTTATACACTATTACTGTTTGGAACAGTAATGGGATGCAATACATAATGATGGGGCATAGCGGTTTTTCAATAAATTTCTGATAAAAATCAGATATCAGGAGGCTATGCTGTTCAATGGAGTTAGAGCCTCCTCTAAGTTTTACAGAAGAAGAACTTGCTAAAATTATATCATAGTCTTATTCAAATCTAAAAAGACCCTCTAAAACAGAAAGAAGAATAGCAACATCTTACCGCTTGGAACATATGAAGAGCATTGGCAATGTTTGTCTTGGTGATGACTTGCATTGCTTTCGACTCAGACACTTTTCACTGAAGCTCAAAGACACGTACTGTTTGCCACTTACTGGAAATTTAGACTGGATGAAGTCCAGAATCAATTTAGTTTCTTAATTTAAAAGTGCGGTGGAAAAGATATGGTGATAAAGATTATAGAGCAGGTGATAATTGTTTTAGGTCTTTGCTTCAATGAAATACACAGCTGAAATACTACTAGTAATATCCTGAGTTTAGTCATGAAGTAGAACTATTTAGTTGTCTTAAGATTCTGATTAAAAGGCAAAATGGAAGAAAAAATCCGAAGCAAATAGTAATATATAGTTAATGCAGTAACTAAACTTCTAATCTTTCAATCCTCTTATTTATGTACTTGATATCTCTATAATATTTCAAGTATTACAATTTTTATTTGTTGATATTAATGGAGCACAACTAGTCTTTACCAAAATGTGTCTTATGGTTAAGAAACAGATGCAAAGCAAAACACCAAAAGAATCTGGATATGTGTCTCTCCTACATGGCATAAATGCCTAAAAGGTGAGGCAGACATCACATAATTGTGCTAGAAGGCTATCCTTTCTGCACTCCAACTGGAATCAGCAAGGACTTTCAGCAGAGAAGGCATCCTGGGTTTGATAGTGCGATGTAATGTGAACAGCAATCCTTGGTACCAAGGTCATACCATAAATCTGATTGCAGACACAGATTTTGGACAAAGAACCACCTGAAATGCAGTGCTGACTAAACAGAGTCTCAGCTTTCTGAGTCATATGAAACTGTGAGACAAAAAGAAATACTGATACACAGGTTTCTTTTTGTAAATGTTATTTGTCTTCATTTCCTAGACCAATTCTCATTTTTCTAAGCAATCAATTAAAGGCATTTTTTTCTGGTACATGCTTTTTGTTTAAGTCAGGGAAATGAATATATCTGATGTTTTTCAGAAAATTCTAAATTACTGGGTTTTTTTCTATACAAAACCCCATATATGTTAAAAGAAAATAATTATAAGTAGTTGCTTCCCTGGAAGTAACAAGAATATTCTAACGTGGATTTGTGAATCTTATTGCTGCAGTGAAAGTTTATGCACTGTACTAATTGGGAATGTTTTCTACACTGCTCAGGTAATCCATTTCCAGTCCTGGGCAACAGACCAAAATCCACTACAGACCTCTGTCCAATGCCCTTGGCCAGAGCCATTCATCTTTTCTTCACACAAATAAGACCTGCATCCGCTAGTAAGAAGAAGCAGGAAATAAGTAGAAATTGCACTAAATAAAGTTACTATTCAAAACACATGAAAGACTTTTTAAAAACAGGAAAAAAAAACAACCCACTGAGCCTGATGATCCTGAATTTTTATTTTATCTAGCAATTTTGAGCAGAGAAGAAAAATTTAAGGCAAAATTCTTCAAGGAGCCTAGAGAAAGTAGATACTCATTTCCAGTGACTTACTGCTTTACAGACATACAGATTTAATTTTAATTATTCATTTAGAATGAACAGTTGTAATGTACAGAAAAACATAAGTAAAACCAAAGTTCATTTTTCTCCTTCACACTTCTCTTCAATGATGGTCCACATTGTGGCTGAAATGCCAGATTTGTCAATCCATTACAAAAGCATTTTCAGGTTCAATAAAGGCCTCCAAGCCAAACCAAGTAGTTGAAACCTGAGTCGTATTAAAATAGACTTCACTGTCAAAAATGACCATGAATAGGTACAGAACGTTTACTAATCAACATATTCCTTTCTTTCACTAAAGTATCTGAAAGTTTTACTGCGCCATCCATAAAAAAATCTTAGTCTTTAAAACTGTATACAAAGGACACAATCAATTCCATTTTTTTGTGCATAGCATTAAAAATTGAGGCAAAGTGGGCTAAGATCAAGATATGTAAGCATATCACATTTAAAATCAATTCAAGGGAATGGTATAGGTGGAAGTGATCTTTCTGGGTGTTTTCAAAAGCATCTAAAACATCAGTCTTCAAAAAATGGAAGTAATTTCATTCAGTGCAAGTTTGTCCACTTAAATACTCATGAGAATCTGGGTCAACTCCTGTGGAAACTTATTATAAAAATCCCTTTTCCCCTTCTGAGCTTTATTCAAATTTTTTTATTGTTAATCTATATGTTTAGACAAACAAATAAAAAGTTATTTATTACTAATAAAAATACACAATTAAATGAATGAAAATACATATGTAATTTACCTTCTTATATTTATTTAAATTACTTATGCATATTCCTCTTCCAACTGGGAATATATAAAAACCCAAAACATATTTCTCTCTCAGAATCCTAGCTCTAAAATATCATATGAACATCCAAGGTGCATGTTTTTTTTTAAAAGCACTTCAAGACCTTCTTGAAATCTTCACCTATAATTTTGTAACTCACAATTACGGATACTGTATGCCCCATAGAAGGAATGAAATATCTTTTATCATATATGCTACGTCCCTACAAAAAATACGCTATGAAAATTAGTAGAAGGTCCGTGTGATTATTCTACATTCCAGTTTTGATTGTGCTCTTGTAAACAGAACAGAGAGTGGAAGTTGTTGACATTGATCCTAATTATTCAAAAAATTTAACATGAACAAAAATTAAATATCCAGGAAAAGGATTTTCCTTTGAATGATGTCTAAAATTTGAATTTAGGAAGGTGTTCCATAGAGACACTGTCCTCCTGTTAGTTCCATACAATGAGAATTTAAAAAAAAATTTAAAATCACATTTTTACCAAAAAAATATTTTGTTTTTAGTTCGGTTTGAAAAATGCCACCTATATTCCCCACTGCCAAAGGACTTTTTGGAACTATCTCTTTTTAGATAAAACTGAGATTGGCTTGTAGTTCTCATGCTCCGGTATCCAAATATAAATGCAAATATGAAGACCATGTTTCAGAATGAAACAGCTGGTCACAGGATTGATTTTTACTTCTTGAAAGTGGAAAACTGTCATCGAAGTAACACCTTTCAATTATAATTATTGGTGCTAACATTCAGTTTCTGTCATGCCAACTCCTCAACCTACCAAGCTGTCTTCATTCTCAGGGAAACAAATCAACTCCAGAAGGGTTATGGATAGAGCAATTTAGAGCAAGGAGATAAAATTCCTGCATTGGATGTGATAAAAATATACCAAGTAGAAATACATCACTACTTAACTTCCTTTAGATTAGGGAAAGTCAAGGATAATGGTCTTGACATGAAAATGTCAAGGACAAAATATGGTGGTACAGGGTGGTTCTGTGGTCATTTCTTGGTAGGTCACCTTGAATACAGACTATAAAAGGTGTCTAAATCCCTTACCTTAGGTGAGAAAGCTCAAAAACAGATGGAATATGATTGAAGTTTTTCTCCTGTTGCCCTAAGATTGCAACATAATGAGACTTTTTAAAGATCTTTTGTTCAACTCTTCAGCATTTTTGCCTGCTTTATAATACACTTAACATTAATGAACATTTAACTTCTTAATAAATGTGCCCTTACTTTTACCTAATCTTTCAGTTTCTTCATCTTTAAAATATATCTATATCAGGAAACATCTTTTTATACTTCTCTTAGTTTTTCCTGAATAATAGTTATGTTATATAATGTAGCATAAAATACATTTGAAGTCTTATCATATTATACTGAAAAATCTTTTTTAGGCATTCAGTACTGGATTGTCCTTTGTCTCCTTAGTCTGAACAAATCTGTGTAAGTTTTCTTCTATTGACTGATTACATTGCTACAACATTGAATGAAACAAACAATCTTGCTAAGGTTATTTATAATTGTAAAACTGCATAAATGTTATGCTGCTGTGATTTTATGGCCTTCATAGTTTGTGGTGCTTGCAGTTTGTACAAAAAGCATTTTTTGATATAATGGCAACCTTGCCATCTGTGGGAAGCTGAGGGGCTTGGGTTTTCCTTCATTTTATTTGTTTGTGGTTCCTGATTTTGGTTTCTAGGAGTGTGTTTTTTAGGGAAAATTTGGCCCTTGGGGCTGCCAAAGTACATTTCCTTAATAGAGTTTTATAACAGTTCCATGTCCTTTCCACTTACAATTTTATTTGGCTTTTTAAGTTGTCCTAAGTACTTGGCCTATTCCCTTTATTTATTTCCTAATGGCGGCAGGCATAAGATTTAGGAAATCCAACCTAAGTGGTCTAGATATGTGTCGAAGTCAGACAAATAACTTTGCTCCTAAATGTCCTTCTCTCATTGCATTCTTTAACTCCTATTGGGAATTAAGTGACTGGAATACTGAAGATTTGACTTTAAATTGTCATTTGAGTGGCACAGCAAGAAGGAGGGAAGGATTACAATAATTTTTCCTTTTTGTTTTGGAATCAAATCAAGTCATACTGGATACTTAAGCTACAAGAAATTTCTTGAAGCACGGTGGTCAACCTGCTGCACACAATAAATTACATATCCTACTGAGAATTAGAGTTAAAAAATAATTTTAGCAGTAAAAATATTGCTAAATTACAACAATAAACACCCACAGGCCTGTTTTGCAGACAAAAAAGTGTCAGCCTAAAGGTGAATGAAGTTCAATTCCACTGAAAATTCATTTTCCAGGTTGGAGTTTAGTGTTCAAAGCTCACTAAGATCATAAATTCATAGTTAAAAATTACTTGAAACAATATTTACTTCTTTACTAAAACAGGATATATATTGTTAAAGAGTTTTAATAGATTTTCCTTTGTTGTATAAATACATTTTCCTCCATTACATATAACTAAAAGAAATACCTGAATATAAATGGGAGCTTTAAACATGTAATAATTAATATTGGAGGTTGTAAACATGTTACACCAGTTGCTCTCACATGGATAAGTTGATCTGTGTATTTAAAATATTGCAAAGACCTCTCTGAAATTCTGTTTATGCTAATGTGCTGTTCTCTTCCAATTTACAGACTAGCAAAGTCCTTGAGTTTGTGACTACTTCTGTGCTTTCCTTTAATTTGAATCTACCCTTTCAAGCAACTCTGAAAGTTATCCAGAGGTAGCATTTTTTTAGTCCAATTCTAGTATTAGCATGTACTTAGTCTCATTTTGTGCTGATGGAATTCTCGTTAATTCTATTTTCAAATTATTTTTCAGTCTGTTATTATGAGCCTGCTCCAGTGAAGGGTTAATTCACATGGTTGCCTTTACCAATCTGATCAGTCCTTAAAATCCTTGAAAACAGTGTTCAAATCTTCAGTACTAGCTCTACTTTTTGAATACTTTGCCAAACCATAGGTAGATTACTGTAATCACAGAGAGATTACAGAAGTCTCATTCTTGATCAAGATGAGCAGAAAACTGTCTAGAATAGCAGGCTGCCCTAGGAGACTGCTAAGAAGGCTGAAAAGTAACCTTACTCTTCCTCTTCTGCTGCTAATATTACCTCTATGCATGGCCCTGGAAAGCCGACCTAGAGTTTGAAAGGTTGAAAGTGGTTATGGCTGAGATGAATTAGTGAACTGAGGACAGGAGAAGCAATCAATAACAGGTGATGAATACAATTTATCACACTGCAACCTCCATGGTGTTGTTGGGATGTAATTGCATGTATTAAGACACATACTATATTCCTCCTTTCAGCTTTCTTTGTCCGTATGCCACATTTTCTAGATCCTGTTTCTGTTGCTATTTCTCTTAAAATGATTGAGATTATCATAAGTAATTGATTTCTTCCTCTCTTAAACATGTATCTCTTGGGCTTGAGGACCAAAATATTCAGTTAAATAGATTCCTGAAAATTAAGTAGTCTTTTGTCTCTTGTTTTCAGCCATCTTACTGAGTTCCTCATGTCAAACTGAACTGCCCCCACCTTAGTAACAATCAAGTTCTGTCATCACCTAATTAAATACTTAATTAAAAGAAAACCCCCAAAAAATGAACAAAAATAAGTGGATGGCTCTGTGCATCCAGAAATACCTTGCATAGACACCTTATATATAGGCACAACATACGTCCATATATATTTCTCCAACAGCACTCTGAAAAGTGGGGGCAGGCTAGTGGTGCCAATATTTATTAAAAGAGAAGGAGAAGGTAAAATTTTCATCCAATAAGACCAGACAAGCATCTAATCCCTAACTTACATGTTTTTGTGTATACCTAGGAAGATTCTTCTGTAATTTGAATTTCTAAAAGTTTCCATGAAAAATACAATAGGTTCAACTTAAATTTCACTGAACAGTCTCATTCTTACTTCTCAGTTGTACAAACCACCTTTGAAATAAACTTTTTAAATTGTTATGAAAGAGTGTGATTCAAATATATATTACTGTTGCTTTTTCATCCGTTTCTGAGGATATCACTTTTATATATGCATAAAAGTGTCCTGTTTATATTACTCTAGGCATAGTCTTTTAAAACATTTTGGGTTATTGTTGGCAAGGGAACATTATCATGTGGATAATGGTGGGATAATAACTTTGATTTTGAACTTCTATTACTTAAAATCTTGCAGCACTCCCTGAACAGGTTGTACACTGGGGCTTGTTAGCTCTGTAATTGCAATCCTTACCTTGAAGGCATTTTTGTATGCCCAGCATCCAAATGGACAGCCCAGGGAATTGAATTCTGAAGATACATTGTTCATTCTTTTGATTATTCTCAGAACGGCTGGATTCAGCAAGGATCTTAGAAGCTTCTTATCTGAAAACTTTTGTGAGGACTTTCCTAGAGGACAGCTAATTCACCTTCAGGTTTCATATCTGAAACTTGAACCTTCAGAAAAAACAGGTAACTAATGCAGCTCCATTGTACTGGAGTCTAATTACAGGTAGTTCTATGTAACAGAATAAGGAATCTGCCACTGCCAGTTATCCCAATGGAATTAGCACAGTCGAGTTCACCTACGACAACGTATCTTAATATAGCCACATATGGTTCATGAAAACCATGAATACTTAAGTGAGTTTCACATTTCATGGTACTTTTTTTCCCTAACATTTTGTACTGTTTTAACTGGTTTAATCCTTAGGCTGGATTGATGGGCCAAGGCCAGCAATATGAGATTCAACAAAACCAAGTGGCAGGTCCTGCACCCGGGTGACAAGAACCATTGTGGTGGTACAGGCTGGGGGCAGAGTGGCTGGAAAGCTGCCCAGAGGAGAAGAACTTGGGGATGCTGATCAATAGACAGCTGAACTTTAGCCAGTGTGTGCCCAGGTGGCCAAGAAGGCCAAGGGCATCCTGGCTTGTATAAGGAGTAGTGTGGCCAGCAGGACTATTGCTGCTAGTCATTGACCCTCTGTACTCAGCACTGAGGCCACACCTCAAGTCCTGTCCTCAATTTTGGGCCCCTCAATTCAAGAAGGCCATTGAGATGCTTGAGCATGTCCCGAGAAGGACAACAGAGCTCCTGAAGGGTCTGGACAGTAAGGTCTATGAGGAGCAGCTGAGGGAACTGGAGTTGGTAAGACTGGAGAAAAGGAGGCTCAGGGTGACCTTATATCTCTCCTTACATCTACCTGAAAGGAGACTGTAGCAAGGTGAAGGTCAGCCTTCTCCCAGGCTACCAGTAATAGGACAAGATAACATAGCCTCAAACTGCACCAGGGGAGGCTTAGGCTGGACAGTAGGAGGAATTTCTGCCTGGAAAGGGTAGTTAAACATTGGAAAGGACTGCCCAGAGGGGTGGTGAAGTCACCATCCCCAAAGGTGTCCAACACATTGTGGGACAGGGGATTTAGTGCCATGGTCTTTTTGACAAATAGATGATCAGTCAAAGGTTGGACTCAAGGATCTTGGAAGTCTTTTCCAACCTAAATATTCCTGTGATTCAGTGAATATTTTTTTGCACACATAATCCATCCAGAAAACATCATTAACTGCTTATACATGTATATTTGGTCTTGTTAATTCTGTTTTAATGGAAATATACTTGTAAAACTGGGATGAAAAAGAATTTCCAATTATCTGGTGATTGATTACCTGGTGACATATTAGGGGTGCCCCTGACAGAAATGGCAGGGATGTTTCAGATTGCCTCGTTTATCCTGCTGCATTTAACATTTTACCTACTTTTATCTGCTAAACAGCCTATGCATATAACCTGCTGAGGTTTCCTATTCTTTAGAGGCTAATTCATATTTGGGCTAGGTTGGTTCTGTGAATTAAGACCCTCCTTCCCTGTTGGAAGAACAGGTTCGGAGATGTGGTCAGTGTAACTCTTCCCTGAGGCAGGGGTGGTTTGCTCCTGAGAGGAGAGGAAAAGCTTTTTGATAATATGCAGTAACAAAATTTTAGTTCCTCTGTAATTAAAAAAATGCAGTGAAGTCAATATTAACACACTCCATAATGTTTACTACTAAAGTACACTTTATACAGGGGAAAAAAAAATGCAATGCCAGTAAGTAGGCAGCTGCAATGTTCTAATGCTCAGAAATATTGAGCCAGAGCAGATTCCTTCAAAATTTTGAATGTCTGTGATAAATGGTTCATATTACCTCCACACTGGTCCTGAGAATAGAAAATGCTGTGGGAGTACCAGAGATACTAAGGTAATAATATCTCTTTACAGAAAATCTCTATTTATCTATTTTATCTTTTATAGAGAATCTCCCAGGAAAGATATACCTCAAAGGTAAAGGCATACCTCAAAAGTATAACCCCTTTCAGGGGTTAGATCATAGACAGCTGCAGACTGGGACAGTGGATGTATGAGGGGAGAGGTACGCTTGAGCAGAAGAGAGGTCTTGGGAGCAGTGTCCTGCACCTGTATTGTTAAACAAGGCTCTCAAGCCCAGCTCTTTGTGACATCTTCCACTCACAAGGTGATAAAAAGTTAATTGCCACAGAATACCTGATGTTCTGACCTTGGAGAAATGGCTGCTTTTTAATTTTTTTTGGCATACAAGTACAGATATAAATATATTCAGAAATCTGTTTGAATGGATCCAGATCAACCAATTAGTGTGATCAATACTAATTAATATGTTTCAATATTTTTCTCCTTCTAGTGACCAAATGTACTAGCAATTCCCACACTGCCATTGTTCTTCAGGTTGACCATAAGACACACATAAGATCTTACTGTCTCTTTTGTCATTAAATGGCATAGATGCAATTATTACAAAAAATAGCATTTCAAGGATTATTGCGGAGCCTCATGTGGAAATAATTCTGAACAACACTACTAAATCACAGGCAAGTCTTTATTGTTAAGGATGCACTTGAACATAGGTCTCTAATATTTATATGCAGTAGCCAATATGCTTATATATCAGCCAGAAAACTGGCTATAAGTAGGAGAATAGCACAGCCAGAA
Organism: Tychaedon coryphoeus; assembly: GCA_013398595.1. Classification (NCBI taxonomy): domain Eukaryota; kingdom Metazoa; phylum Chordata; class Aves; order Passeriformes; family Muscicapidae; genus Tychaedon; species Tychaedon coryphoeus. The sequence goes on along the minus strand of WBND01000021.1, from coordinate 1,975,600 downwards.
ATTGAAAACTCTAAGCAGTAAGTTGAAGGGGATGAAAGAGAGATTGAAAAAGAAATAGGAAAAAAGATTAAATATACACAAAAAGTGTTTTAAAGAGATTTATTAGCCAGCACTTTCCATCATTCTTTTTTTTTTTTTTTTTTTTTTTTTAATATGGAAAGGGTAGGAGCCAAAAGAGACTTGCCAGAGATGCTCTGGGACTGAAGTTAGAAAATAGGAACATATTATCCTCTCTTCTTAACCTGTAGCATGTAGCAACAGTTAATTAAATTAAGGGCAATAAAGTTAGAAGGAATGAAAGGATAAGTCTTCTTCCCACAGTGTATAATCAATTTGTGGCATTTACAGCCACTGCAGGTTGTGTAGACAGACATTGTGGTTGGATAATTTTATGACTAGCAATAACATTTGCAGCTCTGTCAACTTAGACAGTGATAGAAAGATAATCAAAGAGACCCTTGGAAGAACATCGCCACAAGAACTCAAAGGTCTGTTATATTATGAAGGACTTAGCACCAGCTCCAAATGTCACATCATTTATCAGTGTGTGAGTGCATAACATGCAGAGAATTAAAGGATATTGCCTCCCATTTTTATTCTCAGTAAATAAGTGGTCAAGGAACAGATAAAAATCCCATTCTCTTCTTGATCAGTGAGCTTCCAAATTATGTTAAACAAGTTTCCTCAAGTATAATCTCTCTTGTCTCTCCCTGCCAGTGTCAGTGTGCCATTGGGGCCTGATTTTCTCCCTGGAGTTCTGGTGTTGGATTAGAAATCATGAGATGCGTAAAGATGCAAATTTAGAAGCAGTCATTTTTTGGGGTTGTTTTAGTATTTCTGGCTTTCAAGTTTGTTTTTTTTTTTTCCTCAAGACTTTTTTCAAAGTTGGATCCTAGAACCAAGAAGGCAAAAGCTGATTTCCTGCCCATCACTGTTAATATCTTGTGACCATCATACACACGCTTCTTCCATTGGAAGATACAAGAAAAAATATCAATGGCTATGACTGCCATCCTAAAATTGAGCATGACTAGATCACATCTGGTCAGCGCTCACCTCCAAAAGAGACTGAAAAGGAAAGGTTTCCATAATCTTTTATGTACTTGTTTCACACCATTACTGATAAAGGCAGGCCTGTCTATCTTTGTCCCTTGAAACACAAGACAATGTTTCAAGAAATACTGTGATCTTCTCAAGATCATTTCTTCTTCAGATATACTGTGGTTCCATTTTATAACTTATGTAAACCAGGTTATCTACTCTTAAAAATCTATTTTATCTTAAAATAAACAGACTTTTCAGATTAGCACTCTCCTGCAGCAGCTTGCTAGGATGGTTTCAGAAGTGTCACGTGTCAGGCACTGTCAAACAGATCCTCAGCTAATAAAGTCTATTAGCCAATTTTCTATACTTCTTGAAACAGATACATTTTTCAAACATGCTCCCTCCTGCAACCAAATGAAAATGGTTTTAATCAAGACACAGATTTAAGGCTGAGCTATCAGAGTAGCTGGCCTCTATATGAAGTCAGGTAACAGAGCAGTTCATCTAATAAACACATGGAAGAAAGAATGTGGCCACTTCTTCATCCTTGCCTGCATTCACAAGGGTCTACCTATGGCTCTACTGGTCACTTTAAAATATGTATTGCATCTAGCTACCATAATTTTCTTATTGGAAAGGAACTTAAAGTGGAAAACAGACTATTTAGTCTGGGCATAATGAAAAATATGAACCTAGTAAAAAAGTCTGCATATTTAATGTTAAATAATATATGCATATGTGAATATGAAATCTGAACTCCTTTTGAACAAGAGTTAGTAAAGTATTCAAAATATGTTTTCATATATTCAAAAATGTGAGAAACTAGTTAAGAGGGTAATGCACATTATAATGGCAGAAAGACTCAAACAATGCGATATAGAAGATATTTGGATCTCTTTGTGCATATTCAGTCTAGTGATCTCTGAGTACTGCAATGGTCATCCCTTCAAAAGTAAGTTCATAGGCCCAATTGTTGATTCATACAGTTGCCAAAGTGCAGAGAAGGTAACAGAATTTAAAACATTAAAATAAAAATTAAATTAGGGATAATTTGGACCAGTCTTTTACATCAAGTTTCTGTCAAATATAGGCTTATTTTCTACCATTGATGTCAAAAGATACTATTTCCTCAAGTATTTCCTCTGCTGAGCATGAGGTAGCAGAGCATGAGCCAGCTTCCCCAAAAATTTACCTACCAATTGTCATTTCTAGTAAGACATCTTAATGTCACACTCAGGCAGCTTTACACCATTTTGCATCAGATTTGAACATAAAAGTCAAATCTCCAATCTCACATAGACACACATTTTGCATAAGTAAGGTTCCTTCTTTGAAAAAGCCTGACACCTACACAAGCCCTGGATGAGAAAGCACTGAAGGAAAAGGTCTGGTTTTAAAATGCAACATCTCAAAATCTCTTCACAACTGCTGTTAAAGGCTTGTAATGGGCCAATTAGTTCATGGCAAAGTTGAAGGGAGTGGGGAGAGATCTTGAATTTCATGTATTTATGCAGTAACACAGAGAGTGAACTGTCTTTAAATGCTGAATACCCTGCGTGTGTCAGTTCAGACATCTTATAAGTGCATAAACAGGAATTCAGCTGCTCATTTAGTGCAGAAGGTAACTATTTTCCTATCAGATGATATGGCTGAAAACACAAAAAGTAACACAGAAAAGCAACTCAAACTGCAATTTAAAGTAAAGCAAATAATTTCAGATTTTTTACAACGCTTGTATTTCATAATTTTATTCTGTGAATTGATACAAACCACTGTGATGCTTTTGAAATATGTTTTTAGTTTAAACTGCTCTAGTCTTGTTCTGTGATTTGACATTTATACTCATTTTCATCATGTTTGGTATGAAAAATCCACGCTGACAAGTACAGGTAGTGCTGTACCAATTCTGCCTGAACCTGCCACATTCACATGCATGTTTGTGTGTACAAACTACCAAATTGTGCCTGATTTGCAGCTATAATTGGGAGAAAGTGCTTCATGCATAGAAAATAACTACATTTGCATAACCACAAATTTCACAGAGAACATTTATCACAACCTTACTAAGGACCTAGTAAACATATGTTCAGATGGATACCTTAAAAGGTAAAATCCTTGTTGCACTCCATTCAGCAGGATATAAAAGAGAGTTTCAGGGTGATTTTTGTTGGTTTTGTGGGGTTTTTTTTGGAAGGGTGTGGGGGTGTGAATGCAGGTTTGGATTTTGTGGCTTTTTGTTTTGTTTTTTTTTTATTTGTTTGTTTGTTTTTTGTTAAGTTTTTTTTTTTTTTAATTGCTTTTAACATTATTGGAAAAAACACTAGGTGCATATTGCGATGCCCTTTCTCTGGTAGTCCCTAGAGACTAGCCACAGAATTGGCTTAATATCTTACTATTTCTAATATAAAATTGGCCAAAGTAACGTAAATGTAAGTAATGTAAAAGTGGCCTCAGTCCTCAGTGCTTCCAAGCTATTCCTTTTCATCTTCTCAGCACTTACAGAGATTCTAGACTTGTACATCAGGGTGATTAATACTATGCTCTGTCCTTCTGTAGTACTTTTGTATTTAAAGCTACCTCATGAGTCTGAACTACTTTCCATCGCATAATATGTCAACTGCACAACGTCAGTTATGACTTGCCAGAAACACAGTCTATAAATTAATTTTTCAGTTAGAATAAGATTAGGAGGAATGTTGATTTGCCATCACAAAATTTCTGACCACATGTGTCTGTCCAAGAAAAAAGAGAAAAGTTTTGTTATGATGGTCTTGATGTCTGGGCACTGAGGAATCAGAAGGGGGATCACAGGGCTCCCATTGCTGTGCTTAGTTAAGTCACAGGCTGTCAGATCTGGCATGATTATCTGAAAACAGTTGGGGTAATCCTTGAATGTCACCAAGGTATGACTCAGCAGAGCAGTTAAGCAGCTGCTTGTCTTTAAACTGAAACACTTGGGTCTCAGAGCTTAAATATCTCAAAAGAAATAAAAGGGATGAGCAGCTTGCTTGTACTATTTAACAGTACATGATTTCTACTTGCTATTGAAATATACAGTGAGAGACTAGACTCCAAAATAACTATGAAAGAGACATATGGAAAGCAGGTTTGAATTTTTATAGTACTAAAAGATTAACCCCACTGAAATTTCATATGAATTTTCATGTATTATTTAAACATAGAAACTGAGAGCCCAGGGGACGCAAAAGAAATTCTTCTGATTAAGGAATTGTGTGGTTGGAAGAATCAGACTCAATTCCCAGGTTTGCTGCAGTGTGTGACCTTTAGGCTTTGGGATAAAAAATAGATAGCCATTTTTTTCCTTTTGCAGTCTGACATGGTTGTAGTTCCAGTGAAATCATGTGTGAAATCCTCTTTCCCTTCTGTAGAAAACTCTTCCTTCCTTCCTTCCTTCCTTCCTTCCTTCCTTCCTTCCTTCCTTCCTTCCTCTCTTCCTTCCTTCCTTCCTTCCTTCCTTCCTTCCTTCCTTCCTTCCTTCCTTCCTTCCTTCCTTCCTTCCTTCCTTCCTTCCTTCCTTCCTTCCTTCCTCCATAATGATTTAACAAGTGAAGAAGCTCATGGTGAAAAGCAGTACAGGAGAAAACTGCATGATCTCTTCTGCTACCTATTCTTTTCCTTCCAACATAAATTTCTAAAGTTGTAGGTAAACTAGCACAACACAGATTCAATAATTCTTGCAGAAGAGAAGCTGAAAACTTTCTTAATGGATTTTCGCGGAAAGGAAACGCTCTATTTGCTTTGGTGCCCTCTCTACTCCCAAAAAATTGAAGTCTGTCCATAAAGGCAGAAAAATATTAAGTACTTAACAAAATAATCTCACAACTTTTTTGAGAGCTACAGTGGAAAAAGAATCCACATATGTGGAAATCTAATTTTTTTAAGGTGCAGTGAAAGCTATAACTGCCATTATATAAGTACTGGCTGGAGTCACAAAGCAGTACAAAGTACAGAAGATGAGTGGGTATTCTAATTTTGTGTTCACATGGTATTTCATAGCATTGGTGTCAATGGAATTATTTCAGAGAATGAAAGCACCTGGATTTCTTCATTAAAAAATTTGCAACCTGGCACTACAGAGATATCTGTTCACGTGTTATGAACTCATCAACCTTTAATATTGTGCATCATTTGCATGAAAGAGTGGGCTAAAATCTATGATTTGTGTTGTAGCTTATTCATAGGAAAATGCATTTGACTCTAAACAAATATCAGAATTGTTTTCCCTGCTTTGTATTTTTTAATATTTGAATGAAATTGATGCCTTAAGTTTTAAATTTCATATTTTTCAAATTCTGTACTGCATTAGTATATAACTCTGAACTTCATATAAAGTGTTAGCAAGTTCTCTTCATAGCTTAGTTAGACAAAACAATCCTTTTAAAGCCTGAGAACCAAGGACATTGTTGCACCTTCAATATAGTCTAAGCAACAAAAAGTATAAACAACAGAGAATTGAGGAGAGCAATCTGGGAGGATGGGACTTCATAACCTGAAGCTGTAATTGGAATATTAACCCCAATATGTAAATGGACCAAAACTTATAAAAGTGTGAAAATGTGTCATCCATCTTGGGTGTAGCCTCAGCCAGGCTCTTGTACTGCCCAAGGTGTATCCTTTGAAGGCCTTTTTAAAAAATACCTACTTCATTCCTTCAACAATGTTTAGCCTCTGTTCTAGGTAGCCTCATAAGGCATCAGAAAAACTACATTTGTGAAGAGGACAACTAAGCTGTGTAACTCTTTGCAATGCAACACGTGAAGGCTGACCAAATCACAAGTTTAAAAACTAGAACATGGATAAATTCATGAAGACTAATTCATTAGTGGTGTACCAGTTTGAAAGCAAACCAGTGGGAGATCCCAAGTCAGAATTACAATTTAATAGGAAAATTAAAAAAAGGCAATAATACAGAAACACTGCATTAAACTGACAGAGTCAGGATACGACCTGACACCCTATTGGTCATGGTGGTGGTAACAGTCTGATTAAATGGTCTCTGCAGTCCTATTGGAGTGATGAATGTGATTTAGTCAAAGCAGTGATCTTGTAGTAAAGTCTGGTCCTTTTCAGGAGGCCAAGTGGGGATTTTGGAGTTTTTCTCCCCTGGGAGTCCAGTGCTTCTCATGGTGTTCCAAACCTCAGGTTATAGCCAGGTGGGAAGGCTTGTTTCCCCTGGGCAGAGCATCTCACAATGTGATGATGTAATTTTATCAGTCGTGCAGTAAGACTCAATAGCCCATTAACAGAAATGATATCTCCCTGGAGTTCAAGGAATGGGTCATGGGAGAGATAAAGAACACTGCCCCAACAGTTTATAACAGCTTAGGAAGATGGTAATAGAATACATACTTTTGGTTACATCTTACGTTGTAACCAAAGGCAAATGGATGCCCAAATGCAAGCCAGGTCAGAAATACCGGAGCAGCTGGAAACTGGGAGATCACACCAGAGGCATCCACCCATTTCCAGCATTGCCTCTGCAAGCAGTAACCAAAGTCAGAGACATCTTGAACAAACCAAACCAAGAGAATGGCAGCTCTTACATGTTTTAGGAGCAGGCAGTACAAAATCAGGGAGGGCAACATCATGTCTTATGAGATCCCAGCACAGAGAGGCTCTTAGCACCAAGAAGGCACTCTCACTTGTGTGACTTCCTATTCCCATGCAGTAGCAGATACAGGGTGTCCTCACTGCTCTGTCACTTATTAATCTTCAGCCATCCAGAATCCTTGAAAACTATCATTGTCTGACTCAAGTCAGTGCAGCTCTTTAGCTTCTTTAATCCTACCTGGCATCAGGATCTCAGCTCAGCATGATCAAATCAGCAGCTCCGTGTCTACCTCATCTCTGATTTTCATGTATCAACTCTGACCTTTTGCATTTCCACAGTGCACCTTGTGTTGCAGGTCAACTTTGACAGTCGTAGACTTCATCTCACCTGCTGACCCTACCACCAAACTTTTGTGTTGAAAACCAGCAGCAGGCCCTTCAAGTGCCTACTTCTTTTATAAGAAAATAACCACACTAAAAATAAGTCCTGGGGCTGAGCAAAACCTGCTAAGTCAGAGAAAGAAAATGTTGAAGTAAAAAATCTGGTGCTGGTAGAAAAAAAGTAAGTAAATAAGAAAAGCATTAGTCCTGCTGAAGACTGTGTTGGACTTGATGTTATTATGATTTTTTGGAATCATTTTATCATGCTAAAAATAAATAGTTCAGAAGTAGTTCAAGATAATCCTTACATCTGTGCATCTTTTATTTCAGTGTACAGATGTTATTGACAGTTTAACAATCAAATATTTAAGAAATTAGAAGACTACATTTGTGTGTGTGTGTTTGTGTGTGTGTGTGTGTGATTTTATGCCAATGTCTACTCATATCTAATCTGTCTTCCTCTCTCTAGGGCTGAGTTCATTCTTCTGGTCACAACATGGCAAACCCAAAGAAATTTGATGGCTATTGACATGCTTCCTTATAACCTCTTCTAAGCTAATTCAGAGAATTTGGTTTACAGGGAAAGGAGAAGAGACAAATGTGGCTTCAGCAACACATTTCACTTTCTAAACTATTTTTGGTTTTGTTTTTTTTTTTGTTGTTTTTGTGGGGCTTTTTTTTGTTTGTTTGTTTTTTATTTAGTTTACATGATATAATGTGGGAACACAAGAAGATTTACAGCCCACCAAGAAGTGACTGGCACTGTAGAGCAAGCCATGACTGTGTCAGTGTCATTGTGTTCTGACTCCACATTAATTGCAAGGACTTTGATGACATATGATTAGCTGCTGAAGCTAGATGCAAAGTGCTGATACCTTTATGCTGTTGGCCATCTTATCTTACACTATGAGTCTTTTTCTCTTGTCCATCTCATCTTTCTTTCAGTAATTGGAAGGCTGAAGTTGAGCACTTGATAGGGTTGGGAATAAATTTCATGGTGTTAACCTCGATGAGACATTTTTGTAGGCTTAACTTCAATAAAATAACCTACTTCAGTCAAGCTTTTTTAGAGAGCTCTGCTAGATAATCAACTCTGACTAGACAGCTGGAGTCCTTCATTCAGAGGGTTTTTTCCCTTAGTAAATTGTGCTACCAGATTTTCAGCCAAGTTTTCTCCACATTAACAGAGGTTAGGCAAAATCTAACTACAATGGAATAAAATCTCTCTGCCTCCAGGCTTCAGAAAATGTTTAGACTGATTTTTCTATTAATTTCTTCCCTTGTTGTTTCTTATGATCAAAATAGCTTCAGAACATTTCAAATTAAAATATCCCAGATTTTCGTTACGCAGTTATATCTCCATTCCCTATGCCAGGTTCCCTGGAAAAGCGGCTCCGGGATGGTTGGGATCAGATGGCCACCAGAGGGAGCCCGCGGAGCCTCCAAAGTGTAACAAGGTCCCAGTGCTGGGAGCGGAGGCGGTGGGAGGTGCGAACCGCTCCTGTGCGCCGAGCATCACTCGTGAGGCTGGGCAGGCAGGCTCGGTAAGGGCTCACCATGTGGCACCTGAGCTGCTCACAACCCAGCTGCCAAAAAAAAGAAATCAACCAAAAAACTATATCTTCTTTTTCTATAATCTGTCTATAACTATATATATCACACATATATCTATATAACACACTCATACACACACACACACACACATGTATATATAAAAGAAAAAAGAACAAAGTGAAAATACCATAAGCCCAGGTAAACTGGCAGTTCTAACAGCGTGGTTCTGATTTACGTTTGCTAGAATCAGGACTGGACACAGTTGAATGGTTCAGTGGTTCTGTGCTTCTTCTTAGCAGTCTCGATGTGTTTCAAAGACCAGATTGAAGGGAATTAGTTACTTTTGTTTCTTGAAGAGGAGAGCAATTGAAATTATTTCATCAAAACCTTAATGCTTTTTATCAAGCAAGAATAGTCCTTTTAGATATAGATGTCTTCCCCCATATGCAATCACATAATACCTTGACATCAGGAAGGAAAAATTACTTCTACTTCTTTGTGTAACAAAGGAAAAAAAAATAAATAAAAAAGAGAAGTGCAGGTAGACTTGAAGGACTGCTGCAACTAGCTTTGTGGCAATCCTTTCCATGCCTACATGTACATGAGAGGCTATCATAGCTGTGATTTCTTTACCACTTCAAGATTAACTCTATAGCTAACCTAAAATGGGCAATCCTTTGCATAGCTTCAACCCCTGTCAAGGTTTACATAATAGTAACAAAATACATACGCACATGCACATACATACATATATATGCACTTACTTCATCGCCCTGTTGTTAACATCTACCTAATTGCAGTTGTGTTCATAGTAGTAACTGATTTTTTAATTCAATATCATTTGGTTCTTCTTGGGCTACACATTAAAGTGACTCACGGGCACAGCCTTCTGCTGCTTCTGCTACCATCAGTCTTCCTGCATCCAGACACAGATGTGTGGGTGCATACAAATTTGAGCTAGAGCTAGTGTTCTTGAAAGCTTTTTTTCTGGCTAAAAGCAACTGGGACGTTTTTCCTGTTTTTCATAGAGGTTGTCTGCCAGTACTGTGAAAAGGCTGGTCGTGATTCCGACCAAGAGTTGGAAAGGCATGTTGTTGCAAGGCAGTGCTAAACCTGATGTGCTGTGTTTGGGAGCAGAGGAGTCCACGCATTTTTGAATAAAAGGCTACTTCCCTTCCTACGCTAGAAGACTGATCATCTTCAGCACTGAATACTTTTTTTTTTTTTTAGCTAAAATTATCCCTCTGCTGAGGAGCGACACATTCTGAAAGTGTCAGGGATTATATATCTGTAGTTAGAGAACAAGGTCCTCCCTCAATGATACATTCTGAGGATGCTTAGTCTTTTGTGTGTGTGTGTGTGTATGTGAGTCTAAAGTCAATCAAATTAGTGACAATCCTTTCTTTCAGAGCTTTAACTGAATCAGCAAAGCTCCATATTCAGAATTAATCTTGTTAAAAGCATCAATTTGATTTAGAATATAGAAGATAGGTGGCAGATTTTGTTGCTTTCAATATCTCCCCGAGTAAGGTATTAATCTCTAAACAATGACAATACAGTTAGGAGGCAAAAGTGTGAAAGTCCTGCTTCTTACTGTTCTGTCTCTATGCTATATGATTTGCTGCTAAAAATACAGTTAACAAGAAAACACATGTTCAATTTCCTTGGAAAACTTCATAGTAGTTTTTACCTAAAAATAAACAATATAAAGGATGAAAATTGACACTGGATATCCAAATATTTCCTAAACACTTCTATCAAGAATTAATACATTAAGTACAAGGAAAACCAAGTCAATATGTGCTGTCATTGAAATGCAAAAAAACTTGAAACGTACAGTTGTATTGAGGTTTTGGGGGGTAGGGGTTGTTGGTTTGATGGGGTTTTTTGCTTGATTTTTTTGGAGGGGTTGTTGGGGGTTTTTTGTTTGGTTCATTGGTGGGGCTTTAGGATTTTGGTTGGTTGTCTTCTGTTCTGTTGGGGAATTTTGTGTATGTCTCTGTGAAAGTGTTGCGTGTGTGTTTTAATAAGAGTAAAAAGGAAAAAAATTAGTCTTCTGATAAAATGCTGTCATGAGTTTTTCCTGAAGTTGAGGCATGGGCAGCGAGTTTGTAGCAGATTTTAATTGCAGAGTACAAAAATCTCGAAGATGTGCTATTCAAATAGACACCGTTTGTATATCTGAAACCCTGATATACATATATATATGTCTGTATATCTGAGCATGTTTTCACCAGCAAGTGAGGAATCTTCTAGAGAGCATTCATGCTCCCTGACCACCTATGACCACTGCACAAGTAGCTGGAAATTACAAGTGCTCTTGAAAGGTTTTCAAATCAGGCCCCTGAGACTCACAGTAGATGATGGGATCAGCTGCCCTCTGAAACTTCTTTTTTACTCTCTTGAAAAAAAAAAAAAAAAAAAAAAGCACTTAGATGATTAGCCTTCAAGGTCTGGTGCAATTTATAGTGGTGAGTTGGATGATTAGTGGGTTTAGACAGGATACACTTACCCCGAAGCTTTGCATGCCTCTAATTTGAATTGCCAAGCTACTTCCACATCAAAGAGACACAGCTCTGCACATCAATTTCTTTCACTAAACATTCTCTTTGACTCAGTCTATATTCCCACTGTAATCAAGAACTCATTGTACCAAACTTTCTTGAGGATAAAGAGAAGAATAAACAGCTATTCAACACAAACTTTCTATTCTTTCCTACTATTGAACATCTACTGATATGTTTTAGACTTGATCAAAGATTCTATTTCTTGCTCTTTCAGTGATGATTTGATCAGACACCTGTTGCCTATCACATTCAGGAATAATAGATCATGGGTAAGAATAGCAGTATTTTCCTTCAATCTTACCTGAAATATTAATATTTCTAAAGCCACATTTCTTCATTGCTTTTATTCTAATAGAATTACACAGATCATGCCTGGAGATCAATAACAGATCCTCTAAACCACCCCAAGAGATTCTGCTGACAACTGCTGCAGAGCTTTCCATAGGGCGATCTTCTAATTTTTAAACTCCATCATGAATACAACACTTTCGTTATGACAATAGATTATTATCTTACCAATTTTTCACCTCAAGGTTCAAAAAATTATCAATTCATCACTGTCTATTTTTTACTTTCTTTTTCAGACATAGCAAATTAAATGTCCCATCTATGTGCAAAGAGCAAGTACAATGGAAAGGAAGTAGTAAATTCCAACCTCACTGAATATGGTTTTGTGTTCTGGATACCGCAGTCTTCCATCTTAATATCAGTATCCAGAAACAATGAGAAGGTCACGAAGAAGCTCATGTGTTCAGACAGAAACTTCCATTCTCAAACTAAAGTTTAATTGTGGGTTTCATGCACATCTGGTATTTATGAGAAAGAGAACAAAAATTTGTTTAGCAGTAAAAGAACAACATATATTTGCTGATGAAATTTTGTAGTCATTATCATTAAGGTTTTTGAAATGTGTTAGAAGCTTGAAAAATTCCTGTTATAACCTAAAAATTACTTCCCAAAACATGTAATTTATAAGAAGTTTTGAGCTAAAGGCAAAAACAGCAAAGTGACACTTCCCTTAAATGGTGAGCCGAAATGGAGGGAATGGGTTTTGGAAATAATTAATTTATTTTAATTACAGGTTTGGCTTTCTGTTTCAAATATAGATACAAAATTTGTACTATATTCTGGATGAAAATAAATCTTATAAATACCAGTATAAACTCCTGTCCCTGACTTGAATGGTATGAACAATTATTCTTGCTTTTCTGGTAATCATATCCTGCTGTAGAATGGTTGTCTGGGCATGTGGTCCAAATCTAGTGGAATGTTCTTTATCTACAGCCTTCCTTCTTTTCAGCTCTTTATCTGTGGATGGAAGATCAAAGCTTCATGGGCACTTCCTCCCACCATCTTTTTACAACAGAAAAGCAAGAAGTAAGGGGAAAAAATGCTGGGTGCTGGTTGGATTATCTCAGCTGTAAAGGAAAAAGGAGACAGAAATGGGGGCTGAAAGCAATTCCATGTGTGTCTATGTATCACTTTCCTGTCAATGATTCAGTTCTTTTATTTCTAGATTTTATTTTTTTTAACAAAACACAAAAACCAAAACCTGTTACATCTGGAATCTATTGTTCTCTCATCTAATTCCAGAGATGTCATATTATTAAATTAAAGCTAGAGCATACCCTGATAAAAATTCAAAACACAAAGAGCAAATTTCAAGGTAATCCATCTTCCAAGACTTCTCGGAGATTTTATGCTGGCATTCCTCTGACAGAAGCATAACACTCATGAAATCTCTTCAGGCAGACAGGGCTCTTCAATTGGCTACATTGATTTAGTATAAACACTGCACAAGTGAAAACAATTATTCTATTTTTACATGAGAAATAGACTGTGACAAAGAATCCTTACTACTGAAAATTACAGTTAAAACAAAAAACCAAAAAAATTAGAAACATGCCATGTGAACCCCAAGTATGAGCAATAATTTCAAAATTAGCAACAACTTAAAAAATTATGAATTTTCTCTTTCTACATTTTTTTGTCTATTTCAATGAAAGCACATTATGCTTTTTTCACTGTTTTCATAAGGTTTTATCACCTACTTCTTATTTCCTGAGGGAAAGTGTGTTTTTAAGTCCAAGATAATCTTATCAACTTCAGTTTGTAGTATAGTTTGGTATGAAAACCTTATCTATGATATAATCAGTGCAAACAATAATATTTAGGAAAAAAATGGAATGCAAAAAGAAGGAAAAAAACCAAAAAATAGTATTTTTTCACTAGAAATTAAAACTAGAATAACATCCATTTGTCATCACATTTGAACTTATGAAAAAGTTTTCATTGGAGTGCA
>WBND01000021.1:1910088-1960970 GCA_013398595.1 Tychaedon coryphoeus | reverse complement strand
AAGTACAAGACCTATGCAGTGGGAAAAGGCATTCTGATAATTCTACCACTGGAAAACATTGTTTGGGGTTAAAGGGAATTCAAAAGAGATTGCAGAAGAAATTACAATCATCTGAATATATTCAAATATTCAAGGCATATTTGAGCAGTGAAGGGATAAGGTTGCAAATGATAGGCCACAAAAATATGCATGTTCATGGCACTAACAGAGGAAGGAATTCTAGGGAAGGAATGAGATTATTTGTGTTTTTAAACAACCATGAAAGCAAATGAATTTCTCTGACCTTGGGCAATTAAACCGAGGTGTCTCAGGTCCCCACACCAGAGTGAAAAGGTCCTCAAGATAACAGATTACTTTTCCAGGTGCTTAGCCAGAAATGAATTTGAGTCACACTGCCCAACAGACAAAATGGTTTTTCCTGACCCACATCACTTACTGCCTACAGGTTTTCCTAAAATGATAATCAGTACAAAACATGAGTGCCAGGGCACCATCATTCTTACAAGAGACAGTTAGGCATAGCCTCAAAACAGAAATCTTTAAGTTAACTCTTTATTTAATTGATGTGTATATGGTGTGTTCTTCGTTAAAGAATTTTCTCATCAACAGTGCGGTAATATCATGTGCTACTGAGTTCACATCAGACAACAGATGCAAAAATAAGTAAAACTCCTATCATAGACATTGTTTCTTCCAAAATAGAATTTAATTGATAAGTGCAGGTGTTTTCAGGGTCTTCATGGCAATAATACACACATGCTGCAGGCAGCTGCATTTTGAAAAAAAAGTAGAATCACAGAGGATATTTAGCTGAAGCTGGGAAAACACACAGTTCTGCACTGCAGTAAAAATTCTACGCTGACTCAACCAACAAGAAATTTTTTTTCTGCCTGTCTTCTGGCAGCATGGTTAAGGCAATGCTGATTCTTAGTTTGATCTGTTAGCATGACAAGCTTCCAAGCATGGCAGAAGCCTTGCAGCAAATCTGCCACTGCCAGAGACACGCAAAAGTGGGATGTTGTAAACAGCAGACAAGAAGCAGTGCACACACACACAGGGTGGCAGCCTCCATTGGTTTGGCTTTCTGGCTTGCAAATGTAACAAAATACAAATTACCCTTTAATACACATTTATGATGGGCTCCACATCCAAACACACTTGGAAAGCAATTTTGCAGGAAAACCTTATCAAATTTCATCACAGTGATAAGAAAATACTTTTTAGTTTTGTAAGCTTCTTTTATTGGTTGAAGAGCAATTTCATTCCTGATCAAACATCAATAGATATTTGGGCTATTTAAACATATTTAGAGTTATTTTAAACTTTGATCTATTCTCCATTGTTTACTTTCTTAACTGCACTTGGCAGCCAAGTTGGAGACAACTGCAATCAAACAAAGTTAACAAAAAGAGCTATTTGAAAATGGTTTCCAAGCTGTTTGCCATCGGTGTTCTCCTGCACTATGTCATTTCTCAGTTAGTTTATTAAACTGCAAAGACAGAAATAGGATTTTTACCTATTTGTGTCTTTTGCAAGACTTATTATTCAGCAGAATTTAAGACAATGAATATAATTTGAACCTGGAGGAAAGTTTCTGGGATTCTTTTTAGTGCTTAACACTATATTTTAAATTATATGCTTTGGCACTCAATTTCAACGAATGGTACACTGAGGCAAAATTTTAAGCTATATTTAGAAAAGTTTCTGAGCTCTTAAATCAAGGAGATGCTTCTGAAAATATCAGTGAAAAATTTGACAAATTTCCCCAATTACGAAATATTAAATTATTTCTCTCAAAACAGTCAGAAGGAGTTGCAGATCTCCACTTGCAAAAACTCAAAATCACATAAAATTTCATGTGTAACTTTTATTGCTTTAATGTATTTGATATTTCATATTTATGACACTAAAAATATTTTCTTATATGACTTTAATAAATAATAATTGCTAAAAAAAACCCTTCATCTAAAAAGGGCTTAATGCCTGTTTTACTTGCTTAAGGGGTGTACACATCTTTTAAAAATAGGCTTTATATCAAATGAATAAGTGTTTGTAACATCTATGTGTAGATTTCTCCCTTTAACCTGGCACACACTTTAAACAGTTTTGTATCCATAAAAAATGCTCATACTCATCATATGCCAGTTTAAAACCACATGAATATACTCAATTTCACTAACAGCCTGAACAACAAATCTCTCTTATTTGCAATAAAAAAAACCAAAACAAACAGAATCAAAGAAAAAAAAACCAAAAAAAACAAAGACTCAGAAGACTCAGAATCAGGTTCTTCATTTCTATCCAGAACACAATTATTTTGCATCTTGCCTTAAGTGATCAGTATCCTTCATATCACAGTCTCACAAAGAAGAGCTACTCTGTTTTGCTGTTCTTCAGTGCCAGAGTTGGTCCAGATGTTGTATATTTGGTCTCAATAGACAAAAAAGATTAAATAGGTGCATATAACAAAAATATGGACAGTTACAGAACATTTGGACATCGACAACATGTTTCTGAGATCCTTTCTTCTGCAGTTTATCAGTACTTATCCTAAAATATTACGAAACCATTAAATGCCAAAAAAAAACAAGAGAGCCATGATGTTACCCATTTTATAATGTCAAAGCATAGCACTGGCAATTTAGCTTTGTTGTTGCTTTTCTTTTTTTTTACTCCACTGATAAGTAACTTAATATTTCAGGGTTCTCAGGGTATGAAGAGATAAAGTGTTCTCATTTAATCTCAGCATTTCTATTAGAAAGAGATATATAGTTTCATTTTTTGTTATTTGATACACAGCCACACAATCTTAGTTCCTTTGGTGCTTGTAGATACAAACCTGTGGCTACAGAACTCCTGTTCTTTGCATATTCAAAGCTGCTATTAATATTATCCAAAGGCAGGTGTTTGTAAGGAAAGCAGAACTGAGTCTTTTAAGAACAACGTATTTTTTTCTTCTCTACCATCTTCATCTTCCTCTCATGTAAATAGATCTTTTACTTAAGATTCTTCACTTGCCATCTTCAAAAATATCAATTTCCCTATAAAAGGAAAGAAAACAAAACTCATTCTGGGTCAAAACTGATGTGGAGTACATGGTACACTTCTGGCCCAGGAAGCACAAGCTATGAAGGTCACTGGAGAATCCTGAGAGACCACTAAAATGCAATGCCCTGACTTAAAAAGTTTGAGAAACTTATTTCTCCATGCCAAGGCATGAGAGCCTGCAAGCGCTTACAGGTTCATCTGAGAGGCCCCATTGCCTGTATGGCTCAAAATGACCAGGTTAACTCCCCAGGCTAATTTAACCCAAAAGCCAAGGCACACTAGGAAAAGGGCCTGACTGCCACACTCTGGGCTACCCTGCCTGTACACTGCTCAATCAAGCAACCAAGCCCTTCCTTGGTCTGTCTTTGCTGCTGGGTGAGAGGCGTTAGCAGAGGCACTGCAGGGGCTGTGGAACAAAGAGGTCACTGGCTCCCAATTATGGGTTCTGGGGAAGGGGCCCCTTTTTCCCACTTCTAAACAATACAGTGAGAAAGTAAGGAAACCTGAAACCCCTCTCCTCTCTATGGCAGCAAAGACCTAACCCTGCTCTTTAAAAAACATTTGACTGCCCTGCCAGGACCCCAGTGCTCACTGCAGGCTGTGTGCAAGGGCTGGGAGACAGCTTGGACTCCAGGTCCACACATTTGTGTTCCACCTTCCAGATGCTTACCCATGTCCCTACAAAATTCATGTTTTCAAAGTCCAGTCATTTCTTGTCAGTCTTCTTCCAAATTCTTACTTGGCTTTTAGTTTTCAGAAATGCTAATAAGTCATGCATGACAGCTTCAGTGACCAGGCTGATACGTAAGACTGGCATTTCAAGTTAATGTCAAAATATTAGAAGGGGTTTGCAGTTAGCTGTCTTCAAGGACTGAGGAGGCTGCACAGTTTTTTTCAGAGCATGTGACAAACCGCTCATATTATAAGCCACTAACAATATTATCAAAAATCACCTACAGCATAAAGGAATAGCTGCATACATGATGTAGCTGCCACAAGTTGGTTGTTTCATTGTCCTCAGTTTCTGACTGCAATATGTAATAATAATCTTCCTAGAGAAAATAACTCAAACAAACCACAACTACATATGCAGCATTTCCACTATTCCTTTTTTGCAAGATACTGTTCTGATACAGTGACTGCCTTTTGTGCTCTCTCTCAGAACAAATCAGAGCTTAATAATAGAGCAAGCATAGAGATGTACAGAGAGTGTATTAAAGTCACCTCCAGTTTTCCTAACAAACACACTGCCATCTGTCATCTCCATAACAGTGTGTGAAGGAAAAAAAATTTAAGCTTGAAGAAATGATCTAGAAAGAACCAGTCACTGCACATGCATTGATTACTACAAATGTGTTGCTGTAAGGGCAAACCTGTTTGGGAGCCTGAATCTTATAATCTCTCACAAAAGATACAGAGGGGAAAATGGGAAACCAGGGAAAAGCATAATTATAGTGTCTTCCTGTCAAATAGTTGGAGGGATAAAATGTCATCTTCCTGCATAATAAATAAATTAGAATTTCAATATTTAAGTCCTTGTCAGAGGGAAGATCTGTCACAGAATAACCATTAATTTCTATGTTGCCTCTAGGGTAATTTTTCTCCATTGAGGGCATTTGACTGTTAAATGCTAATAGGAATTAAATAAATGCTTATGAAGTTTAAGATATCTAATCAAGAAAACCCAGAAAAGATTAAAATTACTTCCCTCCCCCCTGCTACTTAAAACAGACACTGGTTGTGATATCCAGATGTGAAGCATCTAATGAACATAATGGCATCTATTTTAGGAACTACTGTAGCGTCAACATTACTTTGCAGATCACGACACATTAGAAAAAAATTAAAGACAAGGAAATTGTGGTGTCCCTGTCAGTTGACTTCATCAGTTGCACTTTGTATTTTATCCTTGAAACCTGTCAGACTCTTGGTAAACAACATTACTTGAGTGTCATCTATATTCACGAGAAGATCCTAATAGGAGCTGAGGTAACCTTGACTGTCAGTCCTGAATGGCCACCAGCAGTGACCACATTTAGGGCTCTGGTCACTTCACTCTTATCTGGACAATCTTTGCTTTCCCTTCCTTTGCACTTGCATTTTTATGCATCAACACATAATTTCCTTCTTTATTGGACCTTCTACAATGGATCCCATTTCCTTAACCTTAGAGAAGAGGTGCAAAAATTTTAGTTTTTCTCAGCATTAAAAATCATCACTGTGCATTACCAACCTATATTGTTCCATGTAATATTAAAACCTGTGTAAAGGAAAAAAGGAGTTACTGTATTTTAAAACTATTTTCTTATCTAGAAAAAGTTAAATAAGTTGTGTGGGGTTTTTTTAAATTAACTTGGCACTTCCTTATTTCAAAACCTACCATTTTTAATCCAATTTTTAAAGTGACGCCATTTACAGTCCCACTTTTCACAAATTTACTGATCAGAAAGATCAAGCAGCCTACCCCTTCTACTGGAATCCTCTTTCCATGCACTTGTCTCCCTTCCTGTGTCAGCCTTAGTGCCCTTATGTTCCCTGGTAGACAGTGTAATGAGGAGCAGCCAGAGTTCAGGAAGCAGAGAAGCAGCAGATGAATACCAAGACCACTGCAGAAATCCTTGGATTTGTGAGAAAGCCCTAAAGTCAAGGGGGGGTGTTAGTGGAGGCAGATTTTGGGAGAACATCTCTCAGAGGTTGCCTGAACTGCCTGCCAGGATTGATTTTAACCTTTTTAAGGAATATATATCAGGAACTCAAAAAATATACTCAATTTTTTCAGGAACATAACTGGGAAAGCTTCAGAGTCAAAATTAATATAGGCACACCAACGGGCAGAGCCACAGATGCAGAGGCATCTCTCCTTGAATTCCATCTTGGTCAGCATTACCTTCGATGTCTACTTAGCAGAGAATTTTCCTTGCCTGCAAACAAGAGAGCATTATTCCACAAGTTTTGGCTGGTTAGTTATTATCAAGATGCCTAAGGTTTTTTCCTCCTGTCTGTTACCATAGGGATGGGAAGCACAAGGTGAGAGAACAGTGATGATAGCTTGTTCATATAGCAGGGATCACCTGCTGGACTTGCAGGGACAGTTTTTAAAGCAAGCCCCTTGACTGAAAAAATGGGAAGGCTTTTTTCTATGGTGGAACTACAGTGCTTTTTTCTTAGTCATTGTGCCTCAAATGGCTTCCTGGAAGACTATTTGAAAAATGTCATCACTCTAATTACATTTTTTTTTCCCAGCGTCATCATCATCATCATGAATAAGAGTAAGAATACAAATAGGGATAAGGATAAGGATAAGGATAAGGATAAGGATAAGGATAAGGATAAGGATAAGGATAAGGATAAGGATACGACTAAGAATAAGAATAAGAATAAGAATAAGAATAAGAATAAGAATAAGAATAAGAATAAGAATAAGAATAAGCCTGGAAAGAAAATCTGGTCTTCAACTATACTTGTGAAAACTCATGGTCTTCAAATCAAATTTGCAATGCCATGTGCTTGGAAGTGAAATTGCACAGTTGTAGGTCATGATAAAAAGTGCCCAGAAACTCTCTGTTAATGTTGCTGTCAGGTGGAAACTCAGCTTAATTTTTAAATCCCAGAGTGAGCTTCGAGGCTGGCAGCCTAAACAAGAAAAAGATCCTGTGAAAACTGTTGCAGAGTATTGTGAAGATGTAACTTAAATTATTACATTCATGGAAGCTAGTCAGGAAAGGGTTGTTCATCCAGAGTACAAATAATTATTCCTAATTATTGAGTTCCCTGCAAAAATATGTCTTTACTTGAGAACCCTATGGTCTTTACAGCCTTAGTAGCCATCATCTGGAAGTCGTAGAGAGTATCTTTTTCAGAAGACGTGACCTCAATATAAAACACTGCTAAGAGAAGGAAGACAGGAGCTTTTCTATTGGAAAGCATGTGGTGAACTATGGGTTAGAATTGCCATTGTCTCATGAGATAGTGATAAATAGTAGTCATGTGCAATTTCCATAGACAAATGGATGTGTAGCCAATGACATGTTTTGCTCATTTAGCTGCTGGATTGCTCAAAAGCAAGCCTTGCATCTGCAATTTCTGCAGGTACACAGAAGACTGGGACAAAAAAATCCTCCTATTAGAGGATTGCACCCAGGCTCATGGGTTTATAGTTAGAAATCTGATGCAATTTTTACACCTGAAATTGATGGCTTTTGTGAATCATTGTCTAATTAAAATTTAATGCATATTCTCTCCTTACAGCACCTAAACTTTACCACTCTTCAAGAAACAGCAACACCATCATTTGGGTAATGGGGGAACATAAACAATGAAGTTTAACATTCATATTCCCCTTTTCATATTCCCCTTTTTGCTCTGTACATGACTGCATTTATGCCTCAATGCAAAGCACACCTTTTATTGTAGTGCAAGTCTGCAGCAGTAAATTTTGGCAAGTTACAAGGACAGTTCTCCTGTCACTAAATATCTATAGTTTTATTCCAGTCAGAGGTTAAGAAAATATGTAAAACTGAACCTGTAGAGAATATCCTGAATGAGATGGAGAAATGTAGTATTTTACTAGTTCCTCTAAAGTAGTGCTATGTAAGCATTGTTGAAGTGGAAAGGATGCTTTAGAAACCAAGTTCCACAAAAACAGCTCTAGAGCAGTAAAAACAACAATTTACTTTATACAGATGTATTCCTTTATAAAGCAAGATGGTATGTGAGACTTATGAAATGCAGAGGAGAAAAAGAATTTAATTTTCTTGTATTGTGCTCAAGAATAAAAGAAAATTGAACTCTCTCAGCTCACACTGGACTTACTTCAAATATCTGCCGCCAGTCAGAAAATTCCTTCTGACAGGATTCTACTTACCAAGTGCTTTGCAATCCAAGGACTGTACCAGTTTTCAATCAAAGGCAAAGGAACATAACACAGAAGTTATAATCTTCTACAGGTGACTACAATCTTAGCATACCTGTGGAAAGTTTTGGAGAACAAAGGTGCTTGTAGAGCATTTCTTTGGTGAAGTTATTTTAGATTGAGTTTAACAGTGAACACCGTCATAGATTAAAGGGAAGAGAGAAAGAAGGATAGAACACATTTAGGAGGAGTGAAAGATGTTCTATGAATTAGAAAAAGCAATTTTTTAAAAATTAAAACTATTTCAGTCACCCTCACAAGTAGACAGAATCAATAGAGCACTGTTAAAAGCATTAAGAATAATACAAATTGTTTTATTGTGAATCTTTAAGAGTATTTTATGGCCTTCTAGCTTCCAGAACAATCAAGGCTAGGGA
Source organism: Tychaedon coryphoeus (assembly GCA_013398595.1). Taxonomy (NCBI): domain Eukaryota; kingdom Metazoa; phylum Chordata; class Aves; order Passeriformes; family Muscicapidae; genus Tychaedon; species Tychaedon coryphoeus. Next base: position 1,952,633 of record WBND01000021.1, on the reverse strand, counting down.
AATAGCAATTAAGATTCATGTCTCAGTTCTCAAAATTTATTCCAGTGGGATTCCAGTAAGTAAATTTTTATTCTGTAATTTTTTCTTCACCTCACTGAACACTTATGTTTCACTGAAATAGAGGGAGAATACAGTTTCTGGAAAACCTTAATACTATATTCAACTAGCAGGTGATAGAGTCGACATGGAATTAATGGCATAAGGATAACCAGTGCATCAGAGCCATCAGCAGATACCCTGAATATTGCTGTTTCAAGGTATTTGTCTCATTTCTCACAGTGTGCATAACATAAAATCTGTGAGAAATTCAAATTGTGTTTTCACACAATTGACCTGTGTCAGAACAGAAGGAAAATACATGGTCAGAGTGGTTCAGAGTACTACAACGATGAGAAGATGATGCACACTACAGCCAGTACATCTTGATGGTCTCTCTGGCACAAGCATCTAGCAGGCAAGGCAGTAAAAATGACATATAATACCCCCATAGACCTTGACACATCTACTAGTCACGTTAACAAATTTCACTGCAAAAAATATACTACCTAGTTGTTGTTTTAAATGTAGTATGTGGATAGCATCCAGAGTGCAAATGTGTCTGTTGGACTGAGTGTCAGACCTCTGGGATCTCAGTGACCTCGTCATTTACCCACGGAACACCCACATCCATCTAGCAGGCATTAAATGCACTGTGCCTGCCACCTGTGCTCGGAGCAATCAGCCATTGCTGAATCCTCACACTGTGGCACTTGTCTGTGACAATTCTGGGTAGTCTAGGCAATCAAACAGCCAAGCAGACGGCAAACATTATCTTGCACTTAAGTTCTTACTTTTCGCGTATGAAATTTTGTGAAATAATAATATGTATGGCCGAAAGGTATTACATTATAAGTTTGAACCTGCAGTTAGTATTTAATGTGACTGGTAATGCATGTCTAACACATGCATTCTTAAAGTCAATCTATTCTCTTATGCCTTTGAAAATAATATTTCTCTGATAGATGTAAATGCAATGAATTTACATAACACTTTAAACTCTAAAATTGGGCCGGTGCCCAACACTGCAGCAGACAAGCCTGATCATTTATAGAAGAGTGTCTCTCCTAAATGTCACATAGCATCTTTAGATACTAATGGTGAGCTATATAAGAAGACAGTAACAAAAGAGATGAAGAGAACTGTAAAACAGACAAGACTTACAATTAAAAGATCTGGCAGGATCGATACTCCTAGTTAACTCACAGGGTTATCAGTGTATGGGTTCAAATGCAAACTCTGACCCAGCTCCAGGAGAAGTTGAAAGATTGACAGATAAGACACATACAAAAAGATTGCCTGATACATTAAGGCAGCTGTTTTAGACTTTATGGGTGAGCATTCTCTTTGATAATGTGAGCTGTCACTGAGTATGGTGTTAAAGCAGGCCCCAGATGATCAGTGCTTCATTTACAATGGTTCAGGACAGTTCTTGAGACTGATAGAGGCAAATACTTAGACCACCTACCCACTGAAAGTGAAGTTTAGTAACTGATATGTTGACTGTGAAAAAGTCAGTCATTTCCAGACTTAGAGTTTTCAGCTGTTTCTTACTCATGCAGACTTTTCTCACTGCTGGTAACTCAGGTCCTTAGCACTTTATGATATAGAAGGAGCAGGTTCACATTATCCAAATCTATCTGGGATAAAGGCACAATCTACCAGAATGACTGGGCCCTAGTGTCAGGGGAGAGTGACTGGAAAGGAGAAAAAGCAAAAGAAGGTTTTTACAAGGGAGACCTGGCACATGATAAAGCCTTATTTCAATAAAAATACCATGAAAAAAAGAAATTCCTAGCTTAGGCTATGCTTACCGTCTGATACGTACAATGCATGGCAGCAACCTTTTTTTGGTGGTGGTGGTGGTGGTGGTGCTTTTTGTTTGGTTGTTTGGTTTGTTTTGTTTTTGGTTTTTTTTTGTTTTGTTTTGTTTTGTTTTAATTTTTGTTTTATTTTGTTTTGTTTGTTTTTTGTCTAAAATAGCCCCCAGGCCTATCAAGAAACACCAAGAAACAAGTGCATGAAGATTCTGCTATATCTGATTCCTCAGAAAATGTTATCCCTTAAAGGACCATAAGCTATTTGCCTATAATGCCAGTCATGACCAGATTGCTACCAGTCACAATCAGTGATTCGTGAATTTTTATTTCTACTTTCATCACATTACTGATGGTATTTGTACAGTTACCTAAAGGTTTTATTTATGATGGCAGTTACTCTGTTCTAGTGGTGTTTTGGTTTCAAATAAAAAGCTCCTGAAGTTCTTCAACACCAGTGCTTTTAGGTTTTATGTTCTTTTACTTTCAAAGCTCAGAAGTAGTGGGAGGGATAGGTTTGCTTCAAGACACTTTATATAATAATTTACTGTATGTAATGACAATAAAATAATAATATTTAACTATAATAAAATTAAATATTAATAAATAATTTAAATAATTAAATAGTTTCATCATTTGCAGATCCAAATATGCTTATTTTCCATTGCATATATTTTCAAGGCCAGGTTTATACTATCTTACTTTTCTCACTTAGCTTACTTACCTTTGTTTCACTTCATTATTTTGGCTTCATTTTAGCTAAACTTTTAATTCAAAAATATTCAGAAGGTAATTCTAACCTGACTAAGAAGACTTCTGTCTCTAAAGAAACAGAAGCTTCACAATACAACTTCAATAAAATTTATTTTGTCCTTACAATTTAGCATATCAGTGTTTGCAGCGTTATTTGAGTGAGCTTTTCAAGTGTATGTTGCCTGAGGCAGAAATGCCTAATTCTGTGTCAATACCACCAAGCTTAATTGTTCCGACCTCCAGTTGGAGTATTAAAATAAATAGTAGTGAAAAAGCAAAAGAACAATATCTCTAGGAGTTTAAAATAAAGACCACAAGCAGCTTGAAAGAAATGACACCATTTAAAATGTAATTTTCCAATTTCAATATTTTCCACTTAACATACTGCTAACAGTAAGACAAACAGCATGTTCAGATTGCATTTTATTGCCTCATCAATGGACTTATCTGCTCTGCTGAGTTTAATTTAGCCTAGATACATAACACAAACCACATAAAATATGAATTTTCTAATCTTTAGCTGAACACTGCAAGTTTTATATTCCTGATTGCTTTATTATTGCATTTAATTGTCAATATGGTTTATGTGTTACTGCAAATCCATATATAGTGCATTCTCTTTGAACAAAAAGAAATACAAAATTATGTTGAATTTCATCAAAATAAGACTTTAAGGAAATGTAAATAAGATCCTGTGAGAGTGTTGACAACAAGAATTTTCATAAACCAGGAGTGTAAAAATCATATACATGTTATGCTAGCATCCTATTTTATGTGATTGTGACAGTAGTCAGAATAAAAATTTAACCAATTTAGTTATCTTTTCAAGATTTCTCTAAATAACAGAACTTCATTTATCACCCAGTATGTAGTATGCAATACAGTCAAGCTTCCATCTGACTTCCATAATTTTGATTATCCCAATAAAATATATGTTTAGTAAATGACTCTAGAACTCTGAAAATATATCCAATGGTAACATCTGAACAGATGCAGACTAATAGACTATTTATTCTATAGTTATTTACTTGCATGTATATGTAGCTATAAATATGATGACTACGATTTGGAACTTTTTATCTAAAAAAATTAAAAAAGAGATTCCATCAAATTAGACATATTTGTATATTATCTTAGGAACAAATATGAGTTGCAAAGCCCCAGGTGAATTTTGCATATTATCTCAGTGAAGTTATTATGAAGTCTTTGGTAACGCATTTCTGTAGCAAGCAAAGTAAATGAATTTTAAACATAAGATAGCAGCTGCAATTAAACTCTCCTACACAATAATAAGGTTTGTTCTAAATCTGTAGTGCTTCATGAAACATTTGGGCAAACACACTATCAGAAATATTATTTTTATAAGACTCATAGCAGCAACTATACCATGTAGAAGTTTCAGCAGCACACAAATAGGGAACAATACTACTGAGGAGAAAAGCTGCTTCCTATTCTCTATTTCATAATGTGAAGTAACCGTGAAGATTTTACTGCATAATGGCTTTAAGTTGCAGGCAAAGTCAGCAGTCATCATTCCAAGAGCTCATTTGTTTGGGTCAAACAGAGAAAATTGTCAAACCATTATAAACCAGGCTATAGAAACAAGGCAAATGATGCAGTTACACCATCTTCCTGACTGTTTTACGCTCAAATTGACATCGTTCCTGCGTGGTGACAAAGTGGGAGGAAAAGGGTACTCTGAGGACTTCACTTGTTTTGAACTTTCTGTTGTTCCTATTCAAGATGCCAGAGAAACTGGCATAACTGAATAGCTAAATGAATAGAATTAAACCAGCTATGATATTAAAAAAACAAAACAAACAAACAAAAAAAAACCCAAAAGATTAATTTCTTGTAGAACTTACAGTCGTAAGACATCAGTGAGGTTAAAAGGTTCAAAAAAGTTTTGCAGTGTAACATGCACTATGTTGGGCAGAATACAGGTTCATCTGATACTGCACACACACACATATTTTGTTTCAGGTCACAGTGGACATTTGTCTGTGTTTGGGCTTCTGTCCCCACTGTGCAGAAAGCACAGGGTGAAATAGAGAGGCTGAGCACCAGTGTCATGTTGTAATGCCCTCTTTCTTATTTGCTAACTAGGATCAGAGCAAAAAGGTGCAAGAGGCTAATTTTGGAAGTAGAGTAAAAAGAAAAAGCGGTTCACAGTCACAGGGAAATTTAACATTTTCACTGCATGCTGGGAGTCAGCCTGGCTGGCACTAAGAATCAGCTGCATGCCACCCCTAACAAGCCCTGGAAAACATTTATCAAAGTCATGGTGAGTCTGAGATTTTCCCTCAGAAGTCTTTAAAGTTGTTATGCTAAGTATTCCCAGTTCTCTCTCCTGATTAGTTATTATTTGCCACATTGTTTTACATGTTCCTAATCTCTGTTTATGATTTGTCCCTTACCCTCAGCCCCTCCCCAGACCTACCTTATATATTGTTGTGCCTACCCCATTTCGTGGTCGTTGGAGCTCATGCCCATGCTGCATTTGGTTTCTGGGTACTGTCCCTCTTTTGTTTTCAATTAGAAGTATTTATTTTCTGGGCAACTCCATCATTCCCTCTTCTTTATTTTTACCACCCTCACCCTGAAGTCAGGGAACCTTAGAGGTTTTTTCACAGCCATCCTCATTGTGACATAATGTCTTTTTTGATTTCTTTTTTCCTAAAATTTCTCCAAAAAACAGTACACCTCAAATACAAATGAAGACAAACTGTGGAGAGATTGCATAGGCTTTCCATCTAAATCCGGGCACTTGCTTCCAAGCATAATTTTGGCTACCAGACATTCAGCTGCATCAGTCTCACTGAGCACAGTTAGCAAAATAAGGCCTTTGATATCTCAGAGTCAGTAGTTGCTAATGTTCCTATAAAAATACGACCTTCCGCACCTAATAACTTCACTTTGCAGGAAACCTCGACATTTTCAAGATGTAAATCCAACAGATTTTATGTCAAATGACCACAGGCATGACAAAACATGACAAAAATTATGTCCCTACTAATTCATTTCATGAAGGCAGCAAGAATTAATGTCACAATATTATGATCAATACCATTTCTGTATGGAGTCTGATACCCATAAAAATCCTGCTTGTAGATAGATAGATAACATCAGTAATATGCTACAGGGCTCAAGATAATGAGAATACATATTGTTTCTTCTTTTTGTCAACTTTTGTTTGTTATTTTTGTTTTGTTCTGAAGAGAGGCAACAACGGAACTTAGACTCTCTGATCAGTCTCTAAAAAATTTGTAGCTTTCTGGGACCTACGGTCAAATCCAAACGCCAGTAAAGCAGAAAGGCTCCTAACATTTCAAGAGGATAACATAGAAAACAAATGAATTGCTTAGAGCTTGCTACTTATAAGCACTGGCTACAGCAGTACAGATGAAATCCTGTTTCTCCTCAGGGCTAAAATGCAGACATGGTTCAGTGAAGATACCAAACTTTTGATGTCAAGTCAGTCACCGACTACAAATAAACCATCCTCAGCGCTCTATGGAAGCCACAGTTTCACTACCAGTTTCAAATTCCAGCTGCTGTGCCTTGTCCCTGGGCAACAGTGGAGGTCTTATCCTTTGCATCTCAGTCTTTACAGGAGGAACAGAAGATAACAATGGCTTCCTGCTCTGAGCTTTTACAAATGCCTTTTTGCCCTTCATGTTCTTCCAAAGCACCCATTCAAACACTGTTATTTCACAGCTGTCATATATTTGAAGGAAAAAAAAAAAAGAGAATGAAAGAAAAATCATATAAATTGACATGCAGCCAAACCAAGAAACAACTGATTTTTTTTTTCCTGAAGCTGATATATGCAAGACCTATACAGACGTGCTTAGGAAGAAACAGATTTTGAATGCATCTATAATGATCAGTCTTGCAAAGACCATAAAAGGTGAGCTACTTCATTTAACTGATAAAAGCAGGGCTTGTAATTTTAACACTGATTTCATTTTTATATTTATTAAAAACAATAAAAAGGCATTATGAATATTGCACAACATATCATACAATAATTTCTGCTAAATGGAATAGCCGTCTTTACAGCGTATCGTTATACTCTTTGACTTTCTGCAAAATGTAAGCCATAGCACCTGTGACTTGCTGCTGGCATGCAATCAATTGCTAGTGATCGAAAAGGGGCGTAACTCTACAAAGTCATCCAGTCCCAACAAGCATTCCAGGAACAGAGAATATACTTACCACAACATGTAAATTTTCTTGATGTTAACAGGTTTTGCTTTATTTTTTTTTAACTCTCTCTGCAGTTTTTAAATGCTGGATCCCTTAATCTTTTTTTCCTCCTCTTTTTTCTCTTTCAGCTAGTAAAATATCTTGTTCATTGTCCATTTGTGTCACTGGAAACTCTCTGTAAATATTCCAAGAAATTTCTCAGTTTCTGCCATTTGTAGTGTTTTCTCAATATGTATGTATGAATAATAAACAAGTCTCCTAGGAGATTGAAAAACGAAATGCTCAAATATAAAATTTTCGATTTAAGGAGAAAAAATTAGTAAATAATTTATTTTTGAACCCTATTCAATTTTCCTGGATTCTAAGTGAAATTACTTTCATTATGCTTTTGAAGCAAATAATCAGAAATCAAAACGTCTGAGAGGAGCCTAAATGAAATATATTTTTACCTTAATAAAGCTTTATGAAGCCATCATAAAAATATATGCAACTCTGCAAGCCCACACCAGCTACTTCCATGGTAGTGTTCTTTAGAGAAAAATGATTGAACCATTTGGTCTGGGTCAAATACAGGATCAATTCCAGTAGCAGTGTCTAAGCCATTGTGTTGGGCAGAAACTGTTGGGAAGGAGAAACCAAACCCCAAAATGTATTGTCTCTCTCTGATAAAAGATCTTGTGTACACCTAGAGCAAAGCACAGAGACAATGGCAGGAGGGGAACCGCAAGTAACATGTTGCTCTAGCTCCTCCCCAGCTTGCCCACTCATGCAGTACACAAGATCAGCACAGTCTGTCATATCAGCTCACCCAACTCCCTTTCAAACTCATTCTTGGGTGAGGGAATTCTTGTTCTGCGTGACTGTGTGCTCTTATCCAGTCCAGCTCTTTGGTGTCCTCCCACTTTCCTTGGTACAGCCAGCCCAACAGAACAGGGATGGTCTATAAATGACAGAAAAGTTAACCATTTTAAATTAAAACAAACACAAATTAACAAAGAATTTGCAAAAAATCAGTGATCTCATAAAATGAGGCTTCTCTGCAGAGGGACAGAATGGAACATTTGAGGTTTGGAAGAGGAAAACATGTAAAGTTATACTAGCTGCAGTGGAAATGTGCACGAAGCTACAGCATCATGTAGTTGGATGGCAAACATTCTTAGCCGAATGATAATTCTTTTTTCCCTCTTTGGCAACTTCTGCAAAGAAGGCTGTTAGACAAAAATTTTACTTTCCCAGAATAATTAAATAAAGACTGAAACATAAAAAAATCAAATTTAAGGAGTAGACCTAAACTGACCGCTTGCATTCCTTTCTGATAGCTCGAGTTTCTTTTCATCATAGAGAGCACTGCTGCCTAGCACCAAAAAGATGCCAGGTATTTGCCAATTCCCTTTCAGATTTCTGGTTATTGGTGATCTATGCTCCATGCTAGCTGCCTATCAGTCTAAATTATTTGCATGTGTAGTGAAGTAAAACACTAACATTTATATGCATCGCCTGCATTAGAATTAGTTGTGGTTTCCGGTTTATGACATAAAATAGACCTAAATATCAGATATAAGTATCTTAAATTTTGATATAATTGTGGTACCACCTATACTGCTTTAAAATGTTGTCTGCTAATAACACTCTACACACTGATGACTCCAAAGATGATGTGGAGATCTGTATGGTCATTGAAATGTCAATGGTAATATGTTTTATGTATGAAAAATTAAATGTGATTTCATTCTGAATACTTTTTCATTGACACTTAGGGAAATATCTGAAATTCCAGCAAACTAGAAAGTAAAATATTTTTTTCCTAATTTCATTTTTGAGGGCATTCCATGCACCTGTAAAATGTCTAAAGGCTCTCTAAGCACATTTTGATTCACAAAAAAAAATGATGCAGTTTCTGAGTTCTTATATTATTCTACTGTTGTCACAACAAATAAATGTAGTCATAAAAAGCAATTTGATTTTAAATATTAAAAGTACTTTATATACAACATCACTACATTAGCAATAAATATAAGATCAGTATCTTCTGTGAGACCTGAAAAAATACTGAATGTTATAAGTAGGTCTATAGAAAATATTGCATTTGTGAGAGAAGGTAAAACTGATATAAAACCTCAATACAAAGAAAACATTATCAAATTCTGGTGGGGATAGTATTCAAGCGCTATTTAAAATCTCAGGGACAACTTTTCAGTGATTTCTTGTTGTCAGTTCAAAGCTTTGACTTTATATCAATGTTATCCTATTGTTTAATATGTAATAGAAAAGACAAATATAAAGAACTTTTTAAATGTTCTAAACATAAAAGTGCCTGTGAATTGTGACTGGTTTTGCCATCCCTTTAAACCTCAGATACAGGAAAGCATGTAAAGAACTTAATTTTAAACATATGGATAATCCCATTAACTTCAATAAGTGTTAAATATATCCCCAAAGCTGAGTATTTAGTGAATATAAATTTCCAAGAATAAATAAAAAACAACCTAAGAAACAAGTCCAGTTTAATAAAAATGGAATTTTTATTAACGCAGATCATAATAATGCAAAAATTATTATTTGCAAAAAAAAAAATTGAAGTCATTAACACAACGTTTTCATGCAGGAATCCCCTTTACCCATCATATAATGTGAGTTAGATGAGACCATAGGACTTTTGCTCAGTCAAAAATCAACCAGAAGCTAATGACACAGTCTGAATTTTACGCGCACATATGACTAATTGTTTGCTCTGCTTGGAAGAAGGTATTCACCTGTAAATTATATATGACAGAATTTCTCAAAGCATAAATTACACTTGGACTAAAACAATTAATGTAGTTTAATTTGGGCAGAATGTTGGTGAGGATTAGAGGATTACAATTGTTTTATTCCTCTTAATTCAATTACATAAAAAGTCATTGTAGAAATCACAGAGGTATCCTGAATTTGCTTAAAATATATATTTTTAAAATCTAGTAACTTTTGCACAGGATGTATTTTTTAAAAATCAGATTTAGTTCCAATCCCAGATGATTATTGCAAAGTTAAAAAAAAAAGACCTAAGTAAAAATGACAGTGAAAATGGCTCTTAAAAAATAGCTTTGTGGTCTCAGTCTGTTTATCTGCTGGTATTTAAATCATGCCAGTGTCAGGCCAGAGCTTCAAAAATGTTGGGATTTTAAGATAAGGAATAAAAAATGCCTCCATATTTGGAACATATATTATGGCATCTAATTTTATGTAGCATATTTTCTAGGCTCCCTAGTGACTGAAGTTTCATTTTTCTATCAGGATCCAAAAAAAAGGCCTCTCTATTATACCATTTCTTAATCATGACATTTCCTACATCATTATCTTTTTTTATAGAATGAGTAATTTCATCTATGAAGCACCTGAAAATATCTATTAATTAAACATTTTTTCCATGTGATATACATGAATGCAGGTTTGTTGTCTTGGGGGAGGGGGTTGGGGGATTGTTTTTTGGGGTTTTTTTCCATTTTTTTTTTCCTTTATGACCTTGCCCTGCAAATTTAGTCCAAGTGAATCCCACTACTGAGTAAGAGTCACTCTCTCATGAAGAGCATGGATTTACTCTCCCTCTTCCTGCAACACAACTTCATGACCAAAACAGAACAATGGAGTTTGCTGTCAAAGATTCAAAGCAGTGAACCGCTGAAAGATGCAGGGAGGAAGTCATGGGTTAATAAATCTCTAAATAAGACAGCTTTTTATCAGTACACCTAACTTCAGCATAGGAAATGACACAGAACCAGCTCTACTTCTCTCCACCTCCTTCTTCAGCTTTCCAGGGTACAAAGGGAAAGCAACATGAATTTCAACTTGACAGTGGGGAGAGAAAAGGCATAAAAAGATCCATGGTGCTGAGCTACACGATAGCTGTTTCATAGAGTGGGAGCGGCTGAGCTCTAGCAAAAGACGCAGCAATTCTGACAGTCACAACATCTGATTTTCTGCCTAGACTTTCAGTGGAAGACTGGTTTTACAGAGAACTAGCAACAGGATAGAGCAGGCAAAATGTGCACTTAGGTGCAGTTTGGGTTTCACTCCTACAGTGATCATGGAATTTAAGAATTTCCTCTGTTTAATTGTGAGCAAGTTGCTCATAAACTGGTAAGAATGTGGATTAGTTGGCAGCAAATATCTATTGACTTAGGATACTTTGAACTAAAGCATAAAAAAGAGCACATATGAACACAAAAGAAATTATACTGAAAGGACTGATCATCAGGGGGGCAAATCAATCAATAGCCATGTGAAATCTGAATAGTACTACATAGGTCTGTCTTGGTTCAGTTATTCTGACACTTGACTGTCCTGAAGTTAAAAGGCTGTAAAGTAGGGAGGAGACAGAATACATATATGCTTTTTAACGGCATTTTTATGCATTTAAAATCCTGAAAAGCTTAATATAAGTATTTCATCTTTAACTCAATTTGTGATTTAATGTGACTTCTGTGCTGATGAAGGCTGACAGATTTGATTTGATGAAGGAGGGTTAGCAAAATAAGCTACAATTTTACTGTGGTAGTGTCTGTGACTACATCATCCTTTCATTCTTTTTTACTTACCTCATTGTTTTTTTGTATTTAGTTGAAGGAGCTTAAATATTTTCCTTATTTTCCCCCTTCTAAGTTCTGAGGAAGAGAACAATTCTGCTGGCTGCTGACTACCCCATTTGTAACATCCCCAACATCTTGGAAAAGTAGTAGAAAAGATCAGAATTTGACCAAATACTTCACTTCCAAACTTCCCCTAAACAAAACTTTGTAGGAGAGAAAATAAGAATAGATTTCTCTCAAATATAAAAGATCTAAACCAAATGAAGCATTTCCTTGTTCTGCTTACAGATATGTGCTACAATCTGACCCAATATTTTTCAGATTCTAAAATATGGACTTGTGCATGCAATTTCAGTAGCAGAAGAAAATTGTTCACAGAACATTAAACAAAAATACATCATGGTCCAGAAAAGAGATAAAACAGGTAGATGTGAGGAAAAATATTTGAGCATTAGGTAGATATGTACAGAATGTATCTAGAATACTGCTCCTTAGTAGATGTTTTATAATTACTTGCCTGTACTACCATCAATTCAATGCTTAAATAGATGAATTTGCTTCAGAATGGACTCACCAAAGCAGGTATCGAAGGTAGGGTCTCACGGTAGGAAAAAAGTTATTTTCAATTTCCCTTTCCTTCATTATAATCAACTTTCTCATGCACCCATTCTCCATTTCAAGGTTTACTGACTCAAAAATATTCTGTAGTTGTATGCCTTCAATATTAAGCATATTTTAAGACCAAACACAGACAAAGGATTAAACAGTGAGGAGTAAATAGAACTGAAAACCAGAAATTGATTTTTATTATTCAGTACGTATTCTAGAACAAAAATGAATTAACCCTGTGTCTTGTAATACAAGATAATCACATATTGGTTTTAATTCATGGAGTAAATTTAGTGTGAAACATTTAAGATGAACTAAAATTCATCTTTCACCCTCATTATAATATGAGCTTTGCATGCCCTACCAAATTAAATGTGTATAAGATTTAAACCTCTTTCTCCATCTTATGAAATTATATGGGACAAGACTAAGGCACAAAACTGTGGAATTGGTTCCATTATCCTTTTGGACTTTCACAGATTTTGCATTTCATGATTGTTGCATGCTGCCTCCATTTCTGAAGATTAGAGGCATGAAAGTGCAATTAAAATACATCATTGAAAATGAGAAAGAGACAAATTAATTGGCTTAGAAGCCTAATTTATATTATTTAAACATTTATGAGAATGCTAAAATGAACAAAAGAATATCTCTCCAAAAGAATCATTATCACCTTCATTGTAACTTTTTATGCTAGCTTTGAAAAATCTCTTGGTATCTAATCACATGTTGTAAATATGCAATGCTAATTATAATATGCCACAGGGTAATATATCAAATTCTGAAAGTCTTCCTTTAGTCAATTCATCGCAGTAAGAAGAAACAAGACTACATTCATAAAGGCAGTAGGACATATAATTGGAGGTTTTTTTGGGTTTTGTTTTGTTTTGTTTTGGGTTTTTTTCCTTCTCCGTGTGTGTGTGTGTGTATGTGTGGTACTAGCTGTTTGGATATTTTAAGAAAATATTATTACTATTGGAAGTGCTAGATGCTTGAAAATAATGTACGAGGCCTAAAAATTTTTGGTTTCCTCATCATAAACTCACTGTAAATTATTTTGAGTTGCAATATTTGGGAGAAAAAAAGCAATTAAATCCTCAGTTCTAATGAAATACAGATGACCACAATTCAGCTTTGCCTCCTAGAATAACTCCAGGGTAGGCGTGCATCTGCCCAGGCAGGAGGGGATAATGTCAGCTTTGGAAAGAGGCTAAGCAGGAGCAGGAGTCTGGAGGTTTTGGGGCAGGCAGACAGGAAGAATTACAGATGGGTAATGCTCAGCCTGAACAAAGATGGGCAGCATTACTAGATCCAAAACATTTTCATTTCTCCACAGCACTGATGTTGTTCTTCACGCTGGAGATGGGGAAATGCAGTGGCACCAATGGCCAGGTGCACAGGGTGCCCTGTGGCCACCACAGGATGGCCATGCAGTGCTCCCAAGCAGCATTATCTTCCAAATATTTTTTTGCTAAAACCAACCAACATTCTGTTAAGAAGACACAGAGGATGAGCCAACCAATGTGGGGATGTGGGGATTTAGTGTGAGATATAGCTACCTGTTTTGTTTTTTTTTTTTTTTAGACCCTGCCTATACCATAGCATAAGCCCCTGTCTAGCCCAAAGAAGTCTACGTTTGGTAAATGCAGAGAGTCTTGTATGTACTTCTGCATGTCTGTGAAACCCAGTGGCAAAAGTTCCCACAAAAATGAGTTTAAGAGATAAACGTGCTTTTGTCCTTTTATGTCCAGGGAGTACCGCTTTACACCCATCCAAAAAAGGTATGAAACACGCACATATTTAACAATGTTTTTCCTCGTGTAAATAATTTTATTTTCACTAAGAGGTGTGCCCAATCCTTTTTTTTTTTTTTAATTATATGTCATTTAACCATGTCACAGGACCACAATTATCTGTATTACTGAACACCTTTTTGTCTTTGTGCTTTTGAAATGCGACCTGAAGTAACTATTTGGATGCTTGATTAAAAAAGGTTTTTTATCTCTTTTTGTGCTTTGTAAACCTGGATAAGAAAATAAATGCAATACACTTTATCTCCATTCAGTTGAATTTGTTGCTACTGGGTCACAAATACTTGTGGAAAAAAAATAAGTTTATGGACTTCTTATAGCAACATGTGTCCATTCATAAAAAATTCCTTTTATGTTTAAAAGTTTTCCCCACCTTTCTTACTTTATTAAGGAATACAAATCACTGTTTAAAACAATTTAGGAAGAGAAATGTACTGTTAATTTCATTTTTATTGTCATACATGTTACTGTAGCAATTCTCAGCTTATGGAGGTATTTCTCCTTGTTTTTAGATCTTGAGATGGTCAACTATTTTTCAGTGTTTTGGAAAATAGGGCTACATTTCTATAAAAATTATTATTATTATAAGTCTAATTCCATAAATTTCCAGTGATTCTGATTTCTGCAGGACAATTTTTAATAAAAGTTTCCTGTCTTTGTATTTCTTATAACATATTTTTTTGAAAATACAACAAAATCAGATGTCATTTCAAAGTAGCATATGATATAGCTTTTTTCACACTGTTGTTTGTAAATTTAGGTAAAATTGTTAACATTTTTTCTTTCCCTTCCTCATTAAAGAAAGATGGAAGCAATAAAAGCAAAGGTGACATTTATGATAAATGATGAGTGGATATTACTGTGCCAAGAAATGCAAACTTCTGCACGAGAATTCTATGCAATTATGCCAAAGAAAAAATAATTAGAATACTCTTTATTATTCTTGTTCAAATCACCTGAATCCCAGCAAAGTGCCATCCAACCTAATATTCTGTTTCTTAGAAAGACTAGTAGATGCACTGAAGGTAATGGTACCACAGAGCAATTGAATGCTATTCTTTTCCATAGGTATTTTGGAGAGTTCTAATTTGGAGATTATACTTGGAGTCTCATGTGTAGTTAGTAAGCCTATGCCTGACCTGTGGATTTGCAATATAACTTTCAAATTATTTATACTTTTAGTTACATATCTCCAAAAATAAGAGTTTTTAAAAGGCAAACATGTATTGCCCAAAAATGCTAGGGTTCTTTGTTGTTTTATTTGGGACACTGGGTAATTTTATTGATTTCCCTTATATCCCTATAGTAGGAAAACTGATCTGTGATTAATATTCCTTGCACCACTTATGTTTGAATTAGGCATCATATTATTCTGCAGTTTCTGTATTTTTCCTTTTTTCTTTATTTCCATTTTTTTTTTCATTTTGATTTCATGTTTTAATCAGTACAGGTTTCATTATTTAAAAACATTTTGCTTTATTTTGTGTCATTCATTATAGTTCTAAGAAAAATGGCTTCCTGCCTCTGGAGGCTAAACAGCTGTATCATGAATTATCCAGATGTAATTGTAATAGCACTTCTCTTTCTTACTCTCTTTCCATTGCTCTCTCAACTTTTAGATCTGCTCTTCAGCCTTCTAAAATACTGTTCATCATCTCCTGAGGCTTTGTCCATCTTATGTTAAAGACAATTTCCATTCCTCCCAAATCTCATTATTCTTCCTATATGTGTGTGTGTGTATATATATATATATATATGTAAGTATATGTATATATATGTGTATATGTATATGTAGATGTAGATATATATGTAAATGAATATGAATATGAATATGTATTTTTTGTTTAAAGACATTTAGCATGGACAAATCTAGCAGCCATCCTATTACCACCATATTTTGGATTTATGAGTTGGTCATACTGAATTTGAATATCTTGGTGACTGCTATTTCAAAAGCACTATAAAGTTTGCATTTTTAATAGGATGAAGACATTATATGTAAATACTTAAGAAAAAAAAAAAAAAAAAAAAGAAACTTTTCCCTGAACTTTTAATCACCTCTAAAGAAATTGCCCCCAGTTGGTTTTAAACTCAAAATTATTTCATTATGGAGCACATCTAAGAATATGGCCAGGTCTTTAACCTTTTTTACTTATTATTTTTTACCCTTTCCTTTAGAAAAATATTGATTTTGAATTACATCCCCTTTCTTAGATAATACAGGTCAAAATGTCCCTATCTTGTTTTTAATTTGATGTGCCATCAGTATCAGCAGCATCACACAAGTCTGTAAAGAGAAAGTTATATACCTTTTCCTGTGGATGGTTACCTGAACACATATCAGATAATTAATTTTTTAAAAATTACTTTGAAAGACTAAATGCATCAGAGATTGAAAGTTATAATAAAAAAAAAAAAGAAACTAAATAGTTTACAAATATCCTTCTAAATATATTATTTTGTTAATAAGTTTGCAAATTTAAGCAAAAAATTAAGGGACAAGTTTGATTATTTATATTTATAGAATTTACATTTATTTTCAAAATTATGTGTTGTAGGTAGAATTCTAGGCTTTCTATATACCCATTTTTTGAGCCTAAATACCTGAAATTATATATCTGTACTGATAAATCTCCATGGGCATATATACAGTGACCAGCATACGTACGATAGTCAAAGAAGGTGCAAATATAGTATTTTAAATTTTGCTTATCCTCTCCTTAATCTTCTCCAACTTCTGTGTGGTGCTTAGCCAGATCTTAATTTGTAGGATTTGGGGAAAAATTGGGTCAGGGTAGAAAATCCTATTTTATTTGCAGAAGTACCTTGTGTAGGAAAGTAGTACTGTGAGAAAAATCGTATTTCATGCACAATATATGCATGTATCAGGGCAATGAGAGAGGTGATTAATTTCAAATTTCAAGTGGGAACTGATTTCTGCTGTGCATGGTATCACAGTTCTGGTGATACAAGGCAAAGCATCACCTGGTGCTGTATCGGATGCACTAACAAATGCAGTCTTTTGTCCTTGAAGTTAGAAATAGATTTTGGACCTGAATAAAAGCTCTAGAGCTGGAGCTGACCACTCCTTATAGCAATAAAAGCCTCGCTTCTTTTTAATTTGCATTGTTGTTGAAAAATGCAGAATAAGGGTAGCAGGAGCCTGCCACATGCATCACAAAAATTGCAGACAGCTAAATTGCTGTGTCTGTGGTCCCCATCAGTGACCAGCTATTTAAAAACTCAGCAGCATTTGAATATTAAAATCTATATTAGTTGAGATTTTGCAAGAACAGAAGAAAAACTGCTGGACTTGGGAGAGCAGTTACAGCTTGAAGGTCTCTGCTGAAAAAAGATTTCCATTTGCACCAGTTTAAAGCATCAATGATTTCAGCACAAGGTGTTTTAAGGAACAAACAACTGTTCCTTAAAATAACCTACCTTAAAATTCAGAAGAATATCACAAACTAGAATAAGAATATTCTTCATTTCCTATTAAGAGATGGAGTTCAAACCTAGTGATGGTATTATGGAAAATTATGGAAAATCTTCAAATATCTTTGCTCAAATTTCAGGACTATTTCTACCCTTCTACAAATAACTTTCCAATTGAGAAAAATAAAAACGAAAGAACAATGGCATCATGAATTTTGCAAAGTTTATGAAACAAAGTCTATCCTGAATGTCTTCTAAAAAACTTTCATTTATTTTTCCATATGAATAATTTTGCAGTGAAGTAAAAAAAAAAAAATTATTTCTAGAAATTCAGTATCTCATTAAAAATCTCAAATAGTTTACCACATCCAGTTACATCAGTACAGGGAGTCAAATGCAACTGAATATCTGCAGACAAAAAAAAGAGTCTAGGTGGTAAAACAGTGGCACATCAGGGAAAATGAAAAAGATGTTATAGACTCTATATAATAAAGGTTATTGGTCTTCCAGCCTGCCATTCTTAAAGAAGGATCAAATAGGGCAATAATATTCAAGATTTGCAGTAATAACTGACCTGTATGTCCAGGGTAGGAAGTAAGAGTATCTTTATTCAGTATCCATATCTCATACAACTTACTCTGTGCACTCTATGTCCTGTGCTAGGCAGTGATAATAGGCAGGTTTGTTGCTGCTTTAAGGAAACACTGATTAGTATTATTTTTGCTTCTCAAACATTTTCTATAGATACTCATCCTGGAAACACCGTATGTCATTGATTTCTGGTAGAGGCTACCCTATGCATATCACTCCATACCAACTGTTGCCATAGCTTTTCTTCTTCACTTACCATGGTTTGTATTCACAAGCTTCTGGGAGACTAATTGCATTCATCTGGAGATCTACTGTTCCTCCCTGTCTGCATGAATCCTCCTGAAACAGGTTTTCAACAATACTTCTACTCTGGGCAGAGCTCACCTGCAGTTCTGTATGCCATTCCAACTCCTCAGGGGAAGAGATAATTATTTTCTTTGTTAGTTATTTTTCCGAGGGAAGCGCTTTTTTCTGATGGCAGATTTTTTTCCCTCTTCTTGTACTGAACACTTCCTTTTAAATAAAACACAGTCATTTCCAATGCATGTCACTTTTCCAGATTACTTAAAATGCACATGGCCAACCAAAGTAACAAGGTTGGAAACATTTCCTGGCCCAGCTCATAATCAGAGTTTGGATGTTGTGTTTACATCCATTCCCATACTTTGAGCACTACATAAAAAAATACGAAGAGGCACAAGCATAAAGAAAGACACAAAATTTAAGGTAGAGACAGGCTCAGCAGAACTAGAGAAATCTTTTATCAAAGATCCAGACAAAAGCAAGTACATATGAAAAAGAGCTGATTGTCTCTACTACTGTCTTTTTTTCTCATGTTGATGAATCTTGTTCTCTGCACACCTGAACCCTCTGCCAAACTGTTGTATATCTAAAGTCATGCTGTCAGTTATAAGTAATAGTCCTTGCTGTAGAGCTGTTTCTGACCTAAACTTTTTCTGCCAGTGATTTCACCCCATTCACATGATTGGTGCCTCCTAGAAAGTGGATCTGAGGGCTGTAGTACGTTGATACATGAATTTCAGCTGCTCATACAATCAGTCCTGTTCCTAACATAGATATTTAAGGAAATTTTAGGTCAGATGAATATCAAACATTTAATTTACCAGGAATGTACACCTCGAACAAACACATCTGACTCTACATCCAGGCAAATATGTGAATGGAAACACATTCAGTGGGTCTTCTGCTACTAAAAATATATTCAATCAGTAGGAGATTTATTTGCTGCTAAGAAGGATGTATGTGATGTTGTGGATGATATAACTGACTTAGTCCAGCACTTGACAAATCCAATTCAGTAGGTGACACAAGGTATCCTTTTTGCAGAAATATATTTGATACACTAGGTTTTGAATTTGATGCAAATTAGGTCTTTTTCTTTGTTGAGCAATACTTTACTTTTCTCCTAAAGCATTTGACTATAGACAGTATAGGATGTGCAATTTTTTCCTACTAAATTCTAGTAAATGGCATCTCCATTATATTCTTTAACATTTATCCAGCCTCTTGAATGCTGACATGAACAATGGAAGTGACAGAAACCTTGCTTTTAAAGAGTTCTTTTGACACTACATCTGAAAGCTGTCTTTTAGCTAAAAGAGGAACATCCAATATCTGGTCTGTCAGCAACCAAACCCAAAGCTTTATGAAGCATTTGAATGGGCTTTCAGTAAAAGTATCGACTCTACTTCTGAGTATACTGTTTTGATATTGCCTGTTATGAGAGGAAAAAGTAGAAAATAGAGAATACTTCAGTTTTGTTACAAGGATTTTTCCAACATTTAGAAGCCATCCTGGACCTGTGTATGTATGTATACTGAACTAATAGCAGCTAGCTAAAAGACATGAGCCTGTTCAAGTTGTTCACTAACATCCAAAAGAATAAACCAAAAAGACTACCAGAAAACCACACCAAATAACCTCATCCAAACAACAACCAGACCTAAATAAATAAATAAATAAATAAATAAAAAAGCTGGGGAAAAGAAGGGAAAAAAACATTCCTCCAAACTAAATTAGAGCTTTGACACTGCTATCATCAGCAAGAAGAAAGTATTAGCCAAAATGAAAGCTAAAGAGGTCACTGGCATTTATTAAGACCTTGCATCTACCATGCATTTATTGCTGGCCACGCATGGGGAAATGCATAGAACCTGACTAAATAAGCTTATGCCTTAAAAAAGACAAGCAACACATGAAGGTCGGGGAAAAAGTAGATCATACACAAATCACAGCTTACATTATAAAAAGAATAGAGAATATTGCTTACTGAGGCACATTTTAGCTAACCAATTTAGTTCATTCAATGCATGCTTTGCCAAGTCTGGTGCATAGAACTACCAAGCTCCAGAATTATGGATAGCATATTCCACTCAAGGGACAATCACTTTTCACTAATAAATACTCCCTTAGAATTTAAAGCAGAGATGGAAAAAACTATTTACTGCAACTGAATCACATCAAATACACTAATTTCCTATTGCAACTAATCTGAAGCATCCTGTCTGGTGCTTAGGGCAGTTCTG
The DNA here is from genome assembly GCA_013398595.1 of Tychaedon coryphoeus. NCBI lineage: Eukaryota > Metazoa > Chordata > Aves > Passeriformes > Muscicapidae > Tychaedon > Tychaedon coryphoeus. The sequence continues at coordinate 1,932,261 of WBND01000021.1, read as the reverse complement.
GAATGATCAGGTCAGCTTTCAGCTACACAAGGAGTGCTTCAAGGCCACAAGACATCAGTGTTGTTACTTCTTGAATTCAGGAATGGCGCCAGAGCAAAAGTAAATAGTAAGTCAGTTGTGATACTGTAGCATAAATCTCTTCACATCAAGAGTCAAAAATAAAAGAATATTAAGCCTAAATTCTGATCCTTTAAAGAAACCATTGGGTTGCCAACTATGCATAGCTACACAAGGTGGAATTATTGCGTCTTGAAGCCAAGAATAGTATCTTTGAAGATTTCCTTGGTAAGAGAAAATCCAACCTATGCAAGAAAATATCTGTTGATTATGGAGATCTTTTCGAGAGGTCCCTTACTTTATATACCTAGAATTTTGAAGATGACAGCTAGGTTAGAAGTGCACAGACATTTAATTCACATCAGTAGCAAAATATTTGCTATTATGTTATAAAATTTGGGTAGCAGCAATGGAAGCAGTTGTTGATTCAAAAGTACCCTCCAGAGTCTGGTGACTTTTTGTGCAATTTAGGCTGCTCTCTGGGCATTTGAACGGACAGTGGGACTGACTTGCTGCTGGTGGTATCCTGAGGAACAAAACCAGAGTAAGACAAATTTTCTAGAAGATGGATGCTTATGCCAAGATCAGCAGAATGTCTGGGCATGTGTCTTTAATAGTAAACACAAGGGGAAGCATTGGGCATAAAGAAATTTGAAGTAGTACCATTGGTTTTAAAGACTAGAAATTCTGCCTTAGGTTGATGAATGGAGTTTCAGGTTAAGCAGCTGAGATACTGAAAAAGCCATGCAAGAGAGGCTCTTGAGTAAAGTCACTGTCATGAAAATATAGCAAAATCCACTATGAAATTCGCACTTTTTGAATCTAAAGACAGTATATGGAAAGGAAGCTTAATTTTTTGTTCATTGGATATCACAGATACTGCCTCATATTTCTATCTATGAAGGAACTCCTCTGGGCTTTTAGGATTAAAGCTAATTGTTCCAGCTTGTTTTCACTCAACTCAAGGACTTTCTGGTTCACAGCAAAGTCTACGTAAACCCAGACTTCTATCTCCCATGAGGCTTCACTGTACTTCTGTTTGCTTCTTTTCACAACAGTTTGTTCAAAATGCAGTTTCCCCAGATCTTTTCTGCAAGTCTACTTCTGCTTCTTCTGTCTGTCCTACCACATCATTTCTATCCTGTGTTCTCAATGTCAGACAACTTCACTGACTTTCTTTTTTAACAGAAAATTAAAAAGACAAAAGGAATTATGACACATCTGTTGATGCAGAGCAAACAAAAATTCCCTATTTGTTCACTATTTATGATACAGTTTAGTGGTTTAGGGCAGAGGCACTGCTGGGTTGACAGCTGGACTTCTAATCTTAAAAGGTTTCTTCCAAACTTGGTCATTGTTTGATTCTATTATATAGACTCAATTACAATTCAGATATTAGAATTACTTGACTTGGGTCCACCTTGAAAAATATATTCTCTCTTCAGTTAGAAAGAGAAATGAGCTAATGAAGCCAGGGCAGTTTTTATGCCCAAATAACATTATATATCCAAACTCTCTGAAAAGAAGCACTTCTTATTTTGGCAAATGCACCAGAGTTCAGAGTTCTCCAGACCTTCCAGATTCTGCAGAGCAGAAAGTGAGACTTGAGGCATAATCAAGATATTTATTATACAATACAGAAAAACAAATTCAAAGCAGTTTAAAAAATTATTCTTAAAAATTATTCTCAAAATATTAAACAAAAAAACAAAAAAAAACCCTGCCAGGATAAAAATATCAAAACCCAATTCCAACTATTTAGAAACAACACTTGAACAGGAGTCTAGCCTCCTCCTTTTGCCTACCGTCTTATCAATCTCCTAGCACTTCAAAACACTGAAATATCAAAAAGCCCCTATCTTCATTCAGTTTATTTTTCTGTGAGAAGAGACCCACGTTTTATCTATCTGCTCTGACTGACCTCAAAGGTAAATATCCCTGTCTGACTTTCCACTTATAACAAAGTAAGTTCAAGACAAGAGAGCCCAATGTGAAATACTCTGTTGTGTGATTTACACACTGTTCTTACTCAGGAGTATTCTATTCTGTAAGTACAGACTAATTTGATCTTAAGTCATCTGTATTTTACAGCAGCCTTCCATGTACATCATAAGGTCTCAGTCCAGTCTTTTATCATTACAAGTGTAACCTGAGGGCTGTTTTTCTGTCTTATTGCATCTGTTACTCAATGTGCTTCTCACTCAACACAGGCCTAGACCATTATTATTTTTCCAGTACCTAAAACCAACATTCTATTCAGCTGCTACAAAATCTTACTTTATTTTCTTTGCCAAACCCTGAGAGGAAAGTCACTGTTACTACACTTTGATTACCACATCACTTTCCCCAAGGAACTTCAAATGAAAGACTGAAGTTATTTTAAAAAGAAAATTACACCCCCATGAGAAGTACTAGTCACATGAGATTTATTATAATGTATTGTATGAGAGACGAGTTTAGCCTAGAGATACACTTGAAAGTTTGCAAATTTTCATACATCTAGACGTGATATAAATTTGTTCCAACATGTATGTGATAAGGTATTAACTTTGATAAGAGCTAAAAGATAGTTCTGAAAATCTTACAATGAGTTCTGCCATCAGCAGTTTGTCATCTTCTGTAAAGCAGATTATAAGCAGTGAAGATGAATCTAACAATTCATATAATTATCATAAATCCATTTTTGTACTATGTAAATTAAATTTGAGCTTCTAGAAAACTGCCTGTTAGATGTAGAATATTCCTTTATGAACTCTGAAGGCTATTCTATTTTTTAAATCAGCTATTACTTTAGAAAAATTTGCCTCTAACAGTTGAAGCTCAATATAATATGATTTTTATCAGGTAAACATATTCTGGAAATAAGAAGATTACATGCAGGTTGTGCTGAAACAAACTGAACAAATTGTTGCCTTGTATTCATTATATGCCTCGGTGGAGGAAATCTTCACACAGGTCTTATTAGAAGAAGCATGTTTTGAATGTGTTTTGAAATTTTTTCCTAGATGTTTATGGAGAAATAATATAAGGTTAAAATTGAAACCCCTTGTTAGCATTCCATGGAAGTGGAAGGGCATGGTTGGCACACTCCAAAGCTTTTACTGTCCACATAGTTACACATTGAGACACTGTTACACCACTTAATTGAGCAGAGGTTTTATTATAGCTCTAGTCTGCACCTCTGCTGGCGCCAAAGGTTGAGGTAGCCCTGCAATTTGTTTTCAGCAGTGGCAACCAGGCAATTATAACAATGCTAATAACCAAATAACCATAGAGACCAAGCCTCTTGGATCATAGTCTTGGTGCTGGATTGTTGTTCAGAATATGCATCATTCCAGGTATTTAGCAAATTATATGATCCTTCCCATTTTAACAAAACAAATCAATATAGTCTCCTGAAGCTGAAGTTTGAAGGTGACACAAGCATGCCACCAATAGCTTTCATCATATTGATAGCGAATTTGTACATTTTTAGATTATAAATAGTTGCTAGGTTTCATTTTGAAAATATTTTATGTAATAGCATATTTCATTATCCAAAAGCAAGTTTAGTGATATTCCATCTGTAAATTTTCTAATTTGGTTTGGTTTGGGTTTTTTTTTTTCAATATGATGACAATTAAGTTTGTTAAAAAGAAAAACACTAGTTGTTCTTTCTTTAGATTTTTATTTCATGAGAATTTCTAAAGAATTATCATTTTACATCCAGTTTAGAAATTACAAAAATTCCTTTAGATAAATCAAATTAAATTATATTCAACCCAAAGCATAACAAAAACCTTCTCCCTCTCTTTTATCTAGTAATTTTTAAGAAAAAAAAACTCCCTCAACAAAGTGTTGGGGTTTTTTTAGCAGACTGAATATTTCTGTGTTTTTAACTCACTGGTAATATTTAACAACCATTCAGATATATTTCTCTACACCAAGGGTATCTGACCCCATCTTGTTCTGCTGGCTGTCCCTTGGAGTGTTTTAGGTCAGAGTTGTACAACTTGCACCTCTTTTATTTTTATTATTTAGTTTGAGAGCAATCTGTTCTTGTAGAGTCATAAACTTTCCTTTCTCTTCGTATTCAGCCTTGATTTGTATTCAGAGCAAAGCAGCATCTTTGCCCAATTATTTGAAATGTTTCAAGGGAAAGAAAATCCCATTCTCAGGTGTGTTTGAACCGAGGACCTGGAAAGGAAGCCCAGATTTGGCAGTTAAGTGCATTTTTGTTTGTTTTGTGCAGAATGAAATGATGCAGTCACAGGGTTTTCTTTGTTGGTGTTGCTGTAGCTGAAGAATCCACGCTGACATACCATAGCAAACTTTCCCACTCTTTGTTCTTCTACCTAGACAGTGAACTTAAGAGGTTCTGTTAATCTCACAAGGATGCTTATCTTCACTGTGGTGTCTAAGTGCCAAACTGCTGCTGAGAGCACAGTCCCATCCCAGCAGCCTGAGAGTGTCTGGCTGCAATGTCCCTTCAGGAGAAAAGAAGGTGTGGGAGATAAAAGGTGACCACACTACATCCTGCCATTAGCTTTTTGCAAGTTGTGATTCATGTACTTTCAGAAAACTTTAGCTGGGCATTCTCCAAGTTCCTTGGGAGAAAAACTTGAGTGCTGAGAAAAGAATGAATCTGCAGAGTATTAATTACCTGAACTGTTTTTATTTTCGTTCCATCATATTCCTACATCCTTCAACCATAATAAGCACTGTGAAATGATGCATATAGCACAATCACCTCACTGAAATAGTCAGAATGGCAGGTATTTGTATTTTGTCCTGCAGAATGATCAGTTAATCTATGTATTAATTGAATGTTGCAGTCACCAAGAATGAGATGAACACCAGAATAGACCACAAAAACTGAAAAACCCTTAAATATTCAATTTTTACAAAAGGGTCCATTCAGAATATGATTGGTTTGCAGTAGAAATTTAAATAACACTCTAGAAATATTGATATGAGATAGAGAAAATTCATCATGTCATTTTGTCATCACCATTATGACAGTATGACATCTTGACTGCTATGAAGTAGGAGAAACATGAAATTATGTCAGCTGGACTTAAGGAGAGACAGCCAGCTAGAAGGAATTTGAATGTATTAGACAAGTTACTTCAAACTGTTACTATTTTAAAGCAAATCTGATCTCTAGGGTAAGTTATTGAGACAACTCACTTTGCCATCAATGGTCTCTGGTCACCTGTCACAGTGACACTCATTCAAAACAACCAGGAGTCATAGTAAGCAGGAGAAACAGGGTATTTGTGTCTGCACCTTTTATTGGAAATCTCTATAAAGGATGGGTTTTTGTTAAAGAATTCTTTATACTTCTGTAAGGAGTACAGGTGGCAAAATTTTTGAATTTTTTTTTAATATCATACAATTAGACAGTGACTTATGGCTACATTCCCTATGTGCTAGCACTGCACAGTACAGAACCAACAAAATAGATTTTATCACAAATCTTGCTTCCTGACTTTCATGCATACCCAACATATTTGATAGCTCTGCTGATCATTTCTAATAAGTTCTGTGTGCTGTCTATCCATATTCACAATTAAGAACAAAGTTATTTTCCCTTCATAGAACAAGGAAAAATCAACCTTCCAAAGGGTTCCTATTTCTTGTAGGGTTGAGCAGATTGAGGCTTTGTCTTTTACTTTTCTTTTTGCTCTTCATACTTAGATTAAAGTTTATTTGAAACCATCATGAAGCAGCCTTGGACTTAAACTTGGTTGGATTTTTTGGTTCATTTAATTTGTTTTCCTGACTTTTGCCTTTCCAGTCTGTGAAAAATCTGATACAAAGCCCAAATTAACTGCCAAATGCATAGATTACATTTGTGCATCTTAGAAGAAAAATGCATTTTCAGATGCTTGCCCTTGATACTCAAAGTTCTATTAACAGCTGTAGATTGAAACATTTTTGAAACAGTTATGCAAATGAATTAGACATTTACAAACACAGATGTGCAGGTCTATGCAGATCACCCTTTTCTTCTTACCAAAGCCAAATACTAACTTTCATACCCATTTACAAACAGACATTTTTTTAAGCTTTTATTCTCAAGTTCTGGCATCTCAGAACTGAGGAGTTAATTTTGTGATGGAAATGTGAATTATTGAAAAATAAGAGAGTGTATCAAGTAAAAATCTTCATAAAATGTATTATAATTTGCCCACACCTTGGGTCACAGAGGGGGAAAAAAGGAGGGAGTAGAACAACTTTTGAATATTTGTACATGAAAGTGGCTCATTTTGGCATGGATTTGCTTCTGTATCCATTACCACTAAAGATTGCAGACCAATGTTTCACATCCCTTTGTCAGAGGCACTGACAGTCATTTGAGTTGTGAGGATGCCCAGAGGGAAGGAGACCCTTATGTAGAAGTAATTTTTAGGAGTTACAGATGATGCAGATCTCCAAAGTAACATGATGCTTGCATCCCCTTTTATACTGATGCACTTTTAACAGCCATGTCTAGGCCTTAAGCAAGGATTATCTCAGTCAGTTTTTCCTATTTCATGTATGCACATCCTCTTTATAGCAAGTATCCCTTCTACAATATTCTAAGCCAATTCTTCCATTCTCTTTTTCTTCTTTGTATCAAATTTTGATATGCACACTGCAATCAGAACAGTACTGTCATGGTTCAACGTTGTGCCATGGCAAGAATGTAGCTTGTGTGTGGACTCGAGCTGATTCCTTTGTGTTCTGCATTTATTTGGGACATCATTGATTTCAAAAGACTAACTTCTGTAGAAACTCCTATATTTTTAAAAGATCACCCTCACATGGTCTTATAAAACAGCACAAATATCATCCCCTATTCTGCTTTTTTATCCTAGTTCATTAAAGGGTGTAACTGTGTAATTTACCCCTTCCTGTGAGTGAAGCGGAGACTAAAGAAAGAAGTCTGATTTTTAAGGTTTCTTTTTAATTCAAAATTCAGTTAACTTTCAGGTCAATCATAATTAGGCTATATATTTATGTTTTATTAATTTGTTAAGGGAACATTCGTATGCAAAGCATGAAACCATTCAGATTGGTTTCACTTGATGTTAGGCAGTGTGCTTTATATAAAAGCTTTATAAGGCTACTTTATTTTATAAAAAAGTCAATCATCAAATCAGCTTTCATGTGACTCTATTCCACATATTTTTTCAATTTTTTGCTAAAAATCTTTGCAATTGCTCCTAGATTTGGTTAAATGCTTGCAATCTATTTCACACTGCATTGAAGGACACAGCAGAACACTCACTGATTGTAGTTAAGAACAGAATTTCACCCCTTGCACCTGATCTTCTGTTTTCACATCTTTTTATACCCTTTATTTCCCTTATATCATCCAGCAGTAAAGTGACCAATTCAGTCTGAAGATTCAAACTCACTCAAAAGGATTTGCATTTGATCCTCACATTCAGCTATGTATGCTCTGGGTAGAAAGAAATGGTCTCTGATGCAATTACCTTTTCAAGGGGCATTTTGAGAGTCAGACATACAGCATATTCCACTTTCTACACCCTGCAACTTTTTTCATGCTGGCAGATTCCTTTTTCCTTATCTTTGTTTATATGGTTGACAATTTCTACAAACAGATGTCATTAATTGATACAGAAATGTGGATTGATACCAAATTTCTCTGAGAGTCTCCTTTCTCTTTCTGAGAGTTCTGATAAAAACAGGAATGAGTAAGAAACGTATTGACACAGTTTGCTTTCCCTCGATTGTTTTAGCTTTAATTGAAGCATTTGGGTGGTGAGCATGTTTCAATCTGCTATCAGTGTAAATTTCAGATGGACACCTCCCTGATGCTCTGTGGAAGGTGGCTCTTAACATTTCAGAGCTTCTCTTGGGCAGCTCTTTACATTACTATGATGAAAGAAATAAAATTGAAAATATTTTCTTTCCTGACTTGTCATACAAGATCTTCATTTGTGGATAAAATATGACAATAACCAATGAAATGGTACAGTGAAACAGCCAATGTAACATTGCCAGCACACATTTGTGTCTCATCTTCCATTTCACGCTGTTACTTCCATGCTGTGGAGATCACAGCTGAGGACTGTCTTGCATAGTTTTCAGCTTAGCAATAGCACTTTGATGCTACATGATGTAATAAGTTCCACATGAAAGATGAAAGCAGTGTACACAGGGAGCCACACCTGGGACTTCTGAAGCTTTTCATTTTTGTGAAAATTGGACCACTATTCTTTTGCAAGACTGTTTCACCATTTTTGTCTGAGCACTGCTGTAGGGTGGAAATATTCATTCAAAATGAGAAGTTGACCAAGCAGATTTCTTTTTCCAGTCTCAGAACAGAGCTTTTTCTTTTTTCCCTATATTGATGAAATTTTTCCTTTTCTCTTTCCTCTTCCTTCAGCTCAGAAAGGATTATTTTTCATATCAGGAAGAAACAGCCTCAGTTGCCCAATACTCTCATAAAGCAGGAAGTATTCACTTGGTGAAAAATGTAAGAGTTACCTACTCTAACCATAGACACATGGAACAGTTTGGGTTGGAAGGGACCTTTAAAGGACACCTAGTCCAACCTCCCAGCAGTGAGCAGGGACATCTTTAATTAGATCAGGTTGCTCAAAGCTCCATCCAATCTGACCTTAAATGATTTGAGGGATGGGGCATCTACTACCCCTCTGAGCAACCTGAGGTTTCATTTTCTTGCCACACTCATTGTAAAAAAATATTCTTCCTTATTTAAAAATGTATAAGTATCATAACATATCGTCTTCAAAACAGTATTGTTTATGGGTTTTGGTTCATCTGTCTTGGGGTAAATTTCTGAGAATAAGTGCTTTTCTGAAGAAAAAAGCTACCAAAGATGAATACTTATTTACAAGAACAGTAAGCAGTAAGCAGTAAGAACTGTGTCAGCACAGTTGTAATTGTTTGCCAGTCCTTATTGATTTATCTTTCCTTTCTAAATTCTGAATCTAAATTATATATTCTGAACTGATTTATACAGGTCTTCTACAGAAGAGATATTATGCAATGTATCAATTTAAACCAATTGATAACAAGACTCTTTTTCCTTGTCAATTTTTCTATGTTACCACAGATCTCGCAGCAAAAATCTGATAGAAGATTTCTTTTTCCTGACCACAATTACTTATGCATTTAGTGTGTTCTCTGTATGCCTAGAATAATGAAGGAGTTACCCATTAGTTCAATTCTGAATGAATAATAACATCATTGAGATCATTTATCAACCAGAAAAAGCATATTATATTGATTAAAACAGGGTAGTTAGGTGCTTTTGTGACAGAAAGTAGAAAACCTAAGCTTGAAAGAGAAAATTATTATTCTGCAGGTCATTCCAAATACAAAATTGACCTCAGTTCATTACGCTATATAAGTCAAAACACTGATTCCTCAACTTTTGACCTGACCTCACTGTCAAAAATCTTGGATGAATGTTCAGAAGAAAATGTGATCATAAATCAGAACGAAAAACTGCTTGGACAGGAACTGTGCTTTTTTCATTACAATGCAGTTCACACTATTGTCATAAAAATAAAAAGTACACATGTGGGATCAGAAATAATAACAGTGGGGAAAAAAAGAAATGAAAAGAACACAAAAAGATATAGGCCAGATTCTCAACTGGTATAAATTTGTCTATCTCCACTTGAACAACAGAATTCAAGCAGATTTACACCATCTGAGGAGCTCATTCCATTACAGTTTTGGTGTTATGGCCACACAAGCTCCCACTAACCCCCCCAGCAAAGCTGTACAGTTGGACTATGATGCTAGATGCTGCATTTTTTGTTGAGCATAATATCAAGTAAAAGAATAAAATGGTTACAATTTTTCTTATATTAAAATGATACAAATTTTAAAGCGATAAGAAGTAGGTAACTATATTGACTAGAATTCCCTGTTGCTACTCAGGAAGAATGCAATTTTATATGAAAAATGCAGATTTTTTTTTTTTTAATAAACATTTAAAGCCAATTGCTATTTAAAAATTATAAATTTCTGACATTTTAGAAATTTTTCTCAGGTATTCTGAGAGCTTTATTGTACATTCTGGGATATTTTCAGCCTGGAAGGGAGGCCTAAAGTAGGTCTTGGAAAGCTGGTACTTCTATGATTCGGACTGAAATGCCAAAGAAAATGGATAAGAGCAGTGAAATGGCAGTGAATCCTGGTCAGGGTTGCAGGCTTATGGGGCTGTTAAAGCTAAGATGTTTTTTGCAGCCCAAGAACAAGACATAGAAACAATAAGTTTCTATTAAATTCTTCATGTGGTTAATTACTTGTCATTACTTGTCAGAAATACAAAATAAAAATCTATGCTGAAAGATCTTTTTGGAGTGTGATAGAGACAGAGAAAGTATTAGTACTTTGATGCACTAAAATATACAATACTGCTGGAGTTTTTGATGTCTTATGAAGAAAAGTAGCTAAGTTACTTCATCTAGAGAAATGGATTACTGGGTATGCCGACTACTTCTATGCTTGCTTATTCTATAAGGAAACTGTTCTTAAAGTACAATAAATAGTAATTTCATTGACATGACAGAATATTACAGCACCACAGAAGTCATTATATTTCCTAGTACCAATGATCTGAAAAGTAGGGAAAAAAATTCTTTTTTCTTCTGTTGACATAAATGCCTAACAATTCCAATATATTTAGTGGGATGACTCCTATGGTTTACATGTGTACCTCAGCTAGGAATAGTACTTGTAGAAGGGGATAAAAAGAAGTACAGCTTAATATGATGGACCATATAGACATTAAATTAAAAAGCCTTTTATCCCTCCTACCTAGGAAAACCCCATAAGCTTCTGGTATATAAAATGTCATGGTTCCTATACTGTTGTATCTACCTAAGCAGGTCAGAAGAATAACCTACCTATACAAGAGTCCCAATAAAGAAACATATACAGTTAAAATTCCAACACATCTCTGACAGGCAATGTTTCTTTTGTCTGTCAGTAAGGCAGTCAGTGGGTGGCTAAGATTCTCTAGTTAAAGAAAACCCTAGAAATTTTTGAATCTATAGGGTATAATACCACCAATAGAGCCTTAAGATTTTTTTTTCTGTCTAAAACCAGCTTATATAATTTTTCTTTTTCCAGTTTTGAAATGTCTATTAATAGTATCTGTAACACTGAAAGAATTTATAGTACTGTGCCAAAGAGCTCAACACTAAATAGGCAAAATTCATATATGAATATAGTTGAAGCATAAAGTTTATCACTAGGGCAAGGAGCTACATGGAATCATGTTATTGCATGTTCATTGTTCATTTTATCTGTCAGTGTTACAGTCTTTTTTATTTTCTTTTTCTTTTTTTTTCTTTTTTAACCATAGTTGTAATTATGCTAGCCTACAATCTGAAGTTCTAGTTCCCCTCATTTTACCCATACACACTTTTAGACTATGTATATAAAACCACAGATTAAAATGTCAACAACAGCTATTAAAATAGGGTAAGGTCTTTATAAGCCCTTGAAAATAACATATCCTTCTTCTACCACTTCCAAAATCTACATCAAAATTTCCTTCCTGACTTTTCTGATGTATGCCTTGATTTGAGTGTGACAGATAGTTAAACTTTCTCAATTGTTATGTTTCATCACAAGCCCACTGTGTTTATCTATTTTTAAAAGGCTGTGGCAGAGCAGCAGAAAGGAAGGATGCCTCATGTGGCTGTCGTCCTTCACACTCAAAACCTGTGGAAAGAGGAGGCTGCTCTGTCCCTGAGACCTGCAGGTGTGCCAGGTGTGGTGGCCTTTAGGCCAAGCCAGAACCAAAAAGTGAGCAGAGATTTAGAGAAGCATTCAACTGGCAGCCAGTCCTTAGGGCAGGAGACCTCCTCCCCATGGTTTTGATAAAAGCTTCACTGACTTTGTGTGATATACTGTTACATTGTCTTTTAACTATGATTTCAGGATATGTTTCTTTTCATAAATGTATCCAGGTTCATCACTTTCAGCGTTAACAATAACAAACCATTACAACCATATCTGTCTGCGCAGAGGTAGCAAGCAGCACATCAGGATCAGGAGTGAAAGAGTGAGTGTGTAAGCAATGCATCTCTCAACTCTGAGCACCTCAGCCCTTCTTAGGCAGGGAAGAATTTGTCAGTAAGCTGCATCCCTGCAAAAGCTGCCCAAGCCTCAGGGGTGATTCCCAACACCATATCAATTCACTTCCCTGGCAGAGGGGTTCACTGTTAAATACCTGAGACAGCCAGATTTTCACAGAAATTTCAGAGACACACAATACTAACCCCAAAATCTAACTCCAAGAAAAACTGATCTGTGGAAAGAGTCATCAATAGTATCTAGCACTGAGGGAAATCTTGAAAAAAAATGGATTCTTGTGAGCACTGCATCCTTAACTGGTGACTCTTACTGAGATTGTGAGACATGCTAAGCAGTCAGACAGGTAATAAATTGTTAAGATTAGCTAAAACTGTATGTAAAATTGGGAACTTTTGTCTCTAGATGATACCCCGAATAACAAGCTCTAAGTCTTGCCACATTTCTCTTCTTCTATTGAAAGTAAAGTACCAGGAACAAAACCTGTGTGGTTGAAACAAGTAAGTATGCTTCCCTTGGAAGGATCAAAGCCAAACAAAGCAGAAAAATATCACCAAGGACATATTTAGGGAACATGGGGAGCTGCAGAATGTCTCTTGCCATGCTGAAAAGGGCCAGGCAGGCAGGTGCCAGATCTGACAAAGCAGTCCTCTACAGCACATATAAACCAACACCCTTTCTGAAGAGATAATAATATTATAAATTATAATAATTGATCACACGTTTAATTGAAATAATAATAATAATAGTTGACTGTTTTTGTAAAATAAAAGGAGTATTTTAAATTGCTGAGGTTGAGCAATTATTTCTTAAAAATTACTCACTTGAGCTTCATTATTTAGAGAGAAAAAATAAAGCATAATTCAGATTATGTGAGTCCTAGCTTGAGTCCCTTACAGCTAATTCAGAGATATGACTCACCCTTTTCACCATGCCTTAAAACAGCACTCTGTATCACATGTGACCTAAGACCATCTAATCATGTATCCTGTTTCAAACAAGGGTAAAACTGGATGCAAGCATAACAAATGGCAGATGAGCACTCTCCCTGCCTTCAGCTGTTTTCTGTTCACAGACTTTTAACCAGAAATAGTTTTTCCTGCCCATTTACTCTTCAATCCATGCAACTGTTAGACATCTATAATGTACTTCAGCCAACAGCTTTACATCTCAGCTGCTCTTTGCATGAAGAACCTAATTGTTTTTGTTTTGAGCATGGTTTCTCCTGCCTTCCTGTGGTGCTCTCAAGGTTTTTAATCACTGAACTCTCTCCAATCTCACCATGCCAGATATAATCCTATGGATCATTGTCATACCTCATCTTGGATGTCACTGATCCAATATGCAGTGCCCCAGCATAATCATTCTTCACACAGAAGACACAGCAATATCTTTGATCATCCTGGCTGTGCTCTTGTGAAGTTCTCCAGTTCTTTATATTACTTTTGAAAAATGATAGTATGCAATGCAACAATTCAAGATGCAAGCTAGCCATGGATTTATATCAGTGACATATTAATGCTTTCTGGTTTACTTTCTATTATTTTTTTTCCTGGCCTTCCCTTCAATTTTCTGACAACTCAGTCATAATCCATGCTGTTAACAGGGCTGTCAGACATAACCTCCTTTCTGCAAGATCATGGTGAACACAAGAAACTATCATTTTATGTGAAGTCAGAAGTGCTTTTTTTTACGTGTATTACTTTTTATATGTTTACCTTGAATTTTACCACACATTTTGTTCTAGTTTCCTGAAGTCCTTCCTTTCGACTGGGCTGTAGCCTTTGTCACCACACTTTGAGTCCATCTCCAGCTCATGTATAAATTTGTTGAAAAAGGAGGGTTCTCAACCAGGTCTCTTCAGAACTTTGTGATTTCTTTCCCTACAAAAAAATGGCAATTTATCCACTTTTTTGGGTTTTATTCACCCATAAATTTTTATCTAAATAAAGTTTTTCCTTCTTTTAATTTTTAACTATCATACCAATTAAAACATTTAAAAACTACTAAAAAAAAGAAAACAGTTATATATGATGACTAATACTGTTTTAATGAAGTTTGAATGCATATTATTAGAGGTTCATATATTTCTATATTATTATATAGAATATATATAGAATACTATTATTAGAAATTATGTAGAATATATAGAAATAATATAGAATATATTATTAAAAGTATACTGCTGACAATCAAGCTATGGTGGTTTTTTTCCCAATATGGAAGTGAGTCCTTACCTCATAGAGTTGGAAGAGATCTTTAAGATCCTCCACTTCCAACTCCCTTCCCATGTGTAAGGACATTCATCACTAAGAATTAGTGATCATGTGTTATCAGTCCGAGAGAAAACCTGAGGTGTCTAGGGTAGGAAAATGTGTTATTTCTACATGGACAAAAATCCCCAGTTAAATGAAGAAACCTGGGGGGCATTTTTCAAGGCATTGTCCTGATTGATGTGTATTTGCAGACCTGAACACGATGAATAATGGTGACTGCCATTTGGATAGGAAAGAGAGAGAACTCATGGACCTATTAAGTGCTTTTTATACTGTCCTTTATCTGCAATTTCAAGATGAAAATATATCTCTTTCATGCTTGGCTACACCTGAAATTAAATTGTTGGCATTCTTTCATTGGGTCAATAACTTGCTAAGTAAGATTCTTATTTGCAAATGTGTAGTCTAAACCTGTGATACAGTGTCTCTGACCATGCTTGTTTTATTTTCATGCACTACAAATTTAACCAATTAGCTGTAAGATATGTTTACTCTGCTTTCAGTTTCATCAGCATTTAACAGTGATGAAATTCAGCTTTAAATAAATCCAAGCAACTTTAGTCTTCATTCTTGAAGAATCTTAAAATTTAAATAGTTATGATGAAATCATTACCATTTTTTAAATAGTCTTTGGAACTCGAATTTGTGAGTTTAATATGAAAATTGTTTAGTCCCTAACAGGTAACTGTCTGTTAAATATAAACATGTTTCCATGATTAAGAAATACAAATAGTTTTGGCATTAATGTATACTGGTAGCATCAAATGATTTTGATGTATTCAGATGTATTTCTTTGTTTAAGTAACAAAGAAATCCAAAAATTGCTTTGTTCTTGAAACATAAAACCATGGAGCAAAACAGGCAATGTTCACAAGTAGAGATATCATAGAAATTTTAAGATGTTAAACACTTAAAAGATTATTTTAAAGGAAGCCTGTTATTGGGGGCTGCAGATATTCAGGGGTTTACAATATGTTGTTCAACATACATTTAGGCAAAGAGCTGCCTGTGCTATCAGAAATGACAACTTGGAAAATGGGTGGTGAGCAGAAGTGCTGATGGAAATACTTAGAACTGAAGTATCTGACAAATCTATTTTGTAGGACTATCTGATTTTGTGTAACATTTTATCAATTAATCTGAATTACTTAATTGCTCAACTCATGAAAAAATAAAATTCCAAGTGTAGCAGTACAGCCACATGCCAGACTATGCACCTAATACCTATAGATTATCACCTGGTGCCAAAACCAGAGTAGGCAATTTTCTTTTGCATAAACAGCACTCCAGATTCACATTCAATTAATGACTTCAGTGAGTGGTAAAGATAATGCAACAAAACTTGTCATATCTGTGGGACGTGGATCAGAATGAACACTCACAGGTTACGTATATTTAATAGTGTGTAGTGCACAGAGTGAATGATATTCCTTAGAGCTATCAGGTATGCAGAAGTACTTTGCTGCTTGCAAAGCTAAATAACTCTAAAAGCAGTATTCACTGAAGGTATGGCACAGCACTTTTTCTTCCACACCCAGAAGGGCCCCAAGCACTTTTTGATCTCCACAGTAGTATAGAAATGCAGCTTTTATGATCTGAGGATCCAAAGGAAAAAAATGTGCCCTACTTGTACAAAATGGAACAGGCCATATGCTAAGATTCCAGGCATTCACAGTCCCCATATCCATACAATCATGATGCAGTGAGGATGCAGGGTTAGCCCAGAAGTATGACATCCCTTGCACCATGGGACATGGAAAACAGTGAACGTATTGGGCAGAGGAGCAGTGTAAGTACTGGCTAACCCACATGGCAAATTGACTCCCTCCTCCATTTGAAGCTTTCCTGATCATGCTGTCTGTGAGACAAATCCCAGAAGTTCCTCCAGGCCTTTCTTCTCTGGAAAATGAACGTCTTCCCTTGGAAACTATTAGCGTCTATACGTCTATTCCACAGGCTGAAGAGTGAGCCACAAATAATTCATGTAGGCCTGTTTAACTGAAGTAAAGGGCACCACTGAGAAAGAAAAATGTGTGCAAAATCTAATGGGCAATGATGACACGTGGTCAGTAATAAGAAAAAAAAAAAGGCAAGCTGCCCAATTATATATAATTTGCAGAAAAGGAACAGTTAGATGATTTAATTTCAGTTCTTTGCTTATAATCTAGGAGACCTTCTAATAACTCAAACTATTGTAAAAATAAGTTTGAAGCACAGCATAGATTAATTATTACTACTACAAGCTGTATATTGTATATCTTTCTAGTGCTTGCAAGGATGACAATATTTCAATTATATTTTGACAGCGGGTTTTATAGGTCTTAATGCATTTAATTGACATGTTTGACACCCATATGGATCTATCACCTATTTACATTGCTTGTGTCCTCAAAACCAATGTTTTCTGAACACATGGTTAGGTTTTGTTTGATTTTATTCTGTAATCATTAAACATACCACAGATTACAGAAACTAAAGACAGTTCGAAGTTGTTACTGTAATTGAAAGATGGGTAGGAGAAGGTTTAAAATTAATTTGTTATTTTCAAGAAAGAAGAAATAATTATTTTCAGTTGCTGTCACATTGATATAGGTTCACATAGCCAGTAATAAGAAAGGCAGTCCTTAGCACTGAAGAAAAACTAATGTAGAGATTCAGTAATGGGACAGCTGGAAAAAACACACTCAAGAGTAAAGAATAAGCTCCTAAGAGGTCCATAGACTAGGGGAAGTTAAAATACAACAAATGTATTGGTCAGTAATGGAAAGAAGTTACCAGAAATATAAAGGAATCTCTGAAAGTGCTTTATTGCTGACAAAAGAAGGGCTATTATTCTTGAACTGAATGCTCTGGCTTAAAAGCTCTAGCATGTTTCTGGGTCAAAAAGGAGGGGAAAGGAGAAAACAATCACTGTTCTTAGTGATTATCTGATAGGTATTCCTTCAAATAAGAGTGAACAATTTTACATGATATAAATAAAGCAATTTTCTTTGTGCCAGAGTGATTGAATACAATGTGTTCATTGATTGACCTGATGTTTTACTCTTCTGCTAATATATTTTACATATATGTATATATTTACTGAGTATTTTCCTTTATTTTTGTAGGAAATTTCTGATGTTTATAGGCTTTCTTACATACACATACACAATATATACATATTTTTATGTGTGTAGATATAAGTATAGCTGGCATCTGAGTGGTACACATAAAGAGGAAAGAAGCAAATCCCTTTTAAATTTATTAAGAAGACGTCACTTTTTTATTTTGTAGAATGATCAGCAAATGACTTCTGCGTCTGACTATTGATTATTAAGTAAAACTATTTTAATGAAATAAATTATCTTGGAAGCAGAACTTATTATATTTCTCTAGATAGTGAAGAAATGTCAGACATAATGTGCTTATGTGAAATTATTTTTGTCTTTGTGTACCCATTTTATGCATTGAATGAGCTTAGGAGGTAGAGTGAAAGTGGGAGCTGCAAGACAAGATCTAATCAGGAAATTGAAAGCTATTTCTTGATACCCAGAATGACAGAATTAGGATTTTGCTGAAAAACCTAAATACAATATCTTCTTATTTGGTCTGCTTGATTAAATCTAATCTTTTCCAATTTAGCCTTTTAGTACAGAGTTTTCAATTAGTTGAATTAAGGTTTTTCATTATGGAAAAGGGTTAAAATGAATATGTATAATTTGGGTCCTCAACTTTGCAAACATTCAGACCTTAACCTGCATGAGGTTGTGAACAATCTGAAGTTCTTGCATGAGGCTGTGAACTTTGAAGTTAAATCTGCCCTGAGCAAAGGATTAAACCATAAGACCTTCAGAGGTCCCTTCCAACCGCAATTATGCTGTGTTGAGTGATAATAAACCCTACCTTAATTATGTCAAGAAAGTGAAGATCATCCTTTTTACCTCCATTTTACAGAAATTATGGTGTCAGTTATAATGTCTACTTTGATATTGGCAGTATGTAAGGTAGAAGATGCGCTATTTCATTTAGCACTCAAACAAGTAATTAAGAACAGGTTACTTTTCCCCACTTTTATTCCCCTCCTTGTACTTGGTGCCAGTACTTCCCTCCATGCCCTGCTTAAGGTTGTGAATTAGAACTGAAAGGCTGATCAGAGCCTCTCAGCCTTACTTCTTCCAGTCATCAATGTACTTCTAGTTCATTATTTGCCATTGTTGCTGTTGCCAGGGCACTGGCATCAGCCCAGCCAATAGACTGGGATGTTCATGTTCAATTTATCTTGGTCAGTTTACTACATCGTTCCAGAGGAAACAAGGTACAAAAAAGAAATCTTGGAATTCTGCTGCTTGTATCACAATCACACCTGATCTGAATGGCAGAGGAAAAGACTCAAACCCCTAGAGTTTTTCCAAGTCCAATTTCAGATACTGATGGCAACATTAGAGATGTCACAACTCAAGAGATTCCTCATAACAAAATATGTCAGGGAAACTTACCAGAAAGCCTCTACCACATCGCTTGAGAATAAATAGACTAAGTTGATTTTTAGAGTCTATAAATAAGCCATGAGATGTCTAAATTTTTTTTGGAGTTGGACAGACTTGCAATGTTCATACATGAATTTACATGAACATGAACACACACAAATTTACATGGAAGAAAAATATAATATTTCCTAAGCCTAAGTGAATAATTATTTTTACAAGACTACTTCACTGCTTTTTTACAAAATATTAATTGGTGGTAGAAATTAAAACAAAAACAACAACAAAATCACAGAAAACCCAACAACAAAAATCCAGAACCAAAAGAAGTTGAGAATCCAAATGGGAGTTTACATAACAGTGAACAATTTTTAAAAATGCCATTCTTCTTACAGACATATACTATATACCATCCCATGGTAATGAAATCCCTACCTGTTTTACACAGCTGGCTGAGTTCATGAGTCATGTATGGAAGTTTACCAAACGATTAAATGTTGAATTTGCTACAGAACAATGTGCCATGGGATTGTGCAGTACAGGAACTGCTGAAATATTCCAGCATGCTTTAGTTGACTGCTTTAACTCAACTTATACATACATGCATACATATATATGTATATGTTTCTGTGTGTACGTATGCACAGAAATAAAATGCGAACATTAGACACCAAGATCCAGTGGTGTTCCCTCTAGGTTTTAGCCATCACTAACTGCAAAGCCCATGCCAACTCAGCTTTCTGCATTTTATTACTGAGTGAATGCTGTTTCTAGCTGCCTTGTGTTATGCTCTCTGCTCTCTGTGGGGGAGCTGAAAGCATTTTAATGTCTAGTAACGAAGCTGTATTGACTCAAGAGTCCGAGAAATTATTTGCCATTTTTAACTGGTTTGGTTTGGTTTGGTTTGGTTTGGTTTTCTTTTCCCTCATGACCTGTTACGGCCAGTTGGGCAATTACATTCTCATTTGCACACAGTGTTCTTTTCAAAGTCTGCTGTCACAAAAGTCTTTTCTAACATCCTTTGTTTCCCTCTCCCAGAATCTGAAAGGAAACTTTTCATATGATTGTTTGAAACAGAAGGTCACAATTAGGTCAACCAGGAAGATTAAAACTAAAACCAATAAAAATGAAAAAAAATTTAATGTACTATTTGTTTCTGGTCCTTGGCCTATTGCTGCCTTCAGAAAACACTGCTAGAAAATATCCTAGTATAATGCTACTGATGTGGTGTATTTAGATAATATTATTTTCTTGCATTCAGTAATTCATTCTTAATTGCAAAAGGACTTTAAAATCCTCAGAATGAAATCAATATAGAGCTGCAAAACATTATAATTAATAATACATGAGAAAATTAAATGTTCTGTGAAGCACAGGTAACAATCTGTTTATATTTCTGTCTGTGGAAGGCTTTTTTGCCAAGTTTCTTACAGAGATTTGTGGAAATGAAAAATAATTGATATTACCAAGGTGTTTTCCAAGGCTTTTATGCTCTCTTTTCAATGAGCCGCTTTTAGAAACTCACACTCTTGGAAAAGCTCAGCTTCTGTCCTATAAATGGCTGTGCAATAATAACTGTGAAAAATGTGGTTCATGAACAATTGACAAGTTAGTGAAGAATATCTGAAGTTTATTTCCCTCTCCTGATTTATTTAAGTTTTATTCTTTACTCTTTTCCAAGTCAAAATAAATACTATTTAAAAGTTATTTAATTTTGTATCATCTTATATGGAATTAACTTTCAGTTAACCAGCTAAGTAGAGGATTAAAAAATAATTCTATATTCATTAAATTTCCACATAGATCTTTATCATAAATGTCCATATACTTGACTTACAATCCCTATACTTTTGAATTGATAAATTCAGAAAAATGAGAGTTATTATGTCATACATAACTCTTCCTAAGACTGAAAATCTGGATTTCATTATGCATATAGAATTGCCTTTATTCTACTTAAATCATTCTCATTTGTTAATAAATTACTTTTTTTCATATGCATTATATAATATGAAAAAAAGGGTCTCTTTTGTTATCAAAGTTGGATGTTGTTTTTAATTTAATTTTATTGCAGCCTAATTTGTTTTTAATGAGCTACTTTGAAAAACTGTATAGGAGGGACAAAAAAGTTATATTCAAGTATTCTCTAAATTAAAAAAAAAAACAAAAAACCAAAAAAAAACAACAAAAAAACCCCCACTATGGATATCTAAGCAGTAGCTAAAAGGAAAAAGTCCCAGGAGAATCTATTTTCCTGTTTACAGAAAAAAAAATCTGAGTTAAAAATTTGATAGTTTAAAAACCATGTTATTTGAAGAGAAATCAATTCAGTATACGTTGATATGCAAGATACACCTGTGCTCACTGAAAATTTAAAAGATTGATGCTTAGGTCTGAATTAGCCATTTTATACCTGCTATATAATTATAGGAGAAAAATAGACATACTGTACTGATCCATCCTATTGCAGAATAAAAATTAAATTAGTTTAGAAGCATTCTCTTAGCAGGTCATAGAAATTGTCTCCTTTTTGTTTTTCTTCCTTTCCTGTAACAGGAGGCCACTTATTTATGACAACTCAAGACTTAGATATTTCACCCTTTCAGACATTTAAAGTTTCCTACCACTACTCCAGCAGAATTTTGTGATATATATTTTTCTATCAGTTATTTAAAATCCTAGAATGGCATTGCGTTTTTCACTCTATCCCAGTAGTTTAAAAATGTCTTCTTTCTAAAGCAGAAGTTAATAAAAGACTGTAGAGAAATACAATGTGTACAGTGTTCATCATGTTAGCTCACTATCATTAATGACCTAAAGAGAAAAAGAAACAACTCCTTCAATGAAAACAATTAGCTTAGAACATGACATTCTATTCACTAAAATATGGCATTGACTACTTACCACATTACAACAATCACAGTTTCATCTTTAGAAAACTTCTGTTAAAACTAGAACAAAAAATATCTGAAATAAAATCTATATGGTATCCTGCAAGATAAAGTTCTGTTCTGTATTCACACTGTGTTGTTGGTCAAGGTTGCAGCATTTAATACCGGAGTTGTTTACAAAGTGTGATATCACAGTCAGTCTACTTTTTCACAAATGCTTAAATGCAGATTTCCCAACAGATATGGCTGAAATAATATATATAAAGGGTTTTTATCAATGTAATTGGATTTATTTTAGCAAAATGTACCTCTGTATTTAAATTTTATTTTCTGTATTTTTGACTGTTTTAATATAAGGGATTTGTAACAGTTAATGTGCATTGCAAAATTCTGATACCTCATCCTGAAAAT
>WBND01000021.1:1880644-1909453 GCA_013398595.1 Tychaedon coryphoeus | reverse complement strand
AGAAAAATAAGTTCTAACTCTGAATGTAAATCAGAGATTTCTCATAGAAAGGTTTCAAGTGACTTTCACCCCTTTGCCTACACTTTATTCAACATGACATCAGCTGTGTGAGCTGTGAGTATTGCTGACAGAGAATTAAGATCAGCTTGAAGTGTCCTGGGAACTTTGCTGAAGGCATCAGTGGAATTCCCTAGACTGGAACTGAGACCTCTAAAAAGTCTGAAGGTTCTGCAGAGTTCAAGATCTTCTGACCAATCTTCTCTCTCTTAATTTACTGAAGACCCTCACTGACTTCAAACAGGGTGGATCTTTCTTAGGTGACTTCCCCTAAGCAACAATCATTTCTCCCACACACCAAGTTATTAATGGCACGGGACAGTGAGGTTACATCATCAAACTGTTTTGCAAAAATGTAGACAGTCCCAGGAAAATGTTTCACATTTCTGTCTGAAGGTTTCACTAAATAAACCCCAGACTGAGCATTCAGATCATTAAGAAGTTGTATCAGTTGGTCATACCAGTGAGGATTTCTCTCTGATGCTGTACCGCATGACAGCTGTCCTTTGCAGACACCTGGTTCTAAACTGTGTCAGTGTCTCTCCAGTGAAGCCACCAGGGAAGCAGGGAACATGTATGAACTTTTAACAGAAATTCAGGTGCTTAGAAGTAAATCTTCTGCTACCAAAAAATACAAGCAGAATTATTTATGAAAGCTCTTTTTTTTTATCATAAAAGGAATGATAAATAGATATTTTGCAGACATAAAGCTGTTTCAATCAGGGTTTTCCCAATTCACCAACAGAGAGAATAGAACAGTCATTCCTCTTGGGATGTTATTGTACACTACAGTAATTTTTTTCTGAGGTATAATATATTCTTGTGACTGTTCCACAGATTTTAAAAGAAGAGAGAAGAACATCTTGTCTGTAGCATTTTGACATATTGCAGCAGATTGCAGTTGTTTTCCTGAGCAAGAAGCATATGAAAAATGTTTCTCCATATTTAAATTTTTACACTAAAAATGAACAAAATATTAATTAGCTCTGACCACAAGGGTACTGAGGGTGGATCTGGGAGGGATAGGAGAGATTTGACTTCTGGTAGAACTTGCCAATATTATTGGAATATAAGCAATTAATCTTTGTCAACAATTAGTATGACAGTCAAAATTGGCTTAAGTGATTGATCTACTCTCACAGTGACATAACAGCTGATGAACCTGGCCATATAGGTCATAAAGTCAAAATGAAAATGATAATGAATAGCATTATGTAAATTTATGTAGAGTCAAAGAATGGGGAAAAAATCAATTTGAATATTAAATTCTCTTATCCTTAAGAATGGCTATTTTGACAAAAAGAAGTGAAAAGGGACATATTGAACACCTTGGGAAGTTAACCCCTTCCTAGTTTCATCACAGAATGCTGCTAAGAGGAGTTATAGGGACAATTGCATTTAAAAAAAAAGTAACTGAATTTTCTCCCAGTGAAACAGTTTATTTGTAGCTGAAGTGCAGCTGTGTGAGAAGCACAGTGAGGAATAGCACTTTGGAAAAGATGAACAAAAATCTGGTCAAACTATTTTGTATAAGAACTGGTTATGCATACAAGACATAAAACCTCTGCTCTTGTAAGCACTAATCCATTAAGCTTGGGAGTGCCTCCACTCTGGAACTTGGTCAGCCTCTGATTGCTCTCCAGCCTGCAGAGGGGTGAAATTGAAATATGTGTGAGCCTTTCAACCCATCTCAGGAAAACTGTCCAGGCCTTGGGGACTGTGATTAACCTTAGTTTACTACATAAGGAGAATGAAGAAATAAAAATTCCAGAGGAAGCACTACAAATGAAGTTTAAAAGTCAAGTCATTGAGTTATGGCCTTGGATTTTGTGATCAATGCACATACTTGTATTGCATGAGGAGTATTTTTTAATGTCTAGTTTACATAAGTCTTTGTGCTTGTTTACTTCTGCATCGAAAACAGTAACCTCCTCTGATGATTACACCCTATCTTATCAAAGGTAAGTATGCTATACATTTGCAAGAGACATTACTTCTGTGAAGTTTGAATCTGCTGGGAATGCACAGTCGCACTAAAAATAGTGAGAAGCTGTGAGCTGCCCCCTGTATTCAGAATTTTCATCACTTGTCATGGGAGAGCTACAGATTTTTGCTTTCTCTAATGTCAGGGTAGGTAAGTTATGCAGTTATGCTTGGAAGTGTCTGCTGCGAGTGTTAAAGATTTTCTCAGCACTTTTACTCACCTAGTAGAAAAGGAATACAGACTTTAGAAAGTTTCACATAATTGACTGTGATCTCCCATTTAATTTCATTTTATGTGTAATCCACTTTCAGTCAAAATTAAACACCCTTTTAAAGTGCTTGCAGACTCTGGTTTGTATTCCACAGTTACTATGTGTAAATTTATTTTGCATAAATGTATTTTTTCAAGCAATACAAAGCACTCAAGACACTGATCACGACACTGCCCTGCTCAGTGTGCTTACATTTTCTAAGATCAGAGAGCAGGCTGTCAGAGCAGTTAGCAAGTGTACTTCTTCAGTTCAGCATTTCTAGAATTTTTCTCTAACACTTATCATCTCTCAAGCATAATCAGGAAGGAAATTATCTTGTCAGAAGCATCAGAGTTAGTTTTGCTCTCTAGCGGCTTGTAAGTTTCCAGTGTTTTGCTTTTCCACAATGTAAATTATGCTGCCCTTGTCTTTTACTAACTCAATTTTAGCAGAATTAGAAATGAAATTCAGTTTAATAAGCATGTATGTTAGAGCAGAAATTAAATTCTGTCTCAAAATCTTTTAACACTACATTCTTATTTTTTTTCAATTGCCACTGTAATCAGTGTCCTGCTTTCTTTGGTATTTTGGCCACCACTTGTAGGTAGCCAAATTTTTTTCTTTGAATGCAGGAAGAAAATAAAAGGGTAGAAAACAAAGATATAAAGTATTTTAATTTCATCTCAGTGGAAACGCAAGCCCTAGGGTATGATCTAGGAGGTCTAAATTGCTCAGTTACTGCTGTTTGTCAGAATGATTTGAATGGAAGGGAGGTCTAAAAAATACTTCTTAGGTAAGGTTACTGACCAGGACAACTTAAATAGCCTGTTAAAGGACTCTTGGATGGGGAATCAAGAGCTAGAATACATTCCTTTCAGCTATTAAACTCTGAATGGGCAGCAGCATAACGTAGCTCTGAAAACAGGGAAGAAAAAATATTAAGTAAAATATATTTTACATACTTTAAGAAATGCATAAGTTAGGGCCAAGGCTGTCAAAGATAATGTGCTCCCGTTAAAAAAAAAAAAAAAAAACCGACCAAAAAACAAAACAAACAAAAAAAACCAACCAGAATATAACAAATCATGAGCAGTTGTAAAACTTAAGGAAGAACCCTTTTGTCTGCAAACAGCTGGGTGTCCATACGATCTTTTGTCCTTACTCTGGAATTAAGATGCTTCCATGCCTCATTTCACTTTGGTTTGGAAGGGCAAAAATTATATTTCTGCTGTCTTTTTACCGGGACTGTCAAGAAAAAGGGAAAGTGAAGCAGAGGGAAAGCCTGTATTGAGTTTATTGTATTTTGGAACATTCGATTCTGTATCACTGCTTCAATTCCACCCTGAAATCTGTGCAAGCTCTTGAGCAGCTCTCCTCCTCCTGTATATCTCAATGTAAGAGAAAATTGCAAAGGGGAGTTCCTGGTACTGACATCTTTTATGTGGGAAGGGGTACTATAGATCTAGTCCAAGTATGACACCATTCTTCTGAAGTAAAAAGGGTCAAAAAGTTATTGCTAAGTTAATTACTTTATCACCTTTCTTAAAGGGAACACTTCTTTCTGCCCTCAAGTGATTCTTTTTTTGCTGAGTTCAAGTATTTTTAACATATAAGGGGCATTGACTGTGTTGGTAGGTCAGCGTCCTCAAGCAGAAATGCTTTGGAAGGGCCAGCTTCTCCTGAATCAGGACAGAAATGGTCTTTGTCATGTCCTTGTCGGTCAGTTCAAAACCTGTCATTTCTTTCTACTGGCCTCCTGAGCACTGAACATGCCAGAGAGACTGGTTATTATGCCTTTATTAAGACATATAGCCATGGTTGGCTGCATCATTATAATCTGGCCATGAAGTTCAACAAGTCTTCTATCATAAAGGTATGAGTTAAGGAATTCTGTGAAAGGTATTATTTTAAAAATTCCTCTTTTTCTTATGCTGGAGGGTATAGCAGAATTACTAACTTCAAGACCTAAATCGATGAAATTTGTTTAAGTGTTAAAAGTGGAAATAATATTTGTTCTTATTTATTTTTAGAACCTTAAGATTTTAGATGTAACCTTTTCAGTCATTTTTACATGATCAAAGTATTCTAGTCTTCTATTTGCTTGCTAATCTAAGGTGAAAGCTGAATAAAATATGAATCAATGTTTGGGACAATAGCCTAAAGGACTTGGAAAAACCTGAGTACATGCATCAGATTTTCTCTGCGACCTTAGACTTCTCAATCTTTCCATGCCCTTTGTTCTTCACTTGTAAAATAAGGACCTGGTGGGTTTCTGCCTCACACAAGTAAAGTCTGTGAAATGCCTCAATATTAAAATCTCCATGCCTGATAACCTAAGTAAACAGCAAACAGTCATTACTCTGATAGCTGAAGCTTTAAGAAAAACACCATATGTTTTGAGACTCACAATAACACTATGAAATGTTGCAGGATGACAGTACTGGCTGCTTGCACATCTTCAGGACAGGCTCCCTGGAGAAAGCCCACACAATCTTTTAGAGCGTCCTGAAAAGATGCAAGGAGTGAGGAACCCCCAGATACTTAAGTGTAGTTGTTCAGGAAGAAAAAAGAAAATTATTACTTTAGTTCAAGGCTATTTCTGAGAAAGAATTTAATACACTGCATGAAAAAAACTAAAAATTGGAAGCAATGGGACATTTTTTTCAGATATTTATGCTGCTCTTTCTATGAAGTGAACATGAGGAAAATCATGTTAACTTGCTTGTCTATTTTTTCACTCATGCCAACATGCTGGGTCCTGAAATGAAAAAAGAACAGTACTTTTTCCAATTTAGCCATTGAGAAAGGTCCTCAGGAAGAAGTACTTTGGAAGAAAAAGCTTGTATTGTAGTTAGTGAGGGCTTGGGAGGTGACATTTGTTTTGAAAGTGAACATAGTACTGTTCTCTTTCAGTCTTTCATTCTCTTTCTTAGATCACAGCTTAAAATACATCCTTCCTGTGTCTTTTGCATCTTTTGCCTTTGACCTTGTTTTCATCCCAGCAAGTCTTAACCTAAAGATTCCTGTTGTAAGCCAGAATGACTTTTTTTTTTTGCTTCTCTGGTGACTCTTGGTTGTGTCTCCCTCCATCCTCCCGCTTTCCTCCACCCAGATGGTCATTTCCCTCTTGACATGCATCTTCCTCCTGAATTGTCCTGTAGGTGCTCCAGGAATTTTCCCTGGATGCACATGCACAGGGGATCACAGGTGTCTTTCTCTTTTCCAGCATTTCCCTGACTTGCTGCATTCCAAGGCACAAGGCAGTCTGGATCAGTGCTCACCCCATATCGCCTCTTATTTGGTAACACAGGATAAGCTGCCAACAGATCTCCCTAGTAAATTTTCCATCAGAACGCCCAGTAAGGAATATTTCATTTTTCGTTTCCACACATCAGTCTAGCTTACTGAAGCCGAACAGAAAGCAAAGAAAGTCCTTAAAGATCCCTCACATCTCTTACTTTTTTCCTAATATTTTGCCATGTTCCTTCAAAACCTAGTACAAGTACTCTGGTGTGGGGAGTAACGTACTTTTTGAGGGTAAAGTCAAGAAATGTCATTGTGCAGGTTGGGTTGGTTTCATTTTCTTTATTAACTACTCTGCCAGTAATATTGATCATAGTTCCTCAGTACCTGCGAGATGCATTCACTAAAAGCAACAAACAAAATGGAAGAAGGAAGGCAGAAAGTAGTATTTAGTGAAACTCTTATGTATTTATGCTCTCTTTGAGCTTTCTCAATAGTCATTAATTTTCATTAAAGGACACAAATGTAGAGAATTCTTTCAGTTAATGTGTTGTATGTATAAGAAGAAAATAAAGACCTTCTCTGAAACTTTGATCAGTCTGGCTACTTGGGTAGAAACTCAATGTATTGGATCTCAGAGCCTTTTGTTCGTATTGAATATACATGACATAGTTTAGCTAAAACTAAATGAAAAACTGTGAACTGAAAATCCTCAGATGTCCTCAACTTTTGACCATCAGTGACCCATCAGTCTCTGGGACTCCGACAATACACTGGGAAGCTAACACAAATGCAAAACAGTAACAGAGTGACTCTGCAGACCAGTGCCATGGCTCTCCCTAGCACAGAGATCCTTGAATAAAAGGAGACAATCAACTTGAAGCCTATGAGTACAGCGTGGAGTCACAAAAGAATTGATATGCCCACACAAATGCTTACAGCTTTCCTTCTTAAAAACTAGGCTTCTATGAGTAAGTGGCTAAGCTTTTGTGGGTTTTCTTCAGCAAATCTTCAAGTCATTAATGAATAAAGGTCATGCAACTTCTCACTTTAAACTAAATTAACATAGTTGTTCACTTTCTAATACAGTTATTAATGAGTATGTCTGTCTAAAAATAAATTCCATTAGGACTGAGATGATTTATCCAAGTGAAAGCTGTCTTTTTAGGTTCGAAAAAGATACATCCATAGTACAGAAAGTTGGGGTCATTACAGTGGACAAGTTCTGTGATAGTGATGAAATACCAGTACAAAAAATCAGGCATTACCAAACTGTTAATTGTACTCATCATTGTAATCAGGCCAATGATCCTTAATTAGGAACCAGCTTGCAGGATTTCGTTACAAAACTTTATTGAGGACATGCTGATGGGGATGTGACTATTTCATCAAGACAAAGGCCTGCAATTTGTTTGACAATTTTTTACCAAGCATGTGTGTACTTATAT
Organism: Tychaedon coryphoeus; assembly: GCA_013398595.1. Classification (NCBI taxonomy): domain Eukaryota; kingdom Metazoa; phylum Chordata; class Aves; order Passeriformes; family Muscicapidae; genus Tychaedon; species Tychaedon coryphoeus. Next base: position 1,902,471 of record WBND01000021.1, on the reverse strand, counting down.
GATGCAGATGGTAAAGTCTGACTAATGTAGAACTTGAAGCACTGTAGTATTAACAGTCATTCAGAAAAACAAAGCACAAAATAAAAACTTAACTTGAAAAATCTTAATGCAGATTTAGAAAAGAAAAATCAAAACTTAGGCTATTAGGAAGACTGGAAATAAAGAAAAATGAGAGAGGGTTAGGGAGAAAAGAAGGAAAATTATTCAGTTATATTATTGGTTTTGCAACTACAAGCAAAGAAGTTGAGTCACAACTTATCCTTCTAAGGAATGTTGAAAATAGTATAGGACAGTAAGTACAGCTCTGCTTACGTGAAAATGAAGCAGTTTCTTCAGAATTACAGTTTCACCTTTGTCGGTTACTGGATGTATCAAGAGCCTAAATTAACCCAAGACAACCTTGTATAGACAAGGAGAAAAAACAAAACACAGATATTTGATTTTCCCTGCAAGTGGAAGATGAATAATGACCTCATGACTTCTATTTACAGTTTAAGAGATGTCACTGTAATAGTTCAATTTCTGTCCACCTTTGCCAAGAGGGTTTTTCATCCAAAGCAGCTATCTGGAAAAAAAGTGTGGTGAATATGGATGGTCTTTATAAGGTTCCTGTATAAAACAGCCCAATTGCTGAAAAGTCCATATATATCATTTCAGCAGGAGCTAGTAAAACAATATCAAAGTCCAGGATTCATAAGACCCTAGGCCAAAGATGTCTTAAGTGATAACTATCACTTCTTTGGTAGAGATGGCTTGTCTTATGACCTTGACACCTGTGTGTCATTTGAAACACTGGCCTCCTTCAGGACTGTCAGTAAATGGATTTGCTCTTATCACAAGCTGAGACATGATAATTTCTGCAGAATGTATAATGGTGATAGTATGTGCATCACCATCTTTAGCGCTGGTGCATCGGTGAGGTTTTAGCCTGCCGTGAGAATCACTGTCCAAATAAGATTTGTGCAAAAGCACTCTATTCTATCAAATGCTATGGGAGTAAAAATGGATATGTGTATTTTTCTGGCACTTTTTCTGTAACCAGGGAAGGATGAAGGCTTCTTACCTGTCACATAAGGTCACATCAGCAGGATTCTTTTCCAAAACAAGTTATACTTTTCCAAAAATAGCAGTTCATCTCAATACAGAAAAATATTCAGAGTTGATCCTATGAGGAAAAAAAAAGAAAAAAAAGAGAGAGAAGGTTTTAATGTTTTAGAATGGGACTTAAGGTCTGCAGATAGGACCTTGTGGTTGAAAATAAAATAGCTGTTCATTGAGATCCCATGTTGAGTTGCTGCATCCTGACCAGAACTGCCACATTCACCAATCTACCTTCTCTGTGACACCTGAATAAAATTTGGTTATCCTGCTTTATAGAGAGTGGTAAAAGTTAATAGTTTGTTGTGACTTCCTAAAGGAACAGCTTCAAAACCTATATCCTTTTGCAGTACTCGAGAACAAGCAGGTAGCAGGGTCATCAGCAAACTATGCCACACCTTCTTGCTTCAGGCAATTTATGAAATAGCTTTCTGAAAGCTTAGCAGAACATCAGCTGCAGAGCCAGGGTGGCCAGACCAAATTCACAGAGCCAAGACTTGCAATTTTTCTGTAGGCAATGTGATCCATGTACTGTGGCCAGAAGCAAAACTTTTAACCTTGAAGGCAGCCCGGCATGAAATAGGAACAAGAGGAAAGACTGGGCTCCACAGAAAGCAATTCTTGATCTTGATGTGAGAACATCTGGATTTATTTTGCAAATGTTTGTAGTGTCAATACAGAGCTTTGAAAAAGAGGAGCAGGGGTTCACTAAAGAAAATAATAGCCACAGCAGATCCACTTGACAAGACACACTATATCTCTGATGAGGTATTCAGCTTGCCTTTGTAGAGTCTCCTAGAGACAGTTCTTTTGGGAAGGAGACCACAGTGCTGTGAAGGGTTTGAAAAGTCTAGCTACTACATTTCCATATTCTGCAACCCTGCCAAGAGCAGAGGAGCTTTTTTGATGAATGAATCCATGAATGAATCAATGTCCAACTAGCCATTAAAACAAACTATTTGCTATGCATTTACTTTTGTTGACTGAAAGACAAAGGAAAGAAAGTATACCTTGTGGAGCTTCTACAATTGTAAGTCTGCAATTACTGAGTTTCAGTTTTCTTACTACTTTTTAAACACAGAATTATATAGAGTGTATGAAAATGCCATGTAATAAAAAGGGTAGAAATGAAATTTATCCTTAGTCATGTTGAAAATATGATTAGCAGAAAGTGATAGACAGCATCATTCTTTATTTGTCATTGATGTTCTAATTATCAAAAGACAAGTGAAAAAAATTTATGGCTTGACCTAAGGAACTTATTTTAAGCATGGACTGTAAGAAAAAAGGCGATGCCTTGCTTGAAATAAAGTGTAAGTGGAGGCTTTCTGAGGCTGTGTGTACATGTAACTTTATTACGAAAATATTTTTCTGTGACCATATTCAATTGGGAAAGGAACCAGGGTTGTCTGAAAATAATTTATAGCAGGAGGTCACAGACTGTAAGGAAAGAAAATTACTTGACTATATATTCTTCAAATTTTCCTCATTACCTGAGATATTTGTAAGGAAAAGCTTTCTTTGCACTTGAAATTTGTCTGTGCCGGTTCTGAATAACAAGACAGACATCTAAAATCTCCAAAATTTATATTTTCAGAAAGAAATTTTTGTGTAAAAATTGTCAATTCTGTAATAATAGGCATAGCTGCATCATCATTACTACCATCAGAAGTCCTACCGAAATCTGTTCCACCATCAATGTTAGACATTGTTTGAGACAAGGTCACAGAGAATATATTTTATTAGATCACTCAATATTACTAGAAAATTCTAACATGCTCTTTGATTATTTAAGACGTCTTTCTAGTTTCAGAAGGGAGATCATGTATCATAGGTTCAATGCAGCTGTAACAACATTACCGCTTTAACCACAATTTGCTAAGTGACTGACAGCCTGAATCCTAATAAAAAAAATATGCCTGAAAGTCACTGCACCACAACTACAGATTTAGTACCATGAACACTTTTTTTCATTTAAGCAGTATTTGTTTAAACTAAAGCTTTGGAATTCACATCTGTGCCCTATTTCCACATTATCCCTTCATATGCAGAGCTATAAATATGCATATATTACATAGTGAACCTGAGTTAGTAGATAACATAGATGAAAAATAACCTCAATAGAAAAACACTGTCCTATTTTTAAATCAGCTGTGACTCTCATCCCAGAACATCTACCACCACAACTGAGTAGGCAGCGTGACAATATGAGTAAATGGGAAGGAGCAACATCCAATATTGTTTAAATTGACACTGTTATTGAATGAATGGCTCGTGAAATTCTTCTCTGGGATCTAACTACATCTTAAAGAAGCCTCCTCCCATTTGCAGCATCTGCCATCATGCTTTGAAATACAAACATAAGTCTCATCCAGATGAAAGTACAATGAAATTCTTGATTATCCCAGATGAAAATATATACATATATATATTATTTTTTTTAACAGGATTAATAGCTCTGATCCTTATAATGGCTGTACTGGAATTTTTAAGAATCGGTGAAATTGTGACTCTGGGATGGAATTTATGTGTGTATGTGTAGGGGAGGGGCAGCTAGCAAGAAATGTGTAGCCCCATATTATAATCAACGTATTGCAGAACCTGACAAAACCTTGATGGGAAGTGCCTACTGCACAACCTACCTTCATCCAAGTGCACCTGAATCTTGATTTCCAATGTGAAAGACAAATACTTCCCACCATATGGTGTGTCTTAGCACCCTTCAGGGGCATTTGTTCACAGCTGACTCAAAGAATATTACAATCTGTAGAATCATCGTTCAGTCATTCATAAACAAGTAAGTAATCTGTGAAAAGCTTTGATACGACCAACTAATGTCTTGATTTTTCCACAAAGATGACTGACATTGTAAAGCACAATATAGCTGTGGAATTATTTGATGAAATAAGAAATTGTCGGTTTAATATCAGAATAAAATTATTCATCAAGAAGAGCTTTATTTTCTGAAGAGAGTAGTGGGGAAAAAAAAGTATCCGTCATATAGACAAAGACCCATTTTACAAATAGTCAAAATTAATGGTAAAAAAATCCACATGCATGTGCACACAGAGCCCTTAAAGACAGTCAAATATATGCCAGTACTATGAGTTGCTTCTAAGTAAGTGACATTCCTTCGTTGGTATAAATCAGTGCAGCTTTGCCGATTTTGTGAACTGCACAGATTTAAACTACAGTGAATTTCCAGCCTTCTGACAGTTTCTCTGGAGTTATTCCTGGCACTGGAATATATCAATAAAGTTCAAATGAAGACACATTCTGTGCTTTTATGTCAAGAGCTACCTCTATATAGAGCTTTATGAATAAAGTGACATCTAATGGAAAAGAATACTTTCTAGGAATAATGTCCCCTTTATTCAGCTAGAGGTAAAAGTTGTTTACTGAGAGTTTAGTTTTAACTGCTTGTCCTTATCTAACCTGAGAGTAACTTCTAATTTACCAAACTAAGAAGCATATTAGATACCATAAAACTATTTCTTTTATTTTCACAGCATATGATTAAACCTCCCCCACTCAATTAGTTATTGGTGTTCCAGACTTTTATCTACCTTAGCTCAGTGATATTTTGAATCTTTCGATTTGTGGATTTAAAAAGAAAGAAAGGTAAAAATAAAAAAAACCTCAGTCCTGAATTCCACAGAACCCTTTGAAATTTTTCACACACTCATTGCTGTGTCACATCTATGAATTTGCTTTTCTATTGCTGTCCTCCTTCAATAATTTAGAATTGTCATTCAAGAGTTTCAGACTACTGATTAAAAATCATGTTGCTACTTTCTTAGTGTCCCAGTGCCATGTAGCTGAGTTCAAGTATAATCCTTGAAAAAAATAGGGGAGTTGTGAGCACTCAATTCATACTAAATGTCGTTTTTCAAGCAGATGTACCAGATGTTGCTTGACTTAGCAAAGCTGTTTCAATAGCTGTGTGTAGCTCATCATCACATGCACCCTTTCAAAAATTAGAGGATCATCAATATCACTGATATTTTAAATACCTGCTGTCTAATCTTTAACCATCAAATCAAAGTTTCCTTTGAACAAAAAATTGTGCTGTCAGTCTTTCACAAGGCAATATGCATTTGAATGTTCTAACAACCAATGTTCCTATGTTTAAAAGAGAAAAAATGAGAAAGAGAGTCTGTGGAATAAGATATCTAAATAATACATAACTGTATGAATGAAATGCAGTGAATCCAAAGCTGCATTCAATATGCAATGTAGTAATGAGCAATCAATTCCCAATGTCTACAAAATGCTGCTTAATTGAAGAATTAAGCCCTTCACAACTCCCAGAATTTAGCTGCTTTCTTCTTATCTTATATAACCGGTTAGCCATCTATTCACATGCAACCATATTTCAAACCATCAAACTTAAAAAGTAATTTTTAGCACAAAGAGTTAGTTTCTAAATATCACTACAGAAAGCTAAGCATTCAAGAAATAACAGGTAACATTTTCCCTTGGAAGACATATACAAGGGCTGGCTAAATATTAGTCTTGGCCTACAGGTCAAGCTAAAGTCCAAATTTAGACTCAGATCCATGGTTTTCAGTGATAAACATAGAGAAGAAGAAAAAAATAAACAGCATTGTTTGTTGCACAAGACCTAAATATACACATGGCTTTTGACTTAATTTTTGCTCAATTTTATTAGCTGAAATATAAGAAAAAATAAAATTACACAGTGTTTTGTGAGCTTTTTATTTCCCATGCAATTCTATTCCTATAATTTTATTGGTCATTATAATAAAATGCAGGTTCCTTGACATCAGTCTGCTCTGGGATATTGAACAAAGGAGTATTTCAGACAATCCTGTGCTATCATATTGGTCTAAAGTTAAGATGCTAATGAATGAGCAAAGTAGAACTTATTGCTGGTGGGGGAAATAAACAACTAAAGCCACACAGGATAGCACAGTAACATCTCCTGCTGTAGTAGAGCTCTCGTTAGTTGCTCTCTTGGGAAGACCTGTGGTGAATGTCTCCAATTTGCTATTTGAAGAGAATAGTCTGTACACTTGCCTAGTTAATCTACCTTTCTGCTCCTGAAATTATATTCTCCTCCTAATTCATCACCCAGGTCAATGTATTGGTCTCCTAGAATAAAAATAAGATCTACAATAGGTTGTGAATATTATGCCCATCTCTGTTTAATTTATTTTCTTTTGCAAAGGGGAAAAAAGCCAGTAATTGATTAATTTTGCACCAAATTTTCTTCTAAAATTACATAAATTTGTCCATCTATGGCAGTTAGGCCTGGGCTGAATGTCAGGAGCCCACCAAGGTTGCTCTATCACTCCCCTTCTCACCTGGGCAGGGGAGAGAAAATATAAAGAAAGTGTTTTGTGGGTTGAAATAAGAGATCCTCACCAGGGACCATCACAGACAAAATGACTTGAGGAAAATTAATTGAATCTATCACCAATCAAAATCAGAGCATGATAGTGAGAAGTAAAACGAATAATGAAAACACCTTCCCCCCCAACCCTCCCTTATTCCTGATGTTTTGTTTTGGATTTGTGCTGAAAGCCATGTTGATAATATTGGGATGCTTTTGTCACTTCTGAACAGCACTTGCACGGCATCAAGGCTTTTGGGAGAGGACTGGGGATGGTGGAGGGTGGAGTGGCGGGGGTGGGGAAGAGGTGTTTGGAGTGATGGTGTGTGTTTTTCCAAGTCACCTTTAAGTGTGATGGACCCTGGCTTCCCCAAGGATGGCTGAACACCCACCTGCCCATGGAAAGTGGTGAACTAATTCCATGTTCTGCTTTGCCTGTGCATGTGGCTTTTGCTTTACCTACAGAACTCTACCTTACAGGAGTTTCCATACTTTTGCCTTTCTGATTTTCTCCCCCATCCCACTGGGAAGAAGTGAGTGAGTGACTGTGTGGAGTTTAGGTGCTGGCTGAGGTTAAATCATGACAGTAAGTAACAGAGGGTTGTTTGGTCAATTTAACACAGGAAATAACTGGGGAAATTTATGTGTTTCTGTGGTGAAAAGCCTGGGTCATAAAGCTGACTAACAGTACAAAATTTTTTTTTCCCCACAGAAATTCTGTAATCACTGTGGTTTCAATACGTGCAAAAATACTTCCAGCATAGCTCTTCTCTGTACTTTAGGGAAAAAATTATAGCACTATGTCAGATAAGTCTACCGTCTTTCCTAATAAAATCTTTAAAACAAAAAAATTACTTCCAAAATCTGATTCAAACCACCAACCGATCAAGAAAACTGAGAGATGTAGTTTACACTCTGGTCTTGTGGCTACCTGTTCTTGATTTTGTCACCTCTGACCACTCAGTCCAGCATGAACCTCATTTGGTGAGCTGAGTCACTGACTGAGACTAGCCAATGGCCATTACACTCCATTGATAATTAGTGCATTTAAAATAGCAATCCATAAGTCCCAGTGACATATTTGTGATAAGATGTGAGTGTCAATAGGCTGTCTTCTGGTGACAGACGGAAGAGTCATTTTATCTTAGAATAATTTAAATATTATTGTGTTATTATACACATTTTTCACCATGATTGTATCTTCTAGATGAACCTAATCAAACAGCTGCAGACAATACATGGTCTATTAACAAAACAAAAAGTATGAAGAAATCATTTTAAATGGGAAATACCTTTTTATTTGCCTTTATTTTCACTTTTTGTTATTTTTTGTTTGGTTATTTTTAATTGTGTGGCTGCAGGATAAAATATTGATGAACTTGAAAACCATGCACCAGCCTGTCTGAGACTGGTGAAATGGCAGACACAATGTCTGGTTTAACTACAGCTAGTTGAGGATTTTTTTAAAAATTATTTTGGGTTTGTTTTTTGTTTTTTGTCAGAAAATGCTATTTTTAGGAAATCCATGTAAGTTTTTATATCTGTATTGACTATATATGTTAATTGTAGACAGAACAGAATTTTTGCTGATTTCTTGTAAATTAAAATATTGTTAAAGAACTTTTGTAATCAGATTAGAGTTTTCAGACAAATTTGCCACGCAGCCTGTTTCTGAAGCTACACAGTTAGCTACACAACAAGTTAGTCCTTCTCTAAGAGCAAATATTTAATTTGCAGCCTTGCCAAGAGCCTTGATTGCGTGACCTAATAATCTCAGCAGTATCAGAATTGGCCTGAAGTACAGAACTAGGAGTTGTTGATTCCTGCCCTTTTTAATCAGTGTTCTTATTGAATTATCATTTTGGTTTTGTTCAGAGCAGCCAAATAGCAGTTGTTAGTCTTTCTCTCTTCATTTATTCCAGCCTCTTCAAAACAGAGTTAAGAATGGGTTTTCATTCAGCAAATGGCTTTTACAGATGCATTTGCAACACAGATTTATACTTAAAAGCTGAGACTCTAGGCATATGATACTCAGCAAAATTTAAAGCACTGGCATGGTACTGATTTGTAGATTAGTACTTGTGAGTGGCTCAAACACAATCTTTGTGGTTCAATAAAACACTTAAATTGCCTATCTGTAGAGGATAAGAACTAGATATTAAAATAAAATATTGTTTATAATTCTTAGATATTTCTCTTGGAAGTTTGCTGTCCTACAGCATTTATCTAACACAAAGAAAAGGATGCTTGCATGTGTTCTTTAAATATCAGGGATCTGTGCTTTAATAAATAAGCACTTTCAAGTATGTCAAAGACTATGTTCTTGAAAAGTTTTAAAAGAAACTTACCACTTCGAAATAAAATTTTAATTTGGCCAAACCATGTTTTTGAACAACTAAATAAAGTGCTGTTCCTTGGACAAAGGTTTAAAACAAATGTAAATTAAACACAGAAATGGAGCTGATTGTCATTGTTAACTTTGCTGCTTTGGGATTTAATTTGTATGAGATCCAGGATAAATGTCTTTGTGCATTTCAAATTTCCTCCTTTTAGCATGTGTTCACCCATGCTTGCAAGCTGCAGTCACTCTCAGATGCATGTGCTAGCATGTGTGTACTAACACCATACTAAAAGGTCTGTGATTGTAGGCAATCTCTTTCACTTTCTTCCTCCATGAAATCCTTTCCTATTTCTAATGAGCAGCTGACAAGCTCATTATATATACCAATATATCTGACAAACCCACTATCACCTCCCAGAAAATATTGTTCTTCCCTCAACAGCTTTTACATATCTAAATATACTTATTATATCCAAAACATTATTTATATCAAATTTTAACTTTATATTTAAAAAACAACAACAACAAAAAACACAAAGCAAAACAAAAACCTCACAAAAAATCAGAAAAACTTATTAAAAAAACCCCAAAAAAACCAAACCAAAGCAAAACAAAACAAAAAAATCCCTACCTAAAACAACAACCAAAAAAACTGACTCAGGAAACCACCACAATATTAATGGGAAGCGTCCACCCAAATAGACATTTTTTTTTTGTGATTAAAAAAGGGGCCTATGAAAGCTTAAAACACTCGGTTTGCATCCTGACCAGTGGAAATTGAATTCATATATCTTTCCAAAACCTTGGAGACAAACTTCAAAGCCTGAGCTTGACTTCATATTTTTTCCATAACCCTTTGTTTTCCCTATCTGTGATGCAGAAGTTGCACTTTTCTGCCCGGTATTATCTGTAAGAAGTTTAACAGAGAAGAAGAAACTGTTAAGAAGTTTCTTGTTCAATCAGTGGATGTGAAGAGCCAGTTATCTCATCACAGGGTAGATTTCTGTAATAAAGCATCATGTGGAGATCACTCTTTCTTTTCAAATGTCAACAATTATGGGGCACACATGACCAGGTGGGGTAAGAGTGTTCTGGGATGCAAATTGGCTGGATTTAGTAGCAGAATTTTAAATTAGATTTGTTTGGGGAAAAGGATGCACTTCTCAGTGACAAAGAACCAGGAAACACCAAGAGTTTAGTAAGCAGCAGGGAAATACCTACAGATCATCCCCAAACCATTAGAGAGGGACCCAGTTTTCCCCTGAGGCACCCACACAGATGGTGAGGGTCTCTCTCCCAGCAAGGGCATTTGTTGAAAAGCCCCAGTCCACTGGCCACTCTTACAAGCAGTGGCTTACCAAGGGTAAGGAGAAACAGCAAGGAAAGTTCTCAGCAGCAGAGAGTCCTCTGGGCTGGAGATGGGTCCAGCACCAAATACCACAGTCTGCCCCCGAGCCAAGCAAAGTGTGAACCACCTCTCACTGACACTGACAAAACCACACCACTTTAGCCCCCACTCCCAGAGCCATTCCAACTGTATGCCAAGGCACAGCTACATCTTTTTTCTCATAATAAAGGCCCATTTGCCATCTGCATGACAACAAATGGGGAGAAATTTCCCTGAAGAAGCCTAACCCACAAAAATTACACAGCTGGAAGACTACAACTGATGGCTTCAAACCTTACAGAAGTGGCAGGCTGGGAAGAAGGGGAAGTGGTATTGCTAAGGAAGGGATAGATTTTGAAGAGCCAGCTCTGAGTAACAGCCTTGAATTGTTCAGTAGCTATGGATAAAAATCAAGGACAGAGCCAACAAAGGACACATTGTGATTGGGGTCTATGACATGTTGTGATCCGAGACCATCAGTGCTACTTTAACAGGGGAAAATCATTCCTGACCAATCTGGTGGTGTTCTAGGATGGACTGACAGCAACAGTCAACAAGGGAAGACAGATCAATGTCACCTACCTAGACTTCTGTGAGGCCTTCAATATGGTCACGCTTGACAGTCTTATGTCTAAAGCAGAGTGATGGATTTGAAGGGTGGACTATTTGGTAGATAAGCAATCGGTCAGAAAGACCCAGTCAGAGAGTTTTTGTAAATAACTTTATGCCCAGGTGGAGACAGATGACAGGTGTTTCTCCTCAGGGCTGTGACTTGGGACCAGTGCTCTTTAATATTGTCATTAATGACATAGACAGAGGGATTGAGTGCACCCACAGCAAGTTTGAAAATGGCACAAAGATGAGTGATGCAGTTGACACAACACAAGGACAAGATACCATCCAGAGGGACTTGGACAAAAAGGATGTGGACAAAATTGAGCAGCAGACCCATGAAAAATTCATGAGACAGATGTGTTAAATACCAAGTCCCATAATATCAAAAGAAAGGACGGTACAAATAAGAAAAATGTGTGTGAATGTTTTGTGGTGATTAGAAAAAAAGGCATGTATGACTACCTAGATGCAGAATATGTTCATAAGTATAAAGACTTATTTTGAGTTCTTTTGGCCTATTTAGTACTTTAGTTCTCAAATCTTCATTCATGATTGTTTTAAAATTGTACTTGAAACAGTAGGCTCGGCTAGCGCATTTCCAAAATCAAGTCCTTACAATTAAAAAGCTTTTTGGACCACACTATGCAGCATTGTCATAAAACAAACAGATACTCATCTGTGGTGACTCACAGTAACTTGATTGTTTAAGCGCTTTTTTTTTATTAAAAAATAAGTTTAAAATATATTAATGATTATATCTTTCCAATATGCAATGAGAAAAAAAGGCAAAGGATTCAAATATAATTACCCCATACGAGCAAAGTTAAAATTATCCTGTCACATCCCCATCTTTTTGTCATTGCATTAGCTGACTTTATTAGGACCTTTACAGGATCTATTTTTAGAATCTGGTTAGCATTGAACATAGCTTCCAAATAAGAAATTTTGCAGTTGTCTTTGTTGGCAATAAATAATTAAAATAAAACTCCCCAAACCAAACCAAACCAAACCTGAAACACACAGACACGCACACACAGACACACACACACACAAAAAATAACTAAAAAAAAATCTTGGAAGGAAAACAAGGAATTCCTCACATTTTTGTATTTCCCTCTCACACTGGTTTGCCCCTTTTGTCTTCATTCATCCATCTGCTCTGTCCATACCTTTCCTTGTAGTATTCAAACACTCCTTTTCCCATATTACTTTATTTATGTAGTATCTTCCAATTACATATCTGCTTTTGTCAGTGTCTCCCTTGGACCCTCTTTATCTACCTTGAAATTTCATAGCCTTTAGATCTCTTGCCCTCCAATGCACTACTCATTTTGGATTAAGATATTTAGATTTGAAACTCCCTAAAATTATCACAGTCCTGCAGGTCAGTCCTCAGTTCTGACAACAAGATTCTCTCCTCTCTAGAGGAATTGCAAGAAAAAGTAAGTATCACATGCCCCAGAGGAGTAAGCAATCAAATTGCCCTCATGGCCAGAGCTCCCTGACCCTTACAATCTTCTTTCATGCTACTTCCTTCTTGCTTATCTGCTTCTGCTAACTGGGGCATCAAACTACAATTCACAGTACCAGGCTGGGTGAAAACTCTCTGCTTGTCGTGTCCCCCTAGGTGGAATGGCGTTGTCACGTCTCTCATTTGAGTGGTATTTATTGAGGTAGACCAGCCTGTGCAACCCTGGCTAGTAGACATCAGCCCCAAAGGTGGCTGACTTAATTAGGCAGTCCACCAAGGTGTAGGTTTCTCACCTGAGTGGCAATACCATACACAGATTTAGAGGTGAATAACTGAATCATGGTGCATTAATTATCTCTGATACTTTCCTAGCAGGAATATATATATATATGAATGCTTGTATTCACGCAGGACACTCAGCAGCTCTGAGTCTTTTAAGTAAAGTAAAATGTCTTTTATTTTGAATTCTAAAAACCAAATCATATCTCTACAGTATTTTCCTAGATTTTATAAATATTTTTTTAGAAACTCATCTTAAAACAGTAAAAATGTCTCTCCATGGAAATACACTAATTATTACAGGCAATATTAGGAAAGCGTTTACCACCAGGTTTAAATGAGCAACTGATTGACACTGGAATATATTGAATTGTTCTAAAAGCATAATTAGAGAAAGCTCCCTCATAGTTATTAGTGTTATTTTTAAACCTACTAAATATAGATCAGAAGTCAAATGAAAATATCTCCAAAGGCTTGTGATGGTTCATGCAAGTCTGGAAGGTATTTGGGAATTCTTGGTCAGGACATCTTAAATATCATTGCCACAGGACTTTAGAATCACAGTAAGGAGGTAATGCTTCTCCAAGAAACACTACAGTGACAATACAGCATTTAATGTTTCCCTTGACTTCTCTTCAAAGATGAGAGAAGAAACAGCTTTAGATTCTGAGTCAATGTTATTACCCAGACTGATACAATGCAAAACAGAGAATATTATTCTAATGGCCTATAGGTGAAGTACATTTATGTAAGACAACTTTTTGCACATCTTCTGAAGTACATGTATTAGAAAGGTTACAGGGTTCTTACTGCTAGCTAAGAATTTATATTTGAGATGTCCATGAACAGTTCAGGTTTACCCCAGAGGGAAATCTGATATTTTAGAAATATAAAATATATACATACGCTAAAATTGGCATAATTTCAAAATGAAGCATGAGGAAATCAAGGCTCATTTGCTGAAGACAGTATGCAAGAGGAAAAAAAAAGACAAAACCCTCCAAAGCACAGGAGAAAAATCCTACAAGATAAATGAAGACAAATCAGCACTGATATGCTTTTTTATATATATTTTTTTTTTAATTTTCCAGTCATTTTGGGTAAAATGTAAGGATAAATGGCTGGTTTCATAAAAAAAATATGTGCTATGAAGATCTAAGTTAAGACTGGTTTTAGAGATTCACTACTTAACAAGACATGCAACCTGGAAACATGAATACAGAAGCTGAGGAGATCTGTAGATCTGTCAGGACAAGGCTGTCCCTAGTGGTTAGATCATGGAGAGAAGTGTGTGGGTTTCATTGTTTTCTCTAATCTGTGTGGTTCATGGTGGTTTATGTATCAGACAGTGTGTTCCAGTCTTGGAACACAGATCCATCTTGTGAGATGCATATCTTGGTCACACCCCTCAAGAACAGCAAGAAGCATTCCATTATTATTCTGTACATCTATTGTTTACCTTGAAAGGCAACTTAGATGGGGAGGAGGGCAGGTAAGAACGTAGCTGTGTTGGAGTTTTCTAAGGTGAAGGAAGGGGAGAGACATCCAGCAGAGTCACTTAGTTGCTCTGAAAAGCTCAGTATCTGCAAGATTACTGAAAAAAAAAATCCCATATTCACTAACACTTGTTCAGCTACGTGTAGTAAATCCGCTCTGGCAAGTATTCACAATCCCTTTTGTTTGCTTTCTGTGAATATTCAGGAGAATAATGTTTGATGAAAGAGATAGTGTTCCAAACTCTTTTGCAAATATGTGTTTATGAGAGGAGTATTTGCATGGGGATCTTGAAAGCTGAGATTTTTCATGTAACAATAGAGTTAACTCTTATGTTTCGTCACCCTGCCGAAAGAAACTGTTCCGCTATTCTATTTAACTGTACTTTCCTCCTTAGTACATCACATTCACAATCTGAAAAACAGTAACTTCCACAAGATGATTTACAATGGCAAAATGATCTCAAAAAGACATTAAGTTTCAGGAAGGGACAACCTATTAATGAGTCAGGATTGTGAAAATTTATCTATGTTAATTTGTTTAGAAATCACTTTATTTACCCAGATATGGTATCTAGTAATGTGATGACCTGCATTGTTCTATTTTTAATGATTTTATGAATAACTAATCAGATAAGTTTCGTTTGGGATTTTGAATTTTATGGTGACACAATGTGTGATATTCATAATTATTGACTTTTAATATCTGTTGGCAGTGTGACACTGTTAACTACAGTACTATTGAGGAAATTGTGAGAGTGTCAGGGAATAAAACAGGATCTTATAAATCTAAAATTAAGCCTATATTTCATAGGAAATGCATTTGAAATAAATTTAATATGGATTATTTTATTATGGTATTTTTGTTACAGTATTACATGCAAAAAATAATACAAACATATCAAATTCAAAATTTACATAGATTACAAAAATATCTTTTCATAACTTCTAATCTGAAGGATTATGGATGACCAGCAATACTGACATTTATCTGTCTTCTAGGAAGTGGAAAGGGATACAGTACCAGCTGTAAATGATGTATTAAATTGATTTAGCAAGAATGTTAATTTGATTCAGGAACATGCTTATATGCTTATGTGCACACAGTATAGAAAAAAATCCCACATCTACAGTGTTCCTTGTACAGACCAAAACTATCCGAGTTATATCCCATTTTAATAAACTAAGGTATTAAAGTGGGTTAGCAAAGTGCTAGGAATCAATGACTGATAAAAAATCTTCAAGTATATCTGCCATTCTCAAACAATCCCCATCCATACCTCCTCAAAAATACTAGTTTTAAGAAATAAGTACTCCAATAAACTAGGAGGGAAAGGACTTCCATTTTAAATCTATGACAAAGGAGAAGGATATTCCACAGCCTTTCTTTTCTATATGCATTATCTACACACATCTGTTATCTCCAATTGCTGCAAATTTCAAGTCTTCTGTATCAGTAATTTAAGGACTATACACATGACATTCAGCAATTCCACCGTAGAATAGTATGTGAAGCAATTCAATTATTTAGAAATTCCAGAAAGTCACAAGTAAAATATAATCTAACATTTCTGACATTTTCATTCACTGGAATCATAATCTTTTTATTTTTTTGACAGAAATACAAAGAAATTTACGTCACTGCCTGAAATTTGAGGAAATACAGATAAAGAAGGGACAAAAATTTGACACACAGGATTACTACCTGATTAATATTCTTAGATCATTCAATTGTCACTCCCCAGCTCTTCCTAATTAGTCAAGGTTGGAAGGGACCTCTGGAGGTCACTCAGTCTAAGCCCTCTGTTCAAACAGGACCATCTAGAACACGTTTCTCAGGACCAGATAGCTTTTTGTCCATTCTTTCTCTCCAAGGATGGAGTCTCCACAACCACCTTGGGCAACCTAAGGCAATGCCTTGTCACCCTCATGTTGATGAAGTGTTTTCTGATGTTCAGAGGAAAAATCCTTCTTTCAATTTGTGGCCACTGTCTCTGGTCCTGTCACTGGGTGCTGCTGAAAAGAACCCAGCTCTATCTTTGCCCCTCTCTCTTTGAGTTTTCATATAAATTGTTTAGATCCCCTCCTGAGCATTCTCTTCTCTATGCTAAACAGGCTATTTCTGTACCAAAAAGGATTTTATTTAATGTTTTCAATTATAATCATTCTTAAAGATGCTTGCATAAATGTACTAGTCCAATTTTAATCAATAACTGGGACACTGTATAATAAAATTTGCATTGCTCATTTTAACACTGAGATTTTAAATAAACCTAAATTATAATGTTACCATTGAGAAGAATGCATTTTCTAAAGCTAATAAACCACAACTGTGTCTTTCACCTTCGAGTGGAAAACAAAACAAAATAAAAGTTGAAAGTCATGCTTATAACCAATCACTAAAATATTGAGAGGAGAACAGGTGCAAATATTATGATGCAGATCAAGGCAATATTTGTTTTCAAAAAAGGTGGTCAGAATGGAGGAACAGATATCCTGCGTTAAATTTTAAAACAGTCTCCTGAGGCAGAGAACAGAGAAATCAAATAATACAAAAAGAGAAGTTTTGATATATATTGAAAAGCTCCTTAAAGACTCTGAAATGGGCTGCTTTCAAAACAGAATACAACCACAAAAGAAGAACAGCAAAAACAAACAACAACAACAAAGTGATTGGAGAGAGAGAAAGATAAGAGTACAGAAGGTAAAGTAGCACTTTCCTAATTGAGGTTCAATCTTAAGACAGTGTATGAAAAGCAATAGTGAACCAAATTCAACACTTCAATAAAATCTCTTTCCAGTGTAGCCAAATGGATTAATAGATAGGACACACAACTGGACTCAGACTCACTGTCTCCATTCCTGTTTCTCAGACATTCAGTGCATGTTTTGACCACAAGAATTGTGTGAGCACATCAGTAAATTTCAATTAGTACTTTCTCATAATTTGCTGTATGTAGTACTAATTTTGCAAATTAAGTTGAACTGTTAAGTCCAAGCCAGACTCTTCACAGCACTCAATGGCAGGAGAACAAGAGACAGCGCACAAAAACTGGGAAAAAGCAGGTTTTCACTTGATATGAAAAAAATTTTATGCACCATGAGGACTGTCAGGCACTGTAATATGTTGGCAAGAGCAGCTATTAATGTCCAGCTGTTGATGTTTTCAAGGCCAAGCGGGATAAAGCTCTGACCAACCTTTTCTGTTATATCTGACTCCATCACTTTCAGTAGGTAATGAGACCAAAGACCTCCCAAACTTCTTTCTAACCTGAATTATGCTCTAATCCTATGGTTCTACTGAAAATAGATGTGCAATTTTACATCTGAGCAGTTTGAACTGACATACCCTTTCTCTCAAAAAGGTTTATAAAGTTGGACTTGCTGTCATACCCAATGCTGTAAGATTGGGTTTGATCATTTTTCCACATATGAAAGTCAGGCTCACGCATCTTATAATTTCATGTCTGGACAAACCCTCTATACTTCCATTTTGTGCCCATAATACAGAGTATTTTATAAGGGTATTGTGAGGATACAGTCTTCCTTATATGTGAGCAGTTAGATTTACGTAGTTATGAAAAGCTCATAATTATAAATTAAATTAAACAAATCACATTTAAATTTTACCAAATAATTATATGCCTTATCTGAGGCAAAGCAGAAAACTCCATTTAGTTCAGCAGGATTAGCCTAGTCAGGAAAATGGGAAGCTAAACATGACTTCACTTAGATTTTGGAAGAAAGTTAGTAGCTTGAAAGAAAACCATTGCTATCTTAGCTAGCATAAAGCATCAGAGAAGAGTCTGGCAATTTAAATGAGCTCAAAAATGTCCACAGCAGAGAATAGCTTTGAGCTGAGCTGCATATTTCTTTTACTTGTGGAGGCACCTTTTTATGGTCTTTGGCATACAATTCTGTGGAAAGACCAAGGTGTGGCAGCATGACAAAGATGTTCTTGGGATCTCTTGTTCCCCCTCTGAACTGAGTTTCATACAGAATGGTTAAGTTTTTATCAGATTTTTCTCAGAAAGTCTACAATGAGCAAGTGAGAGGAGTCCATCTAAAAGCCCAAACCTACTGGCATTGCAATGTTATCAGGCTCAGAGAATGTGCTCCATTCCCGGGGGTGGGATTTGCACTGTGTGTGACATGCATGTGTGAGAGCTTCCCATGCTGCTCTCTCGGGGGCAGCCTGCAAAGAGTCTGTTTAGCCAGGCTAATAGCAAGTACTGAGTATTCATCCATATGAAAGCATTCCAGACTGCCCAGCTTTTAATGTTCTTCCATATTTCTCTTCCTCTAAGGAATAGAGGTCTGAAGACCATCTCTTTAATTTTAGCCACCTGGAAGCTAGGCTTGTTGAGAAAGGAGCTGCCCACTGAAAGTGCTTTTATTTCTAGTGATAATAGATAGAGCCTTGATGTCTATCTTACAGCTGGGAAAAAGGAAGTGAACAGAATCTCACACAAAATACCTGCCCATAATGGTTTAGAAATATTGTGGTAAACCTGGGAAGTGAGTGTAGATCATGTAGGCTCTAATCCAGTACTTGGAAAAAAAAAGAAGTTCATGTTATCATTATTCTACCTTTAGGAAAAGATAGGCAAAAAATGGGAGTTGGTTAGTTGGTGTCTGGTGACTTTTGGATCATTATTCTTACAGAAATATAATTATATTTTAAAAAATCTTTAAGATAATAAGATCTATCTAAAATGTGTATGGAAAAGAACTACAGATCCCTGTCTCAGGCTCTGCACAAAATGTATTGATCTATAGGTTCCTCTTTCATAATAGCTACACTATTTATAATGTGAGATTTCTTTCTGCTTTGGTGGATCTTATATTAAGTTGTGATTTTTGAAACATTGGAGAAATCTAACTTTATTTTGTCTAGCTGTTCAGAAAAATTACCAGTGCCAGTGACGAATTTAGTTAATATAGGAGGTAAAGCTGAAGTGCATGTGTAGAAATCATTTGTAAGTAAGAAATTTGTGCTCCTGATACAATGCCAGTTTAGGAGGAAAGACAGAGACAAAAAAAGGTGGCATCATGTGGCATTGAATCAACTCTCTTTACCAAGGTCTATTCACAGTTATTTATTTTTACATTTTTTTTCCCCTGCTCATTATGGAGGCTTTGTGTTACTCTCTATAGCTGCAGGGGATATGTAGACACCAACTTGATCATGAAATTTTGTAGCTGAGAAATTTGTATTTGACATATAAGGATAGATATTGCACTAAGGGACTTCATTTATCCTGCTCAGATATTCTGTGCAATCTTCAGCAGTTAATGCTTTACCAGTTACTGCAAAACCAATAAAACTGGAAGTAAAATAAATTTTATTTTGGCATGTAGACTGCCACCCACAGGAAAAATTAATTAATTCTCAGGGTGAAGTTGCAATATGATGGTGAAATTTAAACTATTCTTGACAGGAAGAGACCAAATGAGTACTGCTTCAGTCCTAGTTGAAGCACTTGCTTCAAGAGAAATATGAAGAATTTGAGGCAAAGAGAAGGAGGGAAGGTTAATTCAGGTAGTCACTGGAGAAAGGATAGCCTATATATCCCATGAAAGAGATCCATTTTCTGTCAAGTGTTAGTAATACAGTCTCCAAACACATCAAGTCCAAGCAGATCAGGGCCACAAGCAGTAGTGAGTGGTTTCAGTCTCTGCAAAGCCAGGGAACAAGGAACCAGCCCATCATGAAATCTTTATATTCAAGGTTATTGGGTTTCCCCACATTATTCTAGGTCCTCTGATCTATATGGTACAAAGAATTTAAAAGGTGTGGGAAATTCCCCAGCATCCTGTGCATGTCTTAAAAATGAAAGCAATATTTCACTGAACTTCTCCACTATGGTCTTATCATTTATGATTCCCCTTTTAAAACTCTTGTCATCAAACAATCCAACCCATTCCCTAGCTGCCCGATTTTGATGTATTTCAATAACTTTTCATTATCAGTTTGAGCATCCTTTGCAAGATGCTCTTCAAATTCTTTTTTAGCTCTTTTAATTTCCTGCTTCCATTTGACCTGCTATGTATTATGGATTTTTCTGTTCTCCTGAGCTGAAAAAGCTTTCCATTTTTTAAATGCCAGCATCTTCTGTGTGAAGGCCTCTTTAACATTTTTATTGATCATTACAGGGGTTTTCACTGGACAGTTTATCTTTTTTTCTTTTTTTTTTCTTTTTATTTTGTGGTTTTGTTTTGTTTTGTTTATTTGTTTAGTCTTATCTTCTAACGTAGTATTTTAAACTCAAGTTTTATTCCTTTTTAGATTTATCTTTTAAGATTTTTCGTTTTTTCTTTTTTCCTAACTTTTTCGTTTCTATGTGTTTCTCTTTCTTACAACTGCATATCTGTATGCTACATTTGTTTCACCTATTCTTTCCCACTACAGTGGAAAACCTACTTGAGCTGTATCTGATATAATAGACTGACAATCCTGTTAAAACCACTTGGACTAGACCTACTGCAAGGTCGAGACCAAAAGAGAGAAGAGGAGAGGCAAGGAAAGAGGATGAGAGAGGAGGGCTTTCATGGACAGAGGTTGTGAATGGGCCTTATCTTCACAAATTCTGTGCTGTTTAGCCAACAAGCTCAATGACATAAACAGTTACAGAAAAGTTTAACTGAATAAGAATTATGAGGCATAAAGCCCCATAAAAAGTTCTTTTTTAGTTTGCAACTAATAATTATTTTTTACTTACATTAGCTTATATATCCAGTCAAGGGAAATAAAAGTACCCTGTGACTTAGACAAGCTGTGCCATAGGTGGTATATGATCAGCCTTCAATAGTCAATACAAGCAGTTCTGATGCTTCCAAATCTTCACACTAACATGTGAATGAATATGAATAACTAGGAGATGTATAAAGTCAGAATTTAGTTGAGGATGGTGATTATTGCTAATTAATTATAATAGTGCATTCTTGACTCCATGGTAGTATATCCAGTAGTCTCTACCGGAGTACATCATATTTTTCCTATTGCTTTCTTTTTATAGTGTAAAAATAGGGGTAGCCTGACACATAACAAGATTTAATATATGTTTTTTCCCTAATATATCGATTTCTGATATATACGAAGGTGAATTATAGTCATATGGGATGTTCAGTTGTGTTAGAATAATATTTTTTCTAGTATTTAAGCTTTAGTTTACCACACAAAAGAGAAGTTTAACATAGACAGAGAAAAAAAGTCTTAAAAAAACACAAAACAACTCCTTTATTAAAGAAAGATTACAGCAAAGGCAAAAAAAAATTAATGAAATACAGAATTAAATTAAAAGCTACTTCTTTGAGGGAAGAGGCAAAAGGAAAAAAGTCTGAGAGAAAATTATTTTTATTATATGACATATTTCAGTAGATGTGTTCCCCACCTCGTTTTAGAATTTGTACTGTTTTGTTGCAACTAACTATTATAGACAGACTAAATATGCAATTTTAACAGGTTAAAGCCAGATATAATTTGATTCCTCATAAAAGTACAAGTGTCTAGCTTCTGTTACTATCCTTTGTTTTGATGGAAAATATCAGAAAGCAAATTCTTTACATTTTTATATAAACATTAGCTAAACCAAAAAAAGACAGTATTAAACTCTTGCCCATATATTTGGTGGAACTTATATCTATTTAAAAACCCTTGCTTTCCTGAGGTAATGGAATCCTATGCTTTCAAAAGTCAATCATTTCAAGGCTTAGGGAGAGGTGGTATAATCTCAGTCTAAATAAAAGGAAATGGCTACAGGGCCACATATTTGTAGCCTCCTCAG
>WBND01000021.1:1793428-1871467 GCA_013398595.1 Tychaedon coryphoeus | reverse complement strand
GTGGTGGTGAATGGAGCTGCATCCAGTGGGGATCACTCACCAGTGGCGTCCCTCAGGGGTCTGTGCTGGGGCCAGTTCTGTTCTATATTTGTATTAATGACATGGATGAGGGCATTGAGTCTTTTGTCAGAAAATTTGCAGACAACACTAAGCTGGGAGCTTGTGTCGATCTGTTGGAAGGTAGGAGGGCTGTGCAGAGAGACCTGGAATGGTTGGATGGATGGGCAGAGTCCAATAAGATGAAGTTTAGTAAGTCCAAGTCCTGCATTTTGGCCACAATAACCCCCTGCAGTGTTACAGGCTGGGGACAGTGTGGCTGCACAGTGCCCAGGCAGAAAGGGCCCTGGGGGTGCTGGTACAGCTGACTGAACATGAGCCAGCAGTGTGCCCTGGTGGCCAAGAAGGCCAATGGCCCCTGGCCTGTATCAGGGATAGTGTGGCCAGCAGGAGCAGGGAGGTCATTCTTCCCCTGTACTCAGCACTGGTGAGGTCACACCGTGAGTGCTGTGTCCAGTTCTGGCCCCTCAGTTTAGGAAGGATGTTGAGGTGCTTGAATGTGTCCAGAGGAGGCAACAAGGCTGGTAAGGGGCTTGGAACACAAACCCTGTGAGGAAGGGCTGAAGAAGCTGGGGTTGTTCAGCCTGGAGAAAAGGAGACTCAGGGGAGGCCTTATGACTCTCTACAACTCCCTGAAAGGTGGCTGTAGTCAGGTGGGGATTGGTCTCTTTCGCCAGGCAGCAACTGACAGAACCAGAGGACACAGTCTCAAGCCATGCCAGGGGAAATATAAGTTGGATATTAGGAAAAAAATTTTTTACTGAAAGAGTGCTAAAGTACTGGAATTGTCTGCCCAGGGAAGTGGTGGAGTCACCCTCCCCAGATGTGTTTAAAAAAAGATTGAATGTGGCACCTGATGCCATGGTCTAGTTGAGGTGTTAGGGTATGGGTTGGACTTGATGATCTTGGAAGTCTCTTCCAACCCTGTTATACTGTGATTCTGACTTTACTGAATAGTGTTATATTCCTGTATATACAATCCTGGTACAGATGTTCAACTGGGTTAAATCAGCATAATATTATTGACTCAAGTGAGCTCATTCAAATCTCAAGTTTGTTTTGCATTTTTTACCAAAGAGAAACACATGACTATTTTAAGGACCTGTTTATACAAGATGCTATAAAGAAGTAATGGTTACAGCTGTGAAACTGGTGCTTTTTGGATATATACACCATAATTCTCAAAACCTGCAACGTTTGTTCATACTTTCCAAAGCACTACACATTTTTCTCCCTCTCTGCAGTACATTTACTTCTAAGGGCAGGCTTCATGGAAATATTTAGGCGAGGCACTAGAGATTAAACTGATTACCACTGCACTCACATCAGGTGCATGCAGAGTTCAAGCAGCTTGTGAGGGAAAGCAATAGTCCCTGCAGCCCGCTGGCCCTCCTGCCTGTTGGTCAGTCCTCTGCCCGCTTTATGCCAGACTTTGATCAACCAGAGCACTGTCAGATGCTATCTCTCCCATCTTTCCATACACTCACTTCTTCAGATAGTAAGTAAACTTAGTTATTTCAAGTTCCCAGTATATCTTTGGTTAAAATGAGTATGTGTTTGAGGCTGAAAGATTAATTCAAATATACCACTGACACCTTTCTGACTGTTTCCCCCTTTTCTCCACAATGAGCTTTCTGAGTTGTTTGCAAAGTTGGGATCATTTCATAATCCTTCTAACTATTTGTGCACCTACCTCACAGTGGCCTCATCTGTCTCACCTTCCACAGGTTGTAGGAGTTGAGAAGGTCTTGAACATCAAAAACCATACTATAATCAAGATTGAGCATAGCAGTAGTGCTAGGTTGAAGGTTGAACTTGATGATCTTAAAGGTCTTTTCCAATCTTAATGATCCTATGGTTCTATGATTCCACAACATGTGGGATCCATTTCTTCCCTTTTGTCAGAGAAATGAGGCAAAGAGATTGTTACCACCAATCCTTGGCTGGTTCCACAGCCATCCGGCTAACTCTGAGACCCACATATTAGCCCTTTATTTTCTTGGCTTCTACAGGGCCTAATAAGAAATTATTATAGACTTCCACCACCACTCCAACAAATCTGCCTCTGAATTGCATTCCCCTGATGAGTAGCATTCCTTGGGGGCTACGTTTTGGGACCAGTGGTGTTTAACTAATTTGTTAAACACAAAATGCTTTCAGCGACAAGAACAGTGTGATTGTCAGAAAGTTTGACAATTTGACATCAAACTGTGGTGTGGTGTGGTGTGGTGTGGTGTGGTGTGGTGTGGTGTGGTGTGTGATGTGTTTAGCCCACTGGAGGGAAGGGATGCCATCCAAAGGGAGACCTTGACAGGGTTAAGAGCTGGGTCCATGCAAACCTCGTGAAGTTCAGCAGGCCAAGTGCAGCGTCCTGCACTTGGGTCCAGGCAATCCCAAGCATAAATGCAGACAGAACAGAGAATGGATTGAGAGCAGGGTCCAGGCAATCCCAAGCATAAATGCAGACAGAACAGAGAATGGATTGAGAGCAGCTCTGAGGAGAAGGACTTGGGAGTGTTGGCTGACAAAAAAGCTTGAAATGAGCTGCAATGTGCATTTGCAGCCAAGAAGGTCAATCATGTCCTGGGCTACATCCAAAGCACTGTGGCCAGCAGGGCAAGGGAGGAGACTTTCCCCCTCTAGTCTGCTCTCATGGGACCCTACCAGGACTATTGCATCCAGCTCTGAAGCCCCAAAAATAAGAACAACATGGACCTGTTGGAATGAATACAGAGTCGGTACATGAAGATGATAGTAGGACTAGAACAGCAGTCCTGTGAAGACAGGATTAAAAATTTGAGGTGGTTCAGCCCAGAGAAGAGAAAGCTCCAGAGACACCTTATAGGACCCTTCCAGTACCTAAAAAGGCCCTACCAGCAAGCTGGAGAGGGACGTTTTGCAAGTTTACATAGTAATAGTAATGTATTCTGGCAACAGTAGGACAAAGAGTAATTGATTTAAACTGAAAGAAGGTGGGTTTAGATTAGATATTAAGAATAAATCCTTTGCTGTGAGGGTGATGAGACAGTGGAACAGGTTGCCCAGAGAAGCTGTGAATGCCCCATCCCTGGAAGTGATCCAGGCCAAGTTGGGTGAAAGAGGTCATGAAGTGGTGGGCAGACTGCCTGTGTTTGCTGATTACTCCTACAGAGGGTGAAGGAGCATCTAGCTGTCTTGGAAGGAAAGTTGAAGCACTGTCACTTTATTGCTGAAAGTGGAAGCGTATTGTCTGCTCCCAGAGTTTCACAGAACAAAACTTACAAAGAGGATTGTATGTATTTTGAAAAAGAAGCCCCAACTAAATAACCAGAAACAAAGATAGACACATTCTGAGGCTGTCATACTTTCTGGCTGAGATGATTCATCCATATCTGAGGGATTAGGTTCTTCTGAAGCACATGGAATTAATGGAGGCTGAATGTGGATTTGAAATGCAGGCTTTGAACACCGGCCTCTACTTTGTCACAGGGTATTTGATCCTTGTTTTACTCACACTGTTCACACACCCTGCCATGTTGGCCCTACCCCTACATTGTGGTGAAATAACAGTAATCACATTTAAGAGGCTATTAGAGGAATATTGACCAAAATAAGGTACCTTTCCAGCAGTATTTATAAAAACAATGGAATTGTCTACTTGGCCTTACTTATTCAAACATTATCAGTCCTCATCCTGATAGTATTCATATCTCATATGCAACTAAAATTTATTGGACTATGATAATAAAGGCCCAAAAACTATTGCACAGTGTTAGTATCTCCAGTATATTTATTTTCTGGTGTGAATGAAAGAAGAATACAAGTACCTTTTCTACTCAAAGCTATATCTCATTTAAATAGTCAAACCACATGGATGTACTGAATTCTGAAAATTGTATAAATTTTCCTGAAGTACCCAAGCAACAATAAATGGCATGATTCATCAATCACATTTTCCCCCCAAATTCCAGTATTCTATTTTCGTCCTATATTCTCTTGAAAGCAATATCAAGTCATAAACCATGAAGCAGAGCAGCTAAGCAGTAATAAGTATTGCAAGTAGAATGTCAAAAAAACTGCTGAATTAAAGTGGAAAGAGGCCAAACTAGAAAAACACTCTTTCTCCTTTCTGTAGACCAATCACAGTCCAATAATATTGAGACTAAAATCTTCCCTTAGACACTGCAGTTCCTTCTATTTTGTATTGCTCTTCCCTTTTTGACACTCCATCCATTCGAACAACTGCCCCTGAACTGTGCAATAAGAACTCAGATAAAATAGGGCTTCATCATAATTCTAGTATCAGAGCTCTCTCTAGTGGTGGCTGTGCTACCGCATTATCCATTACTCATCCTAGCTAAATACAAGGCAGTGTGAGTACATCTCAAGTGGGAAACCAGTAAATTCCTCCTTTAGTGACACCCAGAGAGATTTTAGACTGATGGACATGTGTTAGGATGAGACTACAGAAGTGAAGTGAAGTGAAGTGAAGGGAGTTGAGTTGGGACCCTGGATTTTGGGCAGATGAGGTAGGAGTACAATCATTACACCACCACCATCTACTTAAACTAGCCAAAGGCAGAACAGACAAGAACTAGAGAGAAATTCACCATCTCAGCTCTCTGCTCTGCTGAAGAGTAATGTTTTCAGCAGCAACACCGACAGAAGAGAAGGTCATCCATGTTTAGCTGGTTTAGGGCAAAGCCTGGTTGATACTTCTGCTCTTCAGAATCCCACTTTGCATTAAAAGGACTGAAGGGTCAGCCAGCTTTTCTTCTGCTGTCTGTGATTTGTTGGCTGTGACAGGAGGAGAGGAGTGGTTTTAGAGGTTGTAACATAAACTTCAGTTTAATTTTGGTCAATGTTAGTTGGTCAGTAAGTACTCCAAGAAAAGCAACAGAAGCTGTGTAATTTCTCTTTTTCAACGTTTCCTAATGTCGAGAATATCTTTGAAGGAAAAGAGAGGCCTGGAAAAAATGCTAGATTGTGTAGATCTCACTAGAACACCGTAAGAATGGCTGTTAAGAGGCACAGTAATACAGTGGACAGCACAAGAGCCTAGGGAACTAGTTTCTTTGTATGAAAGGATATCAAACTTAACAGAAGTGAATTATTCTTTAGGAAAATGAGGTGGCTATAATAACGCTGACAGATCTCTAAATATCAGGGAGTGGACATATCCTCTTGGAGTTTAAAAACCAAACCAAACCAAACCAAACCAAACCAAAACAAATTGAAGGACTTCCACATAGCTCTCCAACTACAAAACAACCCAGTCACTGAACCTAAAATTTAAAGCTCTATATTTTCAGTTTATTAGAGGATTCATTTTTCAGAGAGCTTGATAATTCTGCAAAGATAATGCAAGTATGCCCTTATAGCAGGAAAGACCAAGAGTATCTCGGACTGCATCAAGAAGAGTGCTGCAATTCTTCACCTCCCTTCAGCCCTGGTGACACCACTCCTGGGGTACCGAGATTACTTCTGAGCTTATCAGTACAGCAAAGACATGGATGTACTGGAGACAGTCCAGCAAAAGGGCACTCACATGTTCTTAGCCATTGGAGCATCTCTCCTATGAGGAGATGCTGAGAGGGCTGGGACCATTCAAGCTGGAATAAATCAAGCTCAGGAAGACTTTATCAATATATATAAATATTTAAGAAAAGAGTGCATGGAGGACAGAAACAAGCAATGACAAAACTGTAGGATCAGTTCTCTTGTAGTTTATAAAAGGACTGGTTTTATGTTGAATATACTGTCTCATGTATGTATTTCTGAAGATTAAAGACTTTACACTCCTCAAAACAGAGATTTACTGCATGTGAGTCATTCATACTCTATGCCTTCATGTCACAAAGGCTTTAAGTAGTAGGAGCTAAGCCTCCTCCCTTCTTCTACTATGTCAAGCAGAGTCTTCTTGGTTTCTGTGAGGAGTTTATGAGGCTAGGCAGTATGGCTGCTAGGGAGGAGGATGGATTTTGGCCTTCACATCATTGCTATAAACATTCTTCTGGCCAGGTCCTCTATATGGAAACATCCATGAATATTCTTGGGTACAGAATAGGCAATAAGGGACAGAGTGAATAATTTCCCTCAAAAGATCTAAAGCATGAATAAAACAATTTTAATTGTGAAATTCCTATCTCTATGCAACACCACCAAGTCTTTTATTACAAACTCTGTTCTCTGGGTTTATATTTATAGGCACTGAAAAGGCTTTTAATGGTGAATTTAAAAGACATACTGCCATCAGCTGAAAAGTTATAAAGGTCTTCTTTACATCTACTTTTTTTCAGATCAATTTGGGGTGGTTACTTAGAAATAAATTGAGTCTCTAAATGAATCTTATTTATTACTCGTCAAAGATCCCTTTCGATTCCTCTTCTTAAGCAGTGACACCAACAGTTTTAATCTAACCCTTTTAAATCATTTGATTCTTACTATAATAGAAAATCCCTAGAAATTTAACACCACTTGGATCTTAATTACCAAGAAAGCCATTGTGTGAATTATATTGGAATATAGTAGGCTTTTATATAGCCCTTTTCCCACATCAGGCACAGTGGCAGTGAGACGTTTATGATGAACTGAACAATGTCTGATAATAAAGCTGCATCACTCCACTAATCTGAAAGGTCCTAAGAGTGATACACTTTTTGTCAAAGTAGCTTTACAGTAAGATTCTTCAGTCTAGAAGGCTGGCTGCTGTCAGGCAATATTTTATTTTGCAAGTCTCCTTGCTCACATTTCTCAAGCTTGGCATGGTAAGAAGTGACAAGCTGAGTCAAAGTTCTGCTATCTACATCCAGCTGTTCATCCAGACTGACATGACAGCCTTAAAGATTCACAGAGGTATTATAGTTAATAAGCATGGTTGCTTCTCTCTGTCTGGAAAATCAAATATATGCATTGGAGGATTTCACTTGCCATTGTCCAAAAGTTATATAAAAAGCATGCTGTATAGCCAAACACCCTCCATACACAGCAATAATGAAAAAATCTTTTTCTAGACCTTTATTTAATGAAATATAAATATTCTGACATTTTTTAGAATAGTCACCATAACTTAAATAAAAAAAAGTAGATGTGTCAAAGCTTACATATGATTCAGTGAAAATCTTGTTCTGAGAGGATAGAAAAAGTAGTTGACTATAAAACCCACTTATTTACACATTTGTTTAAACTGTAAATTATCCTGTCTCTGTATGTTTCTGTCATAGAAGAATTTTCTGTAGGCAAACAATATATTAATATATAGCATGTTAAACTGCAATATCAATTTATTCTGAAAATTAGCAATATCTTTACCGTGTACTGGGAATCTTCAAATCTTCTTCTTTTGTGTGTGACACACAATTGTCTACACTTGAATTCCAGACAGACAGACAAAACTCTACAAGTGAACTGAATACTTCTGATGGTATTTTAAGATTTGTCTATAATTGTTCATATTTTTGTCCTATGTCTTTTATACAGGCCATTTCTCACTTTCAGCTTGGAAACACATTGATCATAAACCATGCTTTGGTACCTCATAAACCATATTTTAATGTGATATTGCCAACCGGTGCAAACTTCAGATATGTATTTTCCATAGTCTTTGGATAGTAAAACCAACACAACAGGATCCAAAAGAAACAATTCCTACTTTAACTACAAATAATTAGAAGCAATGAGGTCCAGCCTCTGTAGTGGTATCTACTGCTTTTTAGGTATTCAGGTGTCATAGATCCAGCTCTAAAGACTTAAAGGCAAAGAGAGAAGTTGAAGAATTACCTGCTGTACTTAATTCAGCGTGTAAACAGAAAAGTTTTTCCACCAAGAACTTACTTTACATATGAGGAAAGTAAACTTTGTTATCGAAATCAAATTTCAACTTTGATGGATGCCTTAATTTCCAGTTCCCTCAGTATCATTGTATGTATTAAAACAGGACTTGAAGATCAAAAAAAACCCAAACAAAAGAGCCTTACTATTCAGGGTCCCGTGCAAAACACTAAAACGTGAGACTGTGTTCCCACAAGTGAAGACATCTGGCACAAAGAATGGCCATGAATGGAATGGCTCAGATAGGTGGTATGACTTTCCAAACCCGAGACTTGAGTAGAAGAGGGAGAACTCTCCTTTTATAGTTCTATGCCCTAAAAAACAGATATTTTTTTCCCCTACAGGACTCTGGTGTGGCTGTCTTGCATTGTATATAGTTGAAAGATGAGAGAGGAAAAAATGGACTCTGTTTTCCTGAATTCGCAAAAAACAAAAAGAAAATTTTTATTCATTTAAGTGAAGTGTTTCCAAACTTTGTGCAGTATTTTTCACTGTAAGACATTATAATTACAGTAGATCTTAGAACAAAATTAACACCTCACTACGCAGTACAAATTAATGGAGAATAAAGGTAAGACCTGCATGGTTTTTATAACAAGTTATCACTGTGTGTGTATACATATGTATATATATATATATATGGACTAAAAATAAGCCATTTCTGCTTTACATCAGTGGAAGAGAGGGATGAACATAGTCTTTGAATTACAGTAGCACTGGTAATGCTCTTGCATACTTTCTTGGTTTCTGTATTCTCGTTTTGAGGACCTTCATTATTACTAGCTTGGGTGACATTCCCCAAAATATTGCACATCAAAATAGATGGTCATAGTTATATTCTATTATTATAAACAACCACTATTATAACCATCTAAGCATTTTAAAACCAGAATAATCAGAACAAAAAAAAAAAAACCCCGACAGAATAAAATGTGACAACATGTTGTAATAAATGATGAATTATTATCAATTCCTTTAGTTTCACATATCAATATGTTGGTCATAATAGACATATTTGATCTTTAAGACAACATAACAAGAAATCTCACAGGCATTTCTGTAACTGATCTGTAATTCACTGCAAGCATGGTAGCTGTCCCCAGAAGTTTGGTCTGATGGTGAACAAGGGAGATAAATATACTCTGACCTTCACAAGTCTATTGATACTATGTAAGAAGGTCTAAAGGAGGAATAGAATTACTTAGAGACATGCTATGAAGAAGAGGGAAAAAAGAAGGCAAAGTAATGGGTAGCAGAATTTTAGGAATAGGAATTTTAAGCCATTAAAGAGTGTGTTTCCCCTCCCATCATGAGAAAATACTTTAAATATACATTATTAGAAAAGTACACACCTTTCTTGGTCTGAGCTGCAGTGCGACCATTTTCCACTACAGTGCTGGACATTACTCTAGGGAATAAAGTTGAAGCTAAAACGAAGAAGTCAAAAAGGAATATTTTTTTTTTCATTTTTTATCAGATTTGTTACATATTACTATTTTTTAGACCATCTTTTCATTTGGAAGCACCTGATCAGGCAATAAAGAGCCTTTACTTCTATAGACCTCTGTAGTTACCAACTAACATTTTAAAAGCATAACCTTACATGAAACAAATACCTCCCTTTCTCTGTACTCTTAATCCTTTAAGACAAATTTCCTGCTCTTTCAGCTGGAACCTCTCAATTCTTCTGTGTTGAGATGGGATGTTTCTTCCACCCTCCACTCTGCTCTGCTTTGCCAGGGTGTTGTTGCTTGTCTCTACGTCCAACCTTTCCTGCTGTACATTTCTCAAATACTGCTCTGCCTCAGAGGACTCTGTGCCATATTTTGCCCCTTAGGTTTTTATCTTGCTCAGTTCAGTTTTCCCAAACACCTACTCTGTGCTGCATTTTACCCAATCAACATTTCTTGAAGCTAGAGGAGACAATTACACCCACATTTCTTTTGGCTGTTTAGGCATCTTCTAGTATCAGTTCTCTCATGTTACCCTTGATGAGTGCTGGCTTCCTTTCCCTTAATCAGTTCTCTCTATAATTATTTCTCTCCTTAATCAGTTGTCTGATTACTATTAACTCTCTACCAAGAATGATTTTTCCCATCATCTGACATTGACAGTCAGCCCCACCTTGCTCATACTAGAAGCTTCCACTCTCAATTCTTTTGACATCCACATACTGCTGCTAAAATTAGAATCAACCTGAGTATCTCATGCAAAATTGCCAGTATGGATTTAGACAAGTAGTGGGCATCTGCTGGACCACTTCCACTAAGAACATTGACACCCATACCCTTCTACTGAGAGATTGATGGTTTTCAGAAAGTCAGTCAGGACTAAAGAATGCTTAAAACAAAAAAGCAAGGGTTTTTTGTTTCTTTTTATTTGTTTTGTTTTGTTTTGTTTTGTTTTACTGAACTGGTCCAGAGCCATCATTTTTGCTGGGAGATGCTCTAAAGAATTCCTCAACTGGGCAGTCTGCAACTTGTTGACTAACTATGTCCATTCTTTCCTACTGCAATTAATAAGGACCTGAAAAAGTGACCAGAGCAAATACTTGCACCGTCTAATTCAAAAATAATGAGGAAGTGTGAACCTGTAAGATCTAAACGCATTCTGCAACATTATTTAGTGACAGAAAAAAACCCCACATATTTTACTGAATTTGCTATGAATACTAATAAAATACCAAAAACATTAAGGTTTTTAAGATCAGATAATTTTAGATCTTTGACATGATTACACATGGTTTTTCTTATATATCCTTCTGTGGTTATTTTTTCCTCTTTGACACCCAACTGTATACCAGGTTTTCAGGAAATAGAAGCTTACTATTTTAAGATGGAACCTTCTACAATGTTACATTTTGTTTAAAAAACACTGCTTGTTTCTGAGACTAGCCTGTATCTGCAGTTTAATTTCCTTTAAGAACATTTGCTCTATGCTTGCTGAGTTGTTTCAAGAGTGCTGAAACAACAGGGTGGTGGGTGGTGTCATGTTCCACTCCTGAGAGAAAGAAAGCACCCAAGATTCATAGATACCTATGATCAAAAAGGAAAAAACAGAAGTCAGAAAGCTCTGAAAACACAAAGTGTTATTAACAAATTATACACACAGCATGGAAATAAGTGTGTTAGTCCCTTAACTTCTAGTAGTTAGAGAAATAAAAGTATAGAAGAAAAGAGGGAAGGGAGAGAGAGGTTAGATAGGAGAGGAAAGGAGATCACCTGTCCTGGGTCCACCATCAATCCAACCAACAGGGTGTCCAGGATCCTGGGGGGCACATCCAAGTCTTTGTTGGTAACCTTTTAATATGTAAGTCTTCTCTAGCCTGAGGCAAACTTTCTCACTTTCCCTGCAAATGAGCAGCCCATTCTTCCAGACCTTTCTGGAAATGGGAAGAAGGCTTTGTGGTCTTTGGTGTTCTCATCTCCCTCTCCTTGGGCTCAGTCCTGACTTATGCAGTACTGTGTTGTGCTCATCTGCAAGAACTAGAACAAGGACATTTGTCACAGAAAAGTTCTGTCACATCACCAGCCACAGCCTGTTTTTCCTTGCCTGTTTGCACAGCAGGTTCTTACACAGCACTCCTTCGTTGGCTTAATGCCCGTTGGTGTTTGAGACATACACCTTATCCCCTTATTTTCTGGGTTTCTACAGGTGCTACATGGTTAGAAGCTGTAGTGATCTCCTGGGTTTCACTGCCAACCATTTCATTCTTCTCTCAGAATTCCCTCCACTAAAATCAAAATTATTTTTCTCAGAACAATGACTATATCTAGCCATTTCTGATAAATAGGCAAATTAATTTTTTTTTGTTTTGTTTTGGACACTTGTCCACACTACAGGGTTACTAACACCAGAAAAAGAAACTATTTTTTCACTTTCAATTTTCACTCATGGTGGAGGAATGATTTTTAAGTATTGCATTGGAAATATATGGAACTCTGAGGTCTAAGTAGAATCCAGGAATAGAGTGAATTCAAATAGTTATAGTCAGGTATTTGGGCTTGTTTTTTTTCCTTCCTCTCTCCAGAGGGCATATACTTATGCTTCTAAATCCATACTTGGGGATTCCAATAAAATTACCGGAGTTTACAGATAGCAATCCCCTTCTAGTGACAGATGGTCCTTTGTGGTGAAGACATTTTAAATTCAGGCCATATTTATTAGAGATCAAACTCTGGACTTGCAAGTTTTCAGTAGAATAGAAAGTTAAAACTGCCTTCCAAGGCTCTTCAGGGATTAACAGCTAATGTTTACATAGAAGTAAGAAAGGCTGAAAATATTGATATTAACATAATACAGGAAATGAACCACACTTTTTTTTTTTAATCATTACTGGGAGCTGTGCATCAAGGACCCTTCACATTGCACTGAACATTGTAGCTCATTTAGTTCACTTGTCATTTACAAAACAGGAGCGTAGATGGTGAAGCATTGCAGCATGGACATAATTTGTCATAATGGAGTACTTCAAAAGATGTTTAAAATATTTTAAAACAATTAGTCATCCTTCTTTATTCAAGCAGCAGCCATCTGATCAAAGAAAAAATGCAAACCAAGAACAAAAGCAGGGAGAGAGTGAGGAGATAAAGATCACTCAACACGGATCACTGGTTGTTCAAATTATTTCCAGACTGTTTGGCAGATCTCCACGGGTGCACTTCAACTTTGTACAGGTTACAGAAGAAAATCCATATTTGTTCCTAACAGAACAATTTCACAGCATGATCTTCTAATCTTAAAACAAAGAAAAAAACCTCTTAAATGGTTTGATTGTTCATTTTGCAGATTATATTTCTTAAGCATACAATATTTTTTTCTTTACTATTCTTTGCAAAAATAAAATGGAGACACAGCACTGGAAAATAGATCTTGAATTAATTGGGCAGATGGGTAACTCTACTTTCCAATTAAATTCTCTACTCTCTGATAGTATCATTTGATTTGATTTGCATGACAAAGCTGCATGCCTGTAGCATGAGGGCATGTCTTCTATGTCTTCTATGAGAAGCTGTCAGGAGTTTTCCCCACTTTCAACTGAGTCAATGCCAGCTGGCTCCAAGAGGCACCAGCCACTGGTCAAGGACACACCCATGTACCATGGGAGTAGCACCTCCAGGATAATGTATTCAAGACAGAGGAAAAAAACCAAATTCCTGCAAAAGAACAGCTAGAAAGGGGTGAGAATGTGTGAGAGAATCAGCCAGGCAGATGTAGGGTTGGTGGAGAAGTAGTAGGAGGAGGGGCTCCAGGAGCTGGAGCTGAGGTTCCATGCAGTCCATGGTGAAGACCATGGTGAGGCCCATGGAGGACCATAGGGAAGCAGCCAATGAAGAAACAGCCTCATACTGGTGCAGGCAGATGCCTGAGGGCAGCTGTGATCCAGAGGGGAGCCTGTGCTGGATCAGGTGCCTGGCAGGACCTGTGGACTGATGCAGCAAGGAGTCCATGCTGGGGCAGGTTTGGCAGCAGGATGTGTGAGTGCAAGGGGGACCCACACTGAAACAGCCTGTTCCTAAAGGACTGCAGCCCATGGAAGGGACCCATTCTGGAGCAGTTGGGTAAAAACTGCAACCCACGGCAAAACCACTGTGTTCCCGTGGGAGGGAGCCCATGCTGACCAAGTAAGGAACATGAGGAATTCTCTCTCTGAGGAGGAAGGAGCAGCAGAGACAGTGTGTGATGGACTGACCACAGACGCCATTCCCTCTGTCCCTCTGGAGGAGGAGGGACAGAAAATGCAGAATGATGTTGAGATAAGGAAGAAGGGAATAGTACAGGGAAGGAGTTTAAAATTGGGTTTTATTTCCCATTACCCTACTCTAGTTTGATTGACAGTAAGTTAAACTAATTTTACCCAGTTGAGTCTGTTTTGCCTGTGACAGTACCTGGTGTGTGATCCTTCCCTGCCATTATTTTGACCCATGAGACTTTCCTTGTATTTTCCCTGCCCTTCCCAGCTGAGGAGGAAAGTGATGGAGTGGCTTTGGTGTGCACCTGGCATCCAGCCAGGGTCAACCCACAACCAAGTTTTTCTGATGTTTTTTCATTCCATTATTTTATTTGCTTTTGTTTTGCTTTTGTCATTTATATATCATATTCCATCTGACATCTTCATATTTTATCGTTTTCTTTCTTATTAAAGAGATTTTTAAGAGAAATAGTAAAATTAAAGCCTTAACTTGAAAATTTCTCCCTGTATTTTTTGTTTCTGCATTAACCAGAATAAAATGGCTCTTTTCTGTGACCAAGAATATGAAATCCTGCATATGCAATAACTTAGAGTAGAAAAGCAACACACTGCCCATAGTAAAATCAGAAAAAACAGTAAATGTCTTTCACAAATCTGACCAGAACACAAGGAGATAAAGATAAAATAAAGATAAGCCACAATAAATATACAACAAACGAATGCACATTTTATTCTTTACAGGATATTGTCAGGCAAGAAGATGTATATTTGGACTTCAGTTTGAGAGTTCTTGGTTCATATTTAGTGTCTGATCTCTGAGTAACAACTTATAAAGATTTGG
The DNA here is from genome assembly GCA_013398595.1 of Tychaedon coryphoeus. Lineage (NCBI taxonomy): Eukaryota > Metazoa > Chordata > Aves > Passeriformes > Muscicapidae > Tychaedon > Tychaedon coryphoeus. The sequence continues at coordinate 1,857,068 of WBND01000021.1, read as the reverse complement.
AATATACTAGTAGAACCAGAATCTCTCTAGCTGAAGGATTTTTTCTCTGGCCTTGTAGTCCATCACTGATTTAAAAATAGCTAAAGTCCGTTGGGATTGAACTTTCCATGACTGATAGATAGCATGGGCTCTTTCTACATTTGGAAGTTACTTCTCTTGTTCATTTCAGATAGATGAAATTTGGAAAGTGTGTTTGAAGGTGTTTTCACCTTCTTAAGATATTAAGCATTGTGTTGCTACAGTATTTAAATCAGAGGCAGGCTGTGACAACAATGGATGTTCTGGTTGTCACTAAAGTAATTGATCAAGAAGGCAAAGACTAATATTATTATGCATAGTAGCTGGTTAAAACCTTTTTAATCCTGAAAAGAATTTTATCCTTATCCTTTATTTGTAACTTTCGTTACAAACTGATGGCCAAATCCTCTTTATCCTTTCATACTGCAAGGAGAAATAAATTCACAGTAATTTCAAGTAAATATTTCCAAAACTTAAGGTCAGAGAAATACAAGCAAGTAGTGTTTTCCACTTCTCTGAGAGCATCATCTTATATAATGGCACTCTCAGTTGGAGTATTATGAACTTGGGTCATCTGGCAGGTGCACAAAGGTGGCCAGGGAATACTGGAAATTCTTTTCACAGCAGCTTTATGTGCAAGAGGGAAGACTCAACTGCAGATTGATTCCTACAACTCTGACATAGAAAAGTCTTCAAATACAGCAAAACACAAGTACTTTTTAAAGAACCAGCTTAAATCCTATGTTTTAAAAGGCATTCTTAATACTCCAATGTACTTTAACTGTGACCTTGATATTTAGCACATATAAATAGAGCATTACTGGAATTACATGCCTGCAAATATGTCTTTTAAGTCATTTGCTCTTTCCCAGGAAAAGGAAATCAGGTTAGAGAGAATGTTGTGAAACAAAAGGCAAAAAATGGTATCCTGGCAGAAGATAGATGGGCAAGCATTGGCTTCCACACATCACCAAAATAAACTGACAAACACAATAATCAGTGTATAGTTTTAAAGGTCAACTTCTCTGCTTCTTTGCAGAAACTCTGATTATCAGAAGGGTTACTTAAACAGCTTTCTTTTACTCCCTGAATCTGTCACAGGAATGAAACATATAGAGTACACCTAATGAGTTTAACCTTCAGCTGTTTGATATTGAAAATTATCTTTAGAGATCTTTGAAGATCATAATGTAAGGTTTTTCTATGTTAATACTGAGTTGTTTTGAACATTTTCTGCTCATTGACAATGGCAATCATTTTATGACAAAGGAGAAGCAGATTAACAGCCTATAATAGTTTTATCTTGAGTCAATTGTGGTATTACCATGCAAACATCTCATTAAATATATTTAGCTTTCAGATGATTTGCTCTCTCAGTCCACAAAAGTAGGCTTCTCAAAGCTAAAGAGGTCTTCAGGTAGGTTACATATTACCTGGTAGAACATTTTTGTTTATTTATGAGTTTTAATCAGGTGGTCTGTAGCTAGGCTTTTGACTCCTTTTGGTAACAAATCAAAACATATCTGGAGCCTGGATGATCATGCAACAAATACTGAGTGACAAATAGAGTGACAAATACTGAGGAATTAGTATTCCTACTGATCCACCTCCCTAATTTAATTTATCACAGAAAAAACCCCTCCTGTGTTTCTCTTCTGGCATACTGATTGCCTCTTTCAATCTCCAGGCGAGATCCAGCCCTACCTCACAGCGCAGGAGTCAGTACTCCAAGTGCCGAGCTCCTCCTCCCACGCTGCCTTTTCCCAAGCATGTTCTTTTTCCTGGCCACTCTTCACAGCAGTCATGACACCAAGGGAAACCCTCTTAGCGGTGTCTCATGAAGGGGTGTGTGTTGCCACAGGAGGTGTGCCATATCACAAAATCAGGGCAAACTGGGTACTCTCAGATTATCCCTTCCCAGACCTGCCATCCTTATCTTGGCTATGAAGGGAGTGGCTTTCTCTTCCTTTTGGGCCGGGTTTCTTATTTAAGGCTCTTTATTCTAAACCTCTAATGCTTAACCATGCAACATGATGTGAATACTGAGTGACAATAAATGTAAGTCTCTGAAGTGTTTGTCTAAGCATTGCAGAGAAAAGTGCAGGGCATAGCACTGCATGAGAGGAAGAATCTAAGCTATGGGTAACAAGAGAACTGAATTTTAATTTATATGTAAAACAAAGATTTCAGTTATTTAAAAAAGTCAAATAGCTTTGGAAGAAAAATGGATAATTCACTTTTTTACTTCTTATATAGTTGCAGTAGCATGGTTACTATATTTGAATAATAAAAGTAGCTGGAGCATAAAATTAGTAATTTTCCACTGACCTCCATATTCATTTAAAATTATTTTTCCTTGCAGACAGGTAAAGCTTTGCGTCAATTCTCATTTTCCTTAAGCTCTAGACAGTTAATCTAATCCAACAAATAGAAAGTGAACAAGAGTGTTTTAACAGGTCAGTAAATCTCAAATGCCCTGTTAAGCAAAAGTTCAGGGCTCAAGACTCATGTGGAGGCTGCATGTGTACGTAAGTGCAAATTTTCATTACATGACTGTCACACAGAAAATAAATTATTAAAAAACAGTCATATAAAATTTGAAAATTAAATCCATTTTCAGACATCCTCATGTCGACCATAAATCATGCATCCTCCTGGGTTGTAAAACTTTCTGCTAAAAGATCAGAAACTGATTATATAAGATTCAGATAACCATAATCTAAATAATTTGTTGAAAAACCTTAATGTTTTTCCACTTAATTTTTACACCTATTTTAGAAAAAAGATGTGCGACTTTGTATAACATCTAGAAATATTTTTTCATCCGGTATTCAAGTGTCTTCATTTTTCCTATGAAGACTAGAAATTCTTTAACTAAATGACATCTTCACTGCAATACCTAGTCAGTGATTCTTTATTTCCAAATGTTTATACCTACTATATACTCAGGAAGTTAATTTGCTATGCTATATGAAAGCCAGGTCCATACAAACAATGCATTATAACTTTATATATGTATGTTTTTTCTTAATGTGTCTATTTGGTCAATTCAACATGGTCTTTCACAGATCAAAGTGGAAGAGGCAGGAATACCAGAAGAAATATGTATGATATAATATTTAAATAGCATTGTTTACCAATCACTTTTATTAGTTTCTTGATCTCTAGATTAGGGTTCTTTAAAGGGTAAAGTGTAACCAGTACAGTCATTATGAATTTTTGAAATCAAAAACGAAAAGTAAAAAGAGGACAGAAATAAAAGGAGAAAGGATTCACAAGGACAAAGAGCTCTAAGAAGATGATGGTTCACTTAGAGAGGTTTTATTGCAAACTGACATGAACACAGCTTAAAATGATAAATTAGCAAGAGAAAACAAAACACTTTATTATATTTCATGGTTTTATTTAATTTTTTCAAAGATAAAATTTTATACAAGCCAGTTTGGATAGGTACACTTTGCTAATCAATATGAAGCTAGGGATTCTAAAATAAAGATCCAAATTTATCACCAATCAAGTTCTTCTGCCAGTGGAATCAAAGGACTGCTAATGTTAGTTCAGTCAAATCATACTAATTAAAATTCAGACATTTAAAGAAGTCACTTCATCATCAAGGACTGTAAGCTCATTTCAAAACCACGTTGCCCCAATGATAGCTGTAGCTCAGGTTTATAACTTACCCAACCCAAAAGACTCCTTCACTTTACAGTAAGCATCTGGTGTGCATATAATAATTCTGATGCTAACCTAATGTCTCTGGAATAGCCCAAGAATTTTAAGGTCTTAAGCTATTTCCCTCAAAAATTCAAGAAGTGGTAAAATTCCTACATTGCAAGCTAATTCAAAGATGAACGTTTTCCATTTTTATATTAGGAGATATAATTTTTCTTGACCATAAAATATACTATTTTTCAAAAAAACTCTTGGAAACACTCACCATTAAATTTTGATAATCGACAACAGAGAAAATTGAATGAAAACATTTAAAAGCACATGTATTCAGCTTGGTATAAATCTGCAACAAAGTCAAGAGAGCTGTATCATACACAGATTTGCTTTTCTGAAACTGCCCATCCAACTGATAATCAGGCCTTGGGATCTTACAGCACTCTGAAAGAGTCATCTTAAAAATTTATTTTTCACATTGGCTTTTCGATTTGCAATTTTAAAGGAATCACCTACTTTAATATAAACGCTTGTCAGGTAGGCCCTTGTTAGAGCTAGGGTTTTTATTTCATATCGATCCAACCTAGTTTAAAGCAGAAAAATGGCCAAAACAGCTGCCAGTGGTTTAACTGCTGGGCAAAAAAAAGTTCCTCTGAACTGAACTATGCTTCCACCTTGAGTTTTCATATGCAGGTCCCAGACTGCACCATTAGTATTTCTGAAAATATTGTATCTATTCATTTGAGTAAATGACTGCAATATTGTATCTTCACTGAGTGCTAATGCTAAAGCATAGCTACGTAACATACACAATTTTGAAACAATTTTTGAGGTATACCCAAATTAGTAATGAGTCAATTCTTGTCAATGCACTGCTATGAATGAAGTATAGAATGTTTAGTCTTTACAATTAAAATGTTTCCTCTAAATACTGACTATAACTGTCTGCTTATTCTGTGTATAACTTTTTCTTTGTTTCAGAACAGAGAGCTTTTCAGAGCATGCAGTTTGATATTCTATACATATACCTTATTTTCTGGCCAATTCTTAATGTTTTTAATTGCAGCATAGATTCCAATTTTTAAATTAGTAATGTGATAGCTTTGAAGAGATGCACAATGCACCACAAAGATTGATGAGATCAAATAAAGGTGAAGTAAACTTCAAAACTGTGTTAATTCTTTGTGCTATTTTGGCTGGGGTAGAGTTAGTTTTCTTCACAGTACTTGGTATGTGGCCATTTTTGGGATTTGTGTTGGAAACAGTGTTGATAATACAAAGCAGTTTTAGTCACTGCTGAGCAGCACTTGAAGAGAGACAAAGCCTTTTCTGCTCCTTACCCCATCCCACCAGTGAGAAGGATGGGAGGGTGGCACAACTGTTGAAAGGGCACACATCTGGGACAGCTGAACCCGACTGACCCAAGAGGTATCCCACATCCTATGCCATCACGCTCAGCATATACTTCTGGGAGGAGAAGGAATGGAGGATGTTCAGAGTGGTGGCATTTTTGTTCCAAAGTCACTGTACCTGTAATGGAGCTATGCTTTCTTAGAGTTGGCTATACACCTGACTGCCCACAGGAAGCAGGGAATGCAATCCTAGTTTTGCTTTGCTTGTCTGCATTGTTTTTGCTTTCTCTTTTGTACTATTCTTTATTAAACCTAGTAAACATCAGTTTTCTCTCTTACTTTTCCAACGCTCCCCCCAGCGCCTCTTGGGGTGGAGAGAGAGCAAGCAGCTGCACGGAGCTTAATTGTCAGATGGGGTTAAACCATGACACTCTATAATGTTTTAATGCATAGAATAGTCTGAAGAATTTTATTTATATTTTGCTGAACACAATTTTTAACTTTCAGCTGATATTTAAATTTTGAAATAACAAAATTGCAAAATTAAAAATGGAACCGCCAGTTTGAGAAACCCCTGTGTTTCTTGTTGTTATAAACAGGAAATCCAGCAATCAGTTATGTTTCTCTAAGGATGTGCATATGTTGTAAATTGACACAGAGATTTTCAGAGAGATATTTCTGAAGCACTGAGTCCTACAGCTGCCTTATTTTGGAAAGAATTTCCCTTAATCAGCAAATAGCTGGAAATTCAAGTCTTCTTCTGGCTGAAAACATATGTGGAAAAAAATTCCGTCTCAGGCAATAACCAGTTATAGAACACTAAAAAATAATAGTAACCATTGCAATAGATTGAATAAGAAACCTAATCTTATGGTATCCAGCTAATGAACCTTATAGAGTATTCCTGAGGATTTTTTTCCATAATGCTTAGAAAAGAGATATGGAGGAAAATCAGAGCAAAAGCTTAAATAAATGAACCCACTCTGAGAACTAGAATATAATTTTGTGCTGCCTGCAAAAACATCCTGCAAGGCATAAAGTGGCTTGTGAAACAATCTGTTTATTGCCCAGGCTCCTCCTGGAGAATTCTGCATGTCTGAAGTTAGAATGCCTGCTGTGGAGGCAGCACACTGTCCCACACTTGGTCCCCTATCCCACCTGCAAGCATGAGAAGCTGATTTTTCTTCCTTCTCTAGACAGCAACATGAGAAGCTGAACAGCTTTACATGTTCCTTCACTGCTTGCGATGTACAGCAAACATTATTTCTAGGAAATTATTTTTAGTGCTAGAGAAACAGAAGGGTGCAAGGTAAACAATCAGACAAGCATTTTGCTCTGTCTCAGGTGCAATATTGTTGTGAGCTCCCCTCCCATTCAAACTCCTCTCCTTGAATATTCTGGATTAATGTTGGTGACACCCATAAAAAAAAATACCAACATATCATGAATATAATACAAATCCACACACATGGAGCACAATTCCAAGCTAAATCTAGACTCAACAAAATTACGTGGGAAAAGAAAAAGAGGAAAGAAGCTTTATAAAAAATGTTCATTTTCCATTAGGGAAAAGTAGAATGTAATGAATTGAAAGAACCTTGCTTCAGGATTTATATCTGCAATGTAAGCAGAATATTGGTAAAAGAAAAATTGTCAAAATGTTGAGCAATAAAATCTAAGAAGCTTGGGAATGCCTGCTGTAAATACCTGCTTATATAAGAAAAACCAGCAACTTTATCAAAACAAAACTTTATTCATCCAGCAAGTGCAATGTGGATCCTCCAAAAAATACTCTGACATCAGTGAAAAGACAGTATTCATGCTATATATTGTGTCTAGTTGTCATAAATTGTTTATCTGGAGATTATAAAGTTTTCAAATGATGTTGTTATTGCCAGGAAAAAAAACAAGACTCATGAGTCAAGAAACATCATGGTATTTTGCAGTCTTTCCTTCTGCCTTGGTTGTTCTATAGAATTCCAAAATTTTTTTCTTTATATTTTACTTGCTATTAAAGTTGCTTAATAAATATTTCTGAGTCATTATACACAATACATTTTAAAGATAATTATACTATTTCAAGGTTTAAAAAACAAATCTCTGCTAAATGCCTTGTTAAACAAAAACAGTCTTCAAAAAGAGACTAAAAATCAGTCTTCAAATACTTTCATTACTTCAGACAAAAATAGTCCTTTTATTTTTTTTAATCTTGAAATAAGACCATGCCAGCTCATTTACACGCGCACACACACACACACACACACACATAGTTGTAATGATGGTTTTAATGACTGTTTTTCTGTCTTTCTCTCTATAACTGTGCATATCACAAACAAAGCAATGATGTTAAAGGCATCCAACTACCTGAGGTGTGTGCATATTCCATGTTCAGTTGTAGACCAGCAGTGAAAGTGCTCAGACAAATAAACTACAGGAGACATCCAGGTCTAAATAAAGGAGATCAGCAGATCTAGTCTGTGAAACCGGACCTTAAGGATTGTTACAACTGCTGCTTGTCCAGATGTCACAGTAAGACAAAAGGTATGTCCCATTCATCTGTAACTTGCTCAGAATCAGATCTGTGCCAAGTCTTAAGATAAAGTCATTTTGTAACCCTTTAATCCCAGTGTGCTTTGTGGCCTTATTAACCTCTTAATTTTTTTGGCTATAAGTCGTATAGTGGCTGGTCAAAAGATCATGAGGTGACCTGTGAAAATCTTTCTTATTCTTAGACTTTTATAATTGTTCTAGAAAGTTGGGCCAAAGTCAATATCTCAATACTTTGGCTAATATATTTAATATGAAGTCATGAGGATCATTTGTTCAGGATAACATCTTAATATTTATCAAAACCTTGTGAAGGATAACAGCACCAGTGCAGGTTTTGAACAGATCTTTCTAAAGGCATATAATTTTTACCACATAATAAATCTGAGATGTGAGAGAAAATTTCCATGCTGTAATACATACAAGAGAAGAACTCTGAGACACTCCTGGTATTCCCAACTTGGATAAATTTGTGGGTATGAGTTCAGGTTACAGATAAAATAAATGTAATTTCCATAGTACAGAGTAAATAGCTGTTCACCAATCAAAACATACCCATAATTGTTTGGACTTTAGAGTAATTAAAAATGGTCTAATATACCAAATAATAGCATTTATTTAAAATAAATTCTAAAAAATATTTCATAATTGTATAAATATAACATATATGTTGATATATGCATGTTGACATATACATATATATATACACATATATATGTACACATAAACATGCACACATCATTTATAGAAAATCTATACAAACAGTCATGTATGAATATATGTGGGTGTTTGTATGCATATATATATGCCAACAAAGTTATGATCACATGGGGCAGAAGCAAAAAAAATATATATATGATAAATACAAAGATCTTTTGATTGTTGATTTCAGAGCCTTTTCTGCTCAAATGCCACATCTATGTCAATTTTTAATACAGTAAGCATGTCTCTGTGTGTGTATGTGTGTATTTTTGTGTATTTTTGTAAATTCCCCTGTTAAATATATTTTACTAAAATTATTCATGAAACTGGAGACAATGTCTAGTAGTTTGGTGGATACTGTGCATGAAAAGTCACAGCAGGGCAATTAAAACAATACTGAACTAAATGTGTCTACCATAGCTGGCTTATTGTTTCTTCTGTATAGATGACTGAGCATCTTGATGGTTCAATAGTCAAAATTCCTCTTAATAGATTAAAAATTATCTGGAGGAACAAAGACAAGACAAATATTTCCCTTTTACTATTTTCACTCTCTCACTGCAAGACCTTCTTTCCAATTTTCCAGAAAATAATCTCTTGTAGGTGTTCTGATTGTAGATATTTCCTGCTAACTATCTCTTCTTTGTTAAATAAACACACAAAATTGTCCATGTAATAAGCAGCCTCCCATAGGTCCATTATTTACCTTGTAAAAATTTCTTTACTATGTTCATATCTCATTTGATATTGTCTTAAGTCTAGTAGTGGCATTTAAAAAATTAATTTAGGCACATTGGTTTCTCTAAACATTCAGATGTATTTTGGGGACACTAGCATCTGTTTATTTACATTTTTATTACTGGCACTAGGGAATTGATGCATTATACTATAATATAGCTTCTGTGCATAATATTTAATGCATTTCCTAGAGAAGTTAAATATGGGCTTTGCTGAAATAAAGTCAGAATTTTTTTCTAATTAAAGAGTTTTAAGAAGTCTACTGGTGAGACATCATCCTAAATTGTATTAAATGCAGTTTTTAAAATTATTAGATTCCTTGAGTAGTTATACATTTCCCAGCATTTGCCAAAATAGTTTCTTTAGGGAAAAAACCTAAACTGCTCTGTCAAGGAATGTACTCCAAACCCACCAGTTGCTGTCTTCCAAATAGTACTTTATTTCTAAATGTGCTAATCTAAAGTTTGTGCTTTATGTCTAAATGCTGAGGAACAGTGGAAATTAGTTACAACTGCTGTCAAAGAGTTTTCTCAGCACTTTAATTTTATGAGGTAATTTTTAACATTTAATTGGTCATTAATTGCATAGGATCGTTAATGATTTTATGATGCGCTACTTCAGCGAGGTTTAAAATATTCATCAATGGCACAAGTAAAATATCTTGGCTTCCTCTTTCTTAACTTTCATTTAATTTAGCTGGTTAACAGGACTTGATTAGTCTCAGTTCACCATGGATTTCTAAAATTAGTATTGCCAATGACACTAAACTGGGGGGAGCTGTAGACTCACTCCCTCAAGGGCAGAGAGACCCTGCAGAGAGACTTCGAGAACTGGGTAATCACCCACCACATGAAGTTCAACAAAGAAATTGGTGAATTCTGCACCTGGGATGGAACAATCCTGCATGTACAGACAGACTGGGGAACAAAGTGCTAGAAAGCAATGCCACAACAATAGGTCTGTGGGTCCTGGTTGACTTTGTACCTAGCTGACCATGAGCCAGCAGTGCCCTGGCAGCCAGGAGGGCCAGCCCTGTCCTGGGGGCATCAGGCACAGCATCACAGCCAGGCAAGGGAGGGGATTGTCCTGCTCTGCTCTGAGCTGGGGCAGCCTCACCTCCAGTGCTGGGGGCTGGTTTGGGGTGTCAAAATATAAAAAATACATTAAACTATTAGAGAGCATCCAAAGAAGGGCCATGAGGATGGTGGAGGACCTTGAGGGGAAGCTGAATGAGGAGCAGCTGAGGTCATTTGGTTTGTTCAGCCTGGAGAAGAGGAGAGTGAGGGGAGAGAGAACTCATTGTGGTCTTCAACATCCTCATGCGGGGAAGAGGAGGGGCAGACACTGACCTCTTCTTTGTGATGACCAGTGACAGAACTTGAATGAATGACTTAAAGTTGTGTCAGTGGAGGTTTAGGCTGGATATTAGAAGAAGGTTCTTCACCCAGAGCGTGGTTGGGCACTGGAACAGGCTCCCCAGGGAAATGGTCACAGCACCAGCCTGACAGAGTTAAAGAAGCATGTGGACAGTGCTTTCAGGCATATGGTGGGGTTCTTGGGATGTCCTGTGAAAGGCCAGGGGTTGGACTTGGCAATGCCAAAAGGTCCTTTCCAACCCAGCTTATTCTCTGATTCTGCGAAATGAAATTACATTGTCAGTGTTAGGAAAAGAGGGAATGCTTTTAAAAGTAAAAGACAGATTTAGATCAGATGTTAGGAAGAAATTATTAACTGTGAAGGTGGTGAGGCACTGGAACTTGCTGTCCAGAGAAGTCACAGATGCCTCATCCTTTGAAGTGCTGAAAGCCAGCTTAGATGGGAGTCTGAGAAGCCAAGGTCTACAGGAAGGAGTCCCTGACTATGCAGGGGGGTTGGAACTAGCTAATTTTTATGGTTCCTTCCAACCCAAGCCATTCTATGATTCTGTGATTCTATGATTCTTTTAAATGCTACAAATATAAGAAAAATCAGAGGATTCAGACTGTATAGCTACAGAACAGTTGCACATCTGGATACACAGTGAAGGTTTTTGAACTTTCAGCTGCCTCTTTCATGGGGCATTTTGAAAGACTTAATGAGGTTCTGAGCTTCCAGTTTTTAGCAAGATTTGATCTTTTCCTTTTTCTCACTTTTCATTCTCCTTGTAGTAAAAATTCACATAGATGTAGCATGATGAACAAGCAAGGCTTTAAAATCACCAGTTAAACTAATTTCATGGTTTGAAATATGCTCTTGAATGCCCCTGCCCAGCGCGTGCATAAATATTTGATATTGTATGACAACATAAGAATTAGGAACGTAACATCAGTTTAAGAGTAGAAAAAAGTGTTTATATACATCAAGGCCTTATTCAAATGCTAAATTGACTGTTTTTCTGCTATTTGAAGCAGAACTGTAAATTATTAATTGCACATGACACTGGAGCTGGTGTTAGCCTGCATTTCAATGTCAAATTGATCAACTTCTCTCTTCAGAATAAAGACATAAGTGCATAAAAATGGATTGATGGACTGTTGCACATAATTTCTGATTCATAGGTGAATGACTAACCAGGTGTTATCTTGAATATGTGACTTGCCTAAATTTAATGGCAATAACCCTCTGAAGAAAATTTTGAGTGATTATTCTTAGTCACAGGTAAATATACACTATATGATAATCAGTTCAATATTTAGAGGAAATTCACATTTCCAAGTCCAAGGTACATTTAGTCATTTCAAATCTTGCCAGATGAATATTTAAGACTGAATGCAAATTTTCACAATACTGCCCCTTTAGCTAGGATGGTTGACTTTCCACTGTCAAAATTTTTGACATCCATCCCCACTTAGCCAAGAATCTTAATGAAGAACATATTTCAATATCTTTAAAAAAGAAAAATATTCCTTTTAAAAGAAAAGTCACACTATTTCACATTGAAAAACTTAGTAAATTTAGCATATTTTTTCTCAAAGATATATTACAATTTTTTCTAATGCATTTCTTAAATTAATTATACTATTTCCACGAGTTTTAAAGTATTTGGTAGCTCACTGAAATATCCATATTTAATGCTGAATATTTAAAATTAATATATTAAAGTGTGTTGTTTCTGTGCTTCGAGAGAGTGAGTGAGTGAGTGAGTGAGTGAGTGAGTGAGTGAGTAAACTCAGCTTGACAATGTAAAGAAATGCTTAAAATAAGAGCAGAGAAGGAAAATCTTTCCTGAGAAAATAATTATTCAGAGATACACTTGAGAAAATGTAGTGAAAAAACATAGGCATTTTTCCAGTGGGAAGCATAAATGTGGATTTTTTTTACGAAGCTCTAATGACTGAAATCCTAACCCAGATGTCAAGTGTCTTTCTGCTCTCTAGTTCCTGTTCCAAATATGAAGCTACTGGTGCATTAAGTTTATCCCAATAAGTAAAATAATCACTTAATTTTAATCTTTCAGAAGGCTGAAATATTCGGTGGATGTACCAGAAAATCCATGCTCACGTATACACAGCTTGAAAGTTTTCATCAACAGATTATTTTACTGGATTCTTATATTGGACATGCTCACTAATATGTGAATATCCTTATAACACAAATAATAAACATTTTATACCAGTTTAATTCAATCAATTTACTTTTAAAATAATAAAACAAACCTTTTAGAATTTTTTTAAAAAGTCTTCAAACTTAGAGAGTATAATTAAATATACACTTTAAATAAAATTCTGTAAATAATTTTCAGGTCTTTAATCTAGATTAAAATTTATTTCTAGCCCTGTAAATATTTTTTACCTGTTCCATCTGTGCCTGTAATAATTTTCACATAAATTAGAAAAATGTATTAGTCACAAATCAAGTACTATTGTAATTCAACTTCCTCAGTGTAGAAAATCATATGTTTGACTTATGAAATATGTGGTTGTATATTCAGGGTTTTTAATGTCTGCCTTTATAAGTTCATTGTCAGCTCATTAACAAACATATATAGAAGTTCCATCTCTACTAAGAAGTATACAGACAATAATCAATTATATCTGTTCCACAGTTTTCAAGATATTGTTGTTATACCATGGTAAATTAATGTTCAGAGCACTTATTTTTCCAAATTTTTATACATTGCCTATGACAATGGATGTTGTTATGAACTTTCATGAAAGATTAAAAGCCCTGCAATTAGGTTAAAAGATAGTATGGCTAAGGAAAATTTTTCCTACTCTATTACCCAAAGTTTTTGTTCCTTCTTTCCTTTGTACATTAAACCAAATTTTCATATTTTACTTTCTAAGTAAAAAGCTAGACTATTCTACTATGTACAAATCATATATAATAATATATAACCAGGTTCTGGTGGAAACAACTTTGTCTTCTGAATCTTTAAGAAATGCATAAGCACTGTGATAGCACCCATGGTTATTTTTTATTTAGTGTTCTTTAAAAATATGAGCACAGTTATGACTTAGATAAATATTTTCACTAGAAGGTGCGCAATTTAAAATACATGCAGTATTACAGCACCATAAATTAGTGAAAAATCAATGGCACACTTTTAACGCAATTTTAAATAAATTTAATTTACACATTCAGAGATTTACAGAATATTCTGAGTTGGAAGGGACCTACAAGGATCATCATGTCCAAGTCTCAACAATGACTTGAAAATCAAACAGAAGGGTAATCCAGAAACACTGGGCTGTGGGGAAGGAAGACAAGAACAGAGTCATAAATTGATGTCTAGTGTTTGAAATCAACAATTTGAGTGTAAATGAAGTAATGTTAAGAGACACTACATTTTAGTTAAAGAAGCTTCAAATATTAAGTTAATGGCAGGAAAAAATCATTCAGGTAAAAGTTCAAACAGGATTCATATAATTCTAATAAACTTTTGCTGTCACTTGGAATGAACAACCACTGGGTTTAATAGTTGAATCTTGCCTCTAACATAATATTTTTTTTTTTTCTTTTCCCTAGTTTGAATATTGGGAATGAATTGAAAGACTCCAACTCCTAAAATAATTTTTGTTGTAAATAAAAAAACACATGTCAAGTACTTTTTGATGATTTATAAGCTCAAGGAGTACTTTTTTCTTAATTATGATATCATTATATGATAAGATGCAAAGGAATAAAGACTTGAGAAAGAGAAATATTCAGGAGAATCTTGGTGTGAAGCATGACAGAATCAGGTTTTTAAAATTTTGATCTGCATAATTTGCATACTGAGAACTATCTCTACATCGTCCTTTTCTCTTTTTTTAAAATATTATAAAATGTTAAGTATCTGCAGAAGAAACTGCAGAAGTTTCACATTTTGAGTTGCATGTTAAAACCTTTTTAAAAGTTATCCAGGATAACAATAGTCTACTTTGGAACAGCATCCTTATCAAATTTTATTGCCCTTTACTGATAGAGATAGTAAGATGTGTAATCTGAGAAAATAGCCTTACTGCATTGGATGATACTTTAGTTTCTCTTAGCAATAATGACCACTTCCAACTATTCAGACCACAAAACCCTGCTAGAGAGGGAAATGATGTTAAAATCTTTGAGAACTTCAGGAGAAATCCCACAAAGCTGTAGCTTTGTAAGGCCAGAGATGATAAAAGGAAAGATTTGGGTTAATGTCTGTGGCGATCAGGAATCGGGAGTCATCGTTTTATTTACATAATATTTCCTTTCAGTAGAAAACATGTTGATTTATAAAAAGCACTTAAAATAAATTGTTTGGATCTATTTCAACTATATAATCTCTCTGATGTATGGTCAGCTTTAAATCTCTCTCTTGTCCCATTCTGAAAGACCTCATATTTATAAAAGTATTTGAAGGTTTTAAATTTAAAATGCAACAACAGGTACCTGATTAGCTCTGCACAGAATCTAATGAGTTGATGCTGAGCAATTGTAAGGAAGATTCAGAGCCCCTGAATCAGATTCCTAATATTTAGTGGTCTCATAACTCATGCCTCTTATTTTAATGGAAGTGGCAATATTAATTGAACCAGGCCCATTACAGAATGAACTTACAGCGCTTTTAACACTCATCATTGCATAGAAAAAACAGTCATTGCTTTGGTACACCTACACTTTATTCTTTCTAGAGAGATTAATTGCACAGAGATAAATATAATTAAAATGTACAGTACATATATTGCTATGAATAACAAAATGATAGTATGTATATATCCTCCCTAGAATATGGAACTCATGCCACTCTAAGAAAACAATCTTAAAACCTAAAGTAAGTTTCTTTGTGTTTTTGAGTCAGTCCTAATATTTACTAATAACCACTTATCAAGTGGACTTTAGTGACCAATATGTGCAAGTGTGACATATACATGCATGTATATACATACATTCTTTTTATAAAAAAGTATAACAGAAGAATTAAATGAGAAGTAATATCCTTTCTTAAAAGACTGGGGTTGATTTAACCAGGAATCCTTCTCTGCATTTCTACTGTTAGAGAAGTTTATTAGGTAGATGTTAGCATTGTGTTTGTCCTTCATACTACTGTCTCATTTACACTCTCCCCATTTACTTTCCAAGAAAAATAATCTATATCCAAATATATTATAATTTTACTGAACTTTTTGCACTCAGCATGGAGAAGAATTTCTCTCAGATAGTTTATATTAAAATTGCTGAATATTCTAACAGATCATCTGGGCTCCGATGAAGTTAACTCAGTGGCATATTGACGCCTTTGGAGTTCTGCAAGTTCCTGGCCTCTGCACTCACCCATGATAGTATCAGAGAGAAAAGCATTTCTCTCGACTAGGAAAGGAAAGAGCAGCTTGTGCTGTGTATCATGGTGTTTTTTCTCTTCCTCTGTTTCCTTTTAACAGAGCTATACTAGTTCTTTGTATATAAGGGCAAAGGGATTTTTATGGATAGTTATAGCAGTGTTGGAAACAGCTACTTCACAGAGAATTGTAATTACTTTTTCATAGGCTTTTAAAATATTTTACATTAAGTCAACAGCCAATTGCTTTTCCCCAGTCTGAATTCTTGAGAGAATGCAAAGCAAGACAGCTACCTCATGTCTAGTTTAGGCTGTAGAATTAATCAATTAACAAGTTAAAATTTAAGATTCAGGATAAAAATGTTTCTTGTGCACACAATGTACTTTCCTCTCTCTCTACTATCCCCTTTTCTCCACCACTATCTGGGCAAACTCATTTTGATTTATAAATCAATAGTCATATGTTTTGAAAACAGAATAGAGATGTACTTTAAACACCAGTCTATTTTTAAATCCCTAGATTCCGACAGAATTTTCTATGCTTGAAATGATTATTCCAATTCCATTGGTAATATCTTTAGGACTGGAATAAATTTTTGATGTACATCCACTATTCCAGCTATCCATAGTGAAGTTCTCTCTAAACTTTACAATGGCAAATACAAAGCAATTGAAGACAGCATAAAGCCTCAGGTTCACTTAAGAGCTTCTTAGGCCTTCCATTCTGTATGCACATTCCTTTCTGGTTTTCCTTTGCAGCTTGAAACCTTTTTGTGCCATGTGGAATTAATGAAATTATATTATTCTATGTAAATGAAAACCATACAAAAGAAATAAAGACATATATGTATATAAGCTTATGACAAGAGACATCTAACTATTATTGAATAGAAATCTGCAAGCAAAATATTTGAATAAATACTGCCACTCTAAATGCACATATATAGAACTCAAATATTTTAAAATCCAATTCCAACTGAAGGATCACTGAAACACATGAGGAAAATCCAATACATTTTAACTTTTGAAAATAAATTTGAATATAATGGATGTGCTTGCACAGGTAACCAGATTAGTTTTCCCCAGGAGGAAGAAAAGGAGCAGACCTGAGCTTTCATCCTCAAAGGGGTATATATAAATATTTAAATATTTTGCACTTAAGTAGCTTGCAGAATTACAGTAAGAAAATCATACTGAAATATATAAATTTAATGCAAAATTAAACAAATCTCATCTAATGTCTTACAATTTTTTTTCCTTGTTTACCACAATGCTGTATGTAAATATCCCTCCACATATGAAGCAACACAACTTAGTATAAATGTGGTAGGGATATTTTTTATATTATTATTAGCCGATTATACTTGCTCCATCTGTGTGATTTTAAAATAAGAAAAATGCTTTATTTATATATATAGAATAGGAAATCAAGCTGCAGAAATCAACACTGGTATGTAGTATTAAGTCAATCATGGAAACAACAATAAAAAGAAACCTTTCTCTCTCTAACAAGTTCTATTTACATGTGTTAAGAAAACTTTAACATACCACATGCTGAAGGACAAATGCTATGCAGAAACACAGGACCTAGATTAGCAAATTAATGCACTAGTATTATGATCCAATTATAAATGATGCCTCTGCTCAAATTAAGGTTCAAATGATACCATAAACCAAAGTCGATAGAACAGGTTTTATTTAAGAGTAAATTTGAGGTAGAGAGGCAGGAAAAAATAGGAATAGAGACTGGGGAGGGGGAATAGAAAGTAAGCAAGAAAGACATTAAGAAAAATGGACTCCTGCAGTGTCCAGCTGGTCCTTCTTCACCCTGGTCTTCTTGGTGGTAGGGGTCCCTGAGTTATTTTTGTAGAGGTACCACTTTTACACGGTCCAAGTCCTGGGCACCCATGAGGCATAGATGCCACTCCCATAAGCCGTTTCTTCCTTTCTCCCAGTTTGCTGCTGGGTGAATTTTTGTCTGGATAAGTCACCCAGATCTGCCTCACCAGGCCTGGAATCAACATCTTCCTTTTGTTGTCATCTGTGCCCAGTACAAGTTTTGTTGTGGTGACTTATCTTACGGGCACAGCATTTTTAAGTGCTTACAATGAGTATTTGTTATGGGGTAATTAAATATGGCATTTGTTATGGGACAATTACAGCAGTGACTGTGGAGTTCTTAGCAGCACTTTACAGCAGAGGAAATCTGTGGAGGATCAGTCTTTGCAGTACAGCAGAATCCCTGTATGTTGCAAATGTAAATCTAGATAATTATTTTATGCCAGTTTCATTAATTCTGTCACTTTGGATACATTTCCAAAATGTTCGTATGCAAGACCACTATCAAAATAGTGAAATATCAAAATTAAACCCATCAATGTTTTAATAAGGGAATAACAGCACATGAAAATCTGATGCAAAAATGAGTCACTATGCTGAGAGGGTAATGCTTCTTATATTTCCACGAAAAAACCTGAAATAGATAAAATGCCATGAGTCTTTTAATGAAGAGGAAAATAAAGCTAGCCTGGCCTCTATGTTTTTATGTGACTCTGGTACCAAGACAAAATGAGAAAGAATATCCAAGAAGGACTTTGACGCAGAGCAAGTTTCTAGGACACAAGGGAACAACACTAATGGACTAAGAGTACTTTTAACATTAATTTCTTTTAAATATTTGTTGTTGTTAATGCTTATATTGAATGAGAAATTCTATTTCCAGAATGCCAAACACCAATGCTAAAGTATTAAATAAATAGCTAAATATTTTTCATTATTTCTTTTTCATAGCTACTGAAGCACTAATATGTTCTCATTTAGTAAGAGTTGTAGGTGATGAGAAAACATAGACTTTTTCTGATATATCTGAATTAATGGATTTGTTTTTATTTTCTTTCTAATTGCACTAGAAGTAATCTAACCTGGAATTTCAAAGTCAGTTACCATTATTTTCTGTTTTTGGATGGTTTCATACCTAAGATTTTAGTCTATGGAAATGTAGCATAGATGTGGTTTTAAAATGAAGACAGATGAAGCAGTTTCTGACATATACTATACAAATGTAGCATAGATGTGGTTTTAAAATGAAGACAGATGAAGCAGTTTCTGACATATACTATACAATTTTCCTTATGCTTTATGTTAGTATTTTAATAGATAAATGAAAGAAATTATTATCTTTATGATTGAACCATATAATGAACTTAAAATATCTAGCAATGACTATTGCTCAGTTGGGGCACTGTGAATGAGGCATTGGGTTACGCAAGAGAACAACAATGTACTTACAGCTGGGGTGGGCCTCTTTAGGCCATTTCCATAAAACAACACTTTATTTCAGTTATTTAAAAGGGAGATACCTAAATTTAAACTAATCACTCAACACTTCCTGTCAGTCAGCTGAGAGAAGCAAGTACACACAGAGCTGAGTCATTTGATTTATTTTAGATGTTATTTGTGTGAATGACTCACCTTCTTACAACAGGTATTTAAGTCCACTGACTATAAGGGCATCCTAGGACACTTAGCTCAGACTTTGATGTCTCATTTTTTGATATTTGGAGTTGAGAAGGACTCATCTCAGCATCTATGACCGCAACACTTTTTTTTCTCACCTTCCCCCCAGGACTCAGCCATTCATGTTCCAAAGATCAACAGCACAGCTCTGATGTGGTATGATTATGTGCCTTTGGCTCAGGCTGCCACAGAGACTCATAGATCGTGGGAAACAGCTGTGAGAAAGCCTGCAGAGAAGAGCCTTGTAAGTTATGACTATAGAGTTACAGACAGAGGTAGAACCATAAAGATGAAAGAGCATGAGTATCAGAAAGAGTAAAGACTAAAAGCATCAACATGGAAAAAATGTACAAAATATGAAATGGGAAAAAAATAGAATAAAATAAAATATGGAAGCATATGGGTACCATTGGATTTGGTGGATGCTTTCAAGTTACTGATACTACAGATCTGCTCCTGGGTGCAATGAAACGAACTCCTCCTGGCTCATAGCTACCTGGCCAATAAAGACTCTATTGTCCTGATAAGAAACTGAAATGTCTTAACAGTGGGCTGAGAATCTATATTAATTTTTTAGCAATCAGGTAAAACCTAGGTATCTTTTGTATTTACAAGCCAAAAAAAAAAAAAAAATCCCAAATCAAACCTGTTCTATGTTTTTATCAGAAGTTTTTTTGTGTATGGTTCTAAATGCCGAAACAAAATGGCCCAGAGAGGAATCACAGTAATATGATTCATGAATATGCTGTCTAAAGAAATGTGTAAGACAGACTTTCTAGTTGTGTAGTTGAAGCTTATTTGACACTTGCACTCTGAAGCTTGTGAGGCAGACCTTCAATGGAGTAAGAGGAATGGATGAAAATGCGCCAATAAAAATGAATCATCAGAGCAGCTCTCTCCCTGTTTTCAGACCTAGGATCTCCAGTTAGCAAACTGACATGAAACTGCTTCTTGTTCAACTTTCTGAGGTGATGCTCCTGAGAGGCTCATAACTATGTCACAAATTCAATGTATATGGCCATTAGGAAGACAACATTTTTTTTTAAGAAACTCTTGAAGACTAAGGAATGGTGTACACAATACATACTGGAGGACTGCAATACAAACACTTATCTCACTAGACTATAAACACACCACATTAACATATTTGTACACAGCAAATTGAAAGGTTTTTTTATGAACATGTCGATATAAAGGAAAATGTTCATGATATCTGCCGAAGTGAATCTTGATAAAAATTTTACTGATTGCTCAGCAGTTTCTTTCCCTTGATAGTTCTCATCTCACTATTTTTTTTGGTCTGGAAGGTTTTTTTATGTTTATAAGCACATGTAGTTTTTAATTTTAAATTATTTGACCCCTTATTTTATACTATACTGCATTCTGGAAACTCATGTGTAACCTTTCACTGGAGAGAGAGATGTTGATGTGCCACACAAATACATTTCTGTTGATTCTCAGCATTTCCTGGTCATCCATTTCTTAGTGGTATGAAATCCTCCAAAGCCAATATTTTCTGTTAACATCCTGCCATACATTAAATATTGCACTCTTAAGTACTAAATACTCCACTTAAACCATCAGCAAGAGGAAGAATGACTTTTTTTTTTTAATAAGGCCATGAAGCTCACAATATTCCCTACATCACTGTATTACTATTTTATTAAAATAGAAAATCTCAAATTTGGAGTGGTTTGTTTTGTTGGCTTGTTTGTTTGTTTGTGTTGGTTTTGCTTTGTGGGTTTTTTTCTTGTTTGGCTTTGGTTTTATTCTTGTTAAGTGTCAGTATGAGTAATTAGTTCTCTGTAGCCATACAAGCAGCAAGTCTTTTATGATTCACATATTCAATGCCTTTCAGAAAAAATTAGTGTTCCTTTAATGGCATTAATACCAAAAATTGGAATTGTTGTATTAGCCTGCTCAATTCTCACCTCTTTTTGCATTTGCTTAGGCTATTAGCAACAAAAATTTTGTCCTCTATTTTGTTGTTGAGAGCCTATGTAACTGCTTTATGTTTTGTTAGATTTTCATAAGGGAAAGATGTTGTGAAATTAGAAATAGTAAGTACCAAATGCTGTTAAAACACCATGAAAACATTTATCTGAGCTCATAGTTATGGTATGTCATCATTTAGGTGCTTAATTATCACAACATGGGTTTCCTTTTTTTTTTTTTTTAAATTAGAGGATTTTTTTTTTTTTAACAAGGTCAGATGTGACCCGTATCTTCTAACCCTATATTTTCCTTATTTTAGTGAAACATTAGATCACTTATCAAGATTGGTATTCTTTCTATATTGCAAGTTATTTAATTTGAGGATTTTTTTTTTTTTAACAAGGTCAGATGTGACCTGTATCTTCTAACCCTATATTTTCCTTATTTTAGTGAAACATTAGATCACTTATCAAGATTGGTATTCTTTCTATATTGCAAGTTATTTAATTTATGATTTTATTTATTTATTAACTTCACTTCAGGATCAAGAGGTACAGATGACTTGCTAGTGAATTTGTTAATTTCAGCAGGGAGAAAGAGAGAAGCCGGAGATTATAAGTGAATGGTTTTTAACATTGAAATAAAACATGATGACATGTCTGTTACAGGGACAGAGACTGATAAACTGCATGCCCTTTTACTGTGTTAGGTGTTTTATACCATCTCTACTTACTTTCTCTGGGAAATGAAAAATGATTAGGGTCAACAAGGTACATCCCACCTGTACTTCTTAATTACGGGAAGCATTTTTATTAGTGTTACTGACCTTGGGTATAATTAAAATCTATAGCCCCACAACCAAAAACCCTCCTTAAATTCCCAATGCAAAATTCTATCTAATCTGACTTTATTATACAGCTATCTTGACATTAAATCAGAAGGGAATCTCAAAATCAACAGATTCTGTAGGCATTCAGTGAAGCTGTTTGGGCTGGATGGAGCATACAAAGAAATTTTTTCATTCCCTTTTGTCTTAATTTTACCATACTTTTCCTTTTTTATTGTATTTTAAGCATTTCTTCAGAATAAATCAATTACTAGAGCTTTATTTTTCTTTGTGGATTTTTTCCCTACACAATATATTAGCTTTTCACTTTCTTCTGCTTTTGAAAAAAAAACCTGTAAAACCTTGATTTTTTCAATCATAGTCACATCAACTTTATAAGGATGCTTAGAGAAAAAGTAAAAATTTTTGGATTAGTAGTAATATTCTGGTCTATTCTAGGCACTCCTGACAGTATTAATGCAGAGATTGTTATTTAGAGATCGTAATTTTAATGTAGATTGATTTAACAACTGAAAAACAGATTTCTTTATATTTTCTCTTAGATTTTCTTTAAAAAATAGTTGTGGCTAAAGATCATTGAAACAAAACTTATTTTCTATGCTAGTGAGAAAAAAAAATGCAACCAGGGTGGCACTCATTACCAATTAAGAGCAGAAGAATGATGTTTGATAATGGATTAGCAGCTTAGTTCTGACTGCTTATGAATTTGGGTAGGATCCAACACCCTTGTGGAAGCGTATTGTAAAAATTTAAGGAATTATTAGCCAAAATATTTCAAGTCTAAGCAGTGGGCATGTTCCCAGAGTTAAGGCAACTGTAAAATGAACGTAAGAGCTCCTGACACGTCTTTTTTCTGCGTGACAAGAATTTACAACAAACATCAGCCTCCTATCAATGAGTTGTGACACTTGGTGGCTTATTTCTCCTTGACATTGGGTCTATGGTGTCTTGTTGGTGTTTATAGTCTTACACTGGGAGGAATGTCACATTCATGTTGGTCATTTCTTCCCACTCTGGGATCTACATGGTACTTTTCTGTCTTTGCTACAATGCTGTATGCTTTTGCATCTTGCTGTCTCCTCACTGACCTGCAGCTCCATGTATTAATTTAGTATATGTTGTGCCTTTCTCATGTTCCAATACTATCACTTTGTTCTCCCAAAGAACAAAAAAATCCCCAAACCAGTTTTGCCCAGATATACATCCCTTTAAGCAGACTATTTGTTCTTTTTTACATCTCTGTGGCCCCCAATGCCACCCTGACATCCCATGTGTACTTCCTGTGCAGTGTCCTCTGTCCCTTCTTGAAAGGCTCCACCACTGCACCAAATCTGTACCTCTCAGTATTGTACCACAGTCACAAAATTATGGCAGCCCCATATGAAGATGAGAAAGTTAGCCAATTAGAAAATTAGAATTAGTCAATTAGAAAATTGCTGTTGCGGCAGCAACGAGTAAACAAAAAAAGCTGCAGGCAATTCAGCGGAAGGTTCAGGCAGAGCAGACCTGGCAACCTTCACTCCCAAGGCAGTACAAACTCAGTATGAACCTGATGGCCTGTTACTGGCACAGGGCAGCATGTGAGAGCAGAGCAGATTGTGCCAAACATGACAAAGGGCACTGATGTGGAGTGCTGGCCATGGCTCATGGAAAAGCCTGTTAGGGGTGCAGTGATAATTGGTATGTGTTATACAAGATGGGACTGAAATAACAGCATCTTTTTGGAGGGTCAGGAACACTGAAGAAGTTTGTTTAAAAGACAATAATTTAACATTCAAATTAAGGTGAATAGAATATCTTTTTGCTCTGCTTTATGGTAGAACATTTGATCTGAACTTGAGGCTGAAGTCTTCCTAGAAATTTAAGGAAATAAGTCACAGAAACCCTTTATTAAAACATTTTTCTATATTCACTTACATATCCAACTGTGAAAACCCAGTATAAATGTTGGTCTATCTTAGCTTTCATCTAAGCAGACAATTCTTCTAAGTAGTAGTGTGAAGTATCCTTGAAAGCTAATGTTTACTGGAGCCAAAATACCACCCTACAGTCCAAGATCACTGTTGTTTGCTTCAAAGCAAAATAATTCACTGATCTCAGGCCACAAGCCACCCTGAATAGGAAATGGTAGAGCTGTCATTGCCTAAAGATATTGTGGACACCCCATCTCTGGAAGACAAGGCAAGGTTGGATTATGCTTTGAGAACCCTGGTCTAGTGAAAGGTTTCCTTGTTTGCAGAAATTTAGCCATTTTATGATTCTTTGATTCTGTGATTAGGACTCCAGTGAAGAAACATTGAATAATCAAAGTAGTGGAAATGTTACTAACAAATAAATGGTTTTTCTAGGAAAAACAGAGAGTAGATTTAATCTCTGAAGCTATATTTGGAACTAAAGGCAACTTCAGCATAGTTTCTCAGGACTGGAGAAACACCCTCTAAAGGGATATTTCTCAAGCTGCACATTTAATTTGTTGAACATAATAATCTTGAGCAGCTGCCACAGAAGAGAACTGCAAGAAAGACTCCTTGTCCTGAATTCTTATTATGACATTAATAAACAATCCCAAAACCACAATAAATATCTACTTGAAAACGAACTAAGAAGTTAACAGAAGGCTGGACTCTTCTATAAGGCTGTCCAAGTAGAAAAACAAAATACCTACAAGGAGATACAAAAGAGTCTGGTAGCTCCAAGAGGGCTACATCTTTCCTCCTTTTGCCTGGAAACAGGAAAGAGATTATTTCACAGTTCCAAGCGGTACAGAGCTGAGGCTTTCTTTCTTACCTTGCACCTGCCCAGAGTGTTATTTTGCCTGCCAGAAAGGGAGATGGGACATAAGCCTTAGCCCTTTTCCATCTCTTGCATTACTTCACTCTTTTTCTCGTAGGAAATATCACACTTCTATGAAGTGTCAGACTTCATTCTGTCAACCAAAGTAATAAGGAGAGATTTTACCCCCAAATCACTGAGCATCCAAGGACAAACCAGTCCTAGCTGCCACAAAACTCTTTACTAGAAAATAATATAAAGCAGCAGCTAGAAATAACTTTCCACATAGAGAGATCATTTGTATCTACAGAATCCTAGAGCTTCGCAGAATAGAGCATTTATCTTCAAATAAATAAAGCTATGCAGAACATCTTGTAGCAATATATAGCAAACTAGTAACCAGTTATTTTTCTCCAAAAACATTTAGTTTATGACTTCCAGCTGCTTATTTCTTTGCAGCAATAGTAGAGTGCCAGGCTTTTATTTATAGCTCAGCATGAAGCTCTTAGCTGTTGATAAACAGCTATTAATAATATTTAAGAATGGACAACCATGTAATATACACATTAGTTTGTGCCATGAAAAGGTGGAAATACCACACAAGAAAAACATGATTTTGTGATAAATGCCCTAGAAAGATTGTCTGAGATCAAAAAATGAGACTGATTCTGATTTCAGAGTGGTGAGACTATGAATTAACCAATTTGGAATATATCACAATCATTATCATGTCAGATAAGATCAACAAAAGCAAGTGCGTCAATATTGACATAAAATATTATAGCAGTGTTACAAACCTAAAGAGAGATCAAGAGAAGCTCTTAATGCTTCAGCCTTAAAATATTTTTTTGTCATACCTAGAATGGTTTATGAGCTAAACATTACATTCTAGGAGTCATCAAAAACTGTAGCATTTACCTGTATTTTGTTTGAAATTAATTCAATCAGAACTGTTGGACATTCTGCAAAAGATGTAGGTAAAATAAATTTGATTATGTACTTAAATTTTAAAGTTCATGCACAGAGAAAACACAAGTTCCTGATTTTGTGAAGATAGACTTTTTTTTTTTAAATATACACGTGCATAAGTAGCCCTCTATATAGATTTTATACATAGTTTTGTACTTTTGATATTTTTAGACGAGAAAGATACAGGCAACAGGCATCATTAAAAATTTAAAACACAATAGACAAGGATATGAAGGAATCTCTTCTTAACACAGAGGCCAGAATTCTCAGTTTGAATTCTTAGCAGTTCAAGGCAGAAGTGTCAAGATGGTCTCAGTGAATCAAACAAAATAAAATGAACAAAGAAAAAAACTTTCCTTTAAACACCATGTGTAAGAAAACTTTTGTATTTTAAAGCACCATTCTAAAATATTGGATATAAAAGCATGCAGATTTTGCATCTCTCAATGTTTTCGCATACCCTTCACAGGGACTCAGATTTTCTTCCATTCCTTGTTTTCAAAATTCCCGCTGAGAAGGAATTTCATTGCCATGACAATTCCTCTCTGTGAGAATTAACTCATTATGAAAAATCAACAGGAAAACATGTATAAACCAAGCCCTGGAGAGGTTACAACAGTGGTAAAAAAGCTGCATCACATCAGCAGATACTGCCATATACTACTCAGTGCACAGTGTGTGGTAACTGTACAGTGGGCATTAAAAGGACCAAGGTTCTAATAAATAAATAAATAAGTGAAAAAAAAAATTACAATTAATTTTAAAATTATTTAATTTAAAAAACAAAACAAACAAACAAAAAAACACCACTGTGTGAAAAGACTGACAGTATGGATTCTTCAGAATACTGCAATCATGGTAGCTGTGCTGCGTAGGTATGCCACTAGCAAGAGATAGTGCAAAAGCTGGATCTCTGACTTGGCAGATAATCTGCCTGGATAGTAGATGTTGTCTGGGGACAGCTCTGGTAAAGAAATGCTAATCTGTAGAAGTGATTAGGGTTGCCACAGCAAATTTGCAGCTGTAGTGGGAAAAGAGAAATTTGTACCTTTTTTTTTGCTTGAATTCATGTCAAATGCTGTTTGCTACTTAGCACAATAATTCATCAAGTGATCCCTGTAGTATTTTCTAAATCTTCATTAAGTTTAACATGCAGAATGGTTATGGAGCTTGTAAACAGTTATGTTAATTCCCTGGCACAGCACTGTTTCCTTTGCACAATTCCGTGAGAAGCATTGGTGCTGCACCTGTGAGAAGAGAGAGAGATGCAGAAAGGGCAGTTCTCAGTGCCCGAGTAGGAACCAATTATTTTCTCCAAACATTTGAGCAATGTGGGGAAAGAAGCAGGTAGGGAAACATTTTTGCTACCTCAAGTTTTGTTTAGTTTAGTACTCTTTTATAGTGTTTTCTATAGCTGGTTTAACAACTTGCTTCAGGAATGTGAACCCAAAACTGCATGGCAGAATTAAACGGGCATTAATATTCAAGGGAAGCATTATGTCCTCACAGGGAAATTGAGAATCTTCACAGATGACCATGAAAGGAGTGAATTTCATTACTTTTCTCAGCCACTATGATTTTATTTCAGTTAAAAATTATGAAGCATGCACTGCTATTGTTCCTGCCATTCAGAATCAACTGCATGGAAATTGTCAGACAATATAAGGATTTCAGAAAAATAAAAGAAGTGTTTCTTTGAAAGAAGTACAATTGTAAATGCTTCATGGAACAATAAATGTGCTATTACTGGTAAATATACCACCCAATCAAAACCACACACATCTAACACAACACAAAAGAACAGCCATTTAAAAACTATGAAAGAACAAGGATATTGACTAGCCAAAAGTAAAATTTCACCTGTAACCAAGGACTGTGATAGCAATTAAATTATAAGTAAGATTAGGCCCATTGTCAGAACTTCAAACAGTTGGAAGAAAAAAGTTCAGAATTTCCCTAGATTGTAGTAGCATCAGGTGGTGCAAAAGTCATGTGAAAACACAGAAGTAGAGCTAGCTCAAATAAAATATGTTTCTAAATAACTACAGTATTCTATTAAAAATAATGTTTAGAATAAGGGAATTTCAGGAAACAGGTTTGTGAACACAGGCAGGATTAGTGGTTCAGCATATAGCAAAAAACATGTTCCAAGTGAATGGTAGGGGCCCTCTCTGATATTGCAGAAAGTTTAAACACCTCCCATGCTATTTACTAGATATCAGAATTCCTTAGCTAAAAAGCCATGTGAGTCCCAAAGTAGTTTCATTTAATCTAATCTAATTTCATTTCATTTTGTTTCTTTGTAAGATTTAATTTGTCTGTAACCAGGAAGATAGGTTGGGCTTTGTCTTTATCTCTGCTGGGACAGCCACCTGCTAATTTTAGCTTTCCTCGTGTATGTTCCTTCGATCATTTCACACAGCCAGAACACAGAGGCAAACTCATGGCCAGTGACCAACTTGTAGTCAAGGGGTAGAGGAAACTGAACTTGACTTCTACCTGTGTGGAAAACAGCACAACAGATGAGACCATATAAAGTGAAAGCTAGTGAGTTCCAAGCTCTTTCATTTTTGGTACTGCCATTGCAAGTAAAACCCTAAGATGAATTGTAAGAATAATTACAAATTCTGAAGACCATGATATTGACTCCACTGAGCCCAGCAAAGAAGTGAAATCCAGCATCATATCGGAACATCACAGCTAAAAAAAAATTTGCTAATATTTACTTATCAGTATTATTTCCAGCTAAGAATTAAAATTTACAGAGTAGATGAAAGTGAAGATGAGCATTTGAATAAATTAAGGTCGCTAGATAATTTCAAGGCTCTTGCTGTGAAATCTGGTCCCACTGAGCACGACAGTATAATGGGCTCAGAACACAGTCATTCTGGATTGCTGCAAGACACACTGACACCTACATGGGGGATGACAGCCTGTCACACTGACAGTGCTGATGACTGCCACCAAGAGAGTCTTTATTCACAAGCAATCACAGACATCATTAAATCCAATGGGTGGGCCAGCTACTTCTTTCAGGGCCAAATGGAAGGAGCAATTAAACCCACAAAGACACACATATGAAATGTCAGAAGCTGTATAAAAGAAGCATAAAAGTGTCCTAGCTTCCCTGCTAAAACAGGATCTATCTGCAGCCAGCTTCCTGTGGAGAAGGTATATGAAATGTATTGAAATATGAAACATGAAATGTCATTACCTGAAAGGATATTGGAAAGATCTGCTAAGAACGGCACATTTTCAGAAACTTTTTAAGGCAAAAGGAAGAAATCATGATGGAAATGAATAGGTGGTGAGCTTCAGGAGCAGATTAAAATGCAGCGTGCCAGGGGAACCCTGAAGAAGATAAACTGTTTAATCTTTCAAGGAACTCCTGAACCTTTCAAGGAATAGAATCTGATACAGAGCCCTGTACCGGTTATTCTTGTCATGAGGAAGAAGATAAACCACTACTTCTAAAATGCTGAGGTTTTAGCTGCACATTTTACTTGGAATCTGATATGATATGTTTAGAAGACATTAGGATGCTAATAGGTTAATAAGTCATATCAGAACCAGTATACTTCAACGCAAGCTGAGACCACAAGAGAAGAAAAAATTTACAGACTTAGAGTTAATTCTGTGCCCAGTATTACTGACCATTGCTGTAGAACTCTGGTGGCACCAAAACTGACACAGTACCAGATTTTAGGCATCTTTGCTCCAACAGTTTCAACAGCAAATACCGCTCTTTTCTAATGAATCCCATATTGATAAAGTATGTGCAGCCTCAGCATTGTATGAGCAATACCAAGCCTGTTCCCATTTAGCTGATGCCACAGAAATGATGCCACAGAAAAGGTGTCAGTGGAATGGAGCCTCCTGGTGAAAATGATGCTTCCCCACTGTTGTAAATATCAACCACAGACATGTTCAGCCCTTATTTTGGATTTAGTTCAAACAGTGGCTAGAAAAAAGAATTATGTATTTGAGAAGGTTGGGTTATTTCATTATTATCTTATACTGTTAGCTGTAGAAGAACATGGGGCACTAGGAATGAGCCATATCTACAGTACAGTGAAAGGAGAGGAACATCAACAGAGCACACACAGCTGCTTAGTCAAAGATAGAGCTGGTTCAGAACACAGGGTGGCAACACAGATGGGAAATCAAACTCCCTTCTTGCCTGGCTCAATTTTACCCCTTGTTTTCACTCCATCCTCCCCCACAGTGGCACAGGAGGATCCAGTCAGTTCACCATACGTTGTCTCTGCCAATCTCTCTTCTTCAGGGGGAGGACTCCTCACTCTTCCCCTGTTCCTGCATGGTGTCCTTCAAACAGTTCTCTACTAACTTCAACATAATTTTTTCTCATGAGCTGCAGCTCTTCACGAACTTCTTCAGTCTCTTCAGTCTCTTCCACAAGTTGCAGTCCTTCAGATACAGGCTGCTCCAGCATGGGACCTCCATGGCATCACAAGTCCTGCAATAAAACCTGCTCCAGCCTTAGTTCCTGTCTATATCCACATGTCCATACAGGAGCCTGCTCCAGCACAGGCTTCCCACTGAGTCAGAGCCTCCTATGGGCATTCACTTCTTCTAGCATGGCATCCTCCATGGGCTGCAGGTGTATCTCCACCATGAACCTCCATGGGCTGCAGGGACCCAGCCTGCCTCACTATGTTCTTTCCCATAGGCTGCAGGGGAATCTCTGCTGTAGCACCTGGAGCACCTCCTCTCCATCATTCTTCACTGACCTTGGTGTCTGCGGGGCTTTTTTCCTCACTTACTCCTACTCCTCTCTCCAGCTGTTGCACAGGTTTTTTTCCACTTCTTAAATATATGAGATTCTGCTACTCTCAGCCATGGACAGTGGTGGGTCCATCTTGAAATTATCTGACATTGGCTTTGTTAGATATGAGGGAAACTTCTGGCAGCTTCTCACAGAAGCCAGCCCTGTATCTAGCCCCCTACCAAATCCTTGCCGTGCAAACCCAATATATAATCATAAAATGTATAAAATGAATTTTCTCCACATTAAAAATAGAAAATCTTTATTTTGAATCTGTAAAAATAGCTGGAGTGAATTCACAAACTGGGACATGGGAAAGTTGTGCAGTGTGTTTAAAAGTTCCAAAGAGTTTCTTTTAAACTATTGTAGAGAACACAGTTGTATAAAATAGAAACAATTCCTGTCCAGAGCAGCAATTTGAAAACTACCTATGAAAAATATCATCAAAAGAGATGAAAAATTGTTATTTGTATCTGTATATATACACAACAAATTCCTTCAATCCAAAAGTAAACACAGTGCTCTAAGATTGGCAACTAATTTCATGTGTACGAACAAGCATTCTCCTCTATAATAAACAAATAATCTTGTGGAGAGATCATAATTAGTACAGGAACAAAAAAACTCCAGATTATTTTTGGGATTCCTCAAAACATGGTTCTAAAAATCGATTTGGGATAACAAGAGACTCAATTGATTATACACCTCTTGGACTATATCTAGCAGGAAAAAAACACAAATTTCTGCTTCAAAACAAGAAATTTAAAGCTCCAGTACTGACAGGTAGTCCTTTTCAGTAACAAATATATTTAATTTTGAATCTAATTTGCACTCTTAAAACTCTTGTTTACATAAGAAAGAGCTGAATGCACTTGAAAGAACGTGACATGAGAAATGTCAAAGTGCTAAGCTTACATTATAAGTTCTGATATAAGACATTCTCTGGTAGTCCTGTAAAATAGTCACAACCTAAACTGAACATGTACAAAAGGTACAGAAGGCTATTTAAAATATTATTAAAAAGACTCAGTTGAAATGAATGACCTACTGTAAGTAACAGATGATTTACAGCTGTAAACATTGCTAAACAAAATAACACCAAGAATTAGCTCCATAAACATGAACTCCCTGATACTCACAGTCTGTGCATGTTAGGTTAACTCCCACATTGATCCCAGAACAGTCCAATAATCTTTCTCTGAAATGGAACCTTGGAGCAGTTCAAGAGTATGACAGCTCAGGGAATTTTCAGTTGCCAAATTTTCATGACTAGTTACAGAGAGCTCCTCTTATTATTTTAGAGAGTCTCTCAGAAGAGGACATTCTCCAGTCCCTTCCCAAAAAATTTAGGAATTTAGGGAACAACATAAGGCTAGAAGTTGCTCTGTCTCTATTTCAATCATTGTGGATGGGCTGCATAAATGGGAAATAAAAAAGCTTTGTCTATCCTGTTGTAAGGCTATCAGGAAAATTAAGGTAGCCTGCCAGGATTTGGCTGCTATGGAGGATCAGGACA
The DNA here is from genome assembly GCA_013398595.1 of Tychaedon coryphoeus. Lineage (NCBI taxonomy): Eukaryota > Metazoa > Chordata > Aves > Passeriformes > Muscicapidae > Tychaedon > Tychaedon coryphoeus. The sequence continues at coordinate 1,824,986 of WBND01000021.1, read as the reverse complement.
TGTCATATCTGGCCCTATTATGATAAACTGTATCTAATGTCTTCTCAAGATTGCTCCATGAAGCCTATGTTTATCCATGAATCACTACGCCTCTGTCTCTACTTGACCAGGGATCAGGGAGAAGAAATATCCAGAGTGAGGTCATCTCTGCTAATGGGCTATAATGGCTCAACAGAACCAACATAATAGGCAGCAGCAATGGCCATCAAGGACTCCAAAAATATCCTATGGTAATTACAGGATTACAACATTCCACTGTGAAATCCCTTGACCTGGGGGAGATACTAAGCATTCCTGTCTGAATCTGAGCATAAATAATCTTGAGGTTTGGGGGCTTGGGCCACCACAACCAACACCACTCAATGGACTCAGAGGAGAACCAGACCTTCCACACGACCACTGTTTCCAACAAGACTGCAACCATCACTTCAATAGGACTGACTGCAACCACTGCTAAATTGGACTGCTACCACCACCCTGAGCAACAGAGTGCCAGGTTGTACTCTGACTTTGTGGGTTAAAGCCACATTTTCTGTATTATTGCATTTATTGTAATCTTTCTATTAAATTGTAACTCTGACCTGAAATACGTCTCAAGGTACTTGTGTGTGATTCATTTCCCACACTGGCTTACTTTCAAACCTGCACAATGTAGTAGATAAGGTAATGGTCCATCTGTGAGCACACATGAAAAAAATAGTGAACTCTTGACAGATGAACAAGGTTATAATGCAGTTATTGAGCAGATCTATAATGGGGACCCATGCAGACTAAAATAAAGACTTCTTAAAGCAGGGAAAAAGTCCAAACACCAGAGAAGAAAAAGTAAAGTGAAAAGAGAAGGTTGAAAAAGAAAGGAAATTAAACACAAACAGCAGTCAGGAATGAGGCTGGATAAAGGGATTAGGTAGAGCAAAAGACAAACCCACATCTAAACAAAATGTTCTTTTGATCTGTGTACAGCACTAGGTTTGAAATAAATGCAACCACACCACTGTTAGTAACAATCTTTATCGGACTCCCATCAAGGAATTAGATTGCACCCCTTAATCACCTCAAACCACATATTCTTCTGAAAGTAAACTGAATTCTCAGTTGCATCAAGACCTTCTTTCCAACATGGGAAAGCCTTCTGACTTTCATGACCTCCTAAAAGCAAAAAAAATATATTTTTACATTTAATCTTTACGTGATGATGACAAGGTTCATTATCATAATCCCATTTTTGAAAACCAACTCTCTATTTGCAAAAACAAATTTAGCCTGTACAGGCAACAGAATCAACATGAATATTTTTCAAAAGTATAGCTGGAATTACCCTGGGAAACTGAATATATATGGGTATCCAACTTTAAAATTTCTGACAAGAACAGGGATTTGGTGAGTGTTGTCTTCAGTAATTCAACGCATACAGTAAAATAATGAATTTTTCAATGTTTGAAACTTTTTTTATTTGATGATCTTAAAATAGTTTGACAGAATGAGCTAGCAGGGGATAAATGCTAATTTTGTTATTTATTCTCAGTTAGTGTCTTAGCATTTTTACTTATTTATGAGATTATGATTATACAAAGATATTTAAAATTATTTAAAGCCATAGGTGCTATTAATACAGAATCAGACTTTGTGTTTGCCAGGGATGGAACAAAGCTACTAAAATGCTCTATGTCTTATTCAAATTCTTGGTGGTGAATTACAACTACTGCTAAGTTCAAAAATCCCATTGTATCTCATTAATTATGATAAGTGCAGAGAGACATTAGACCAAGGTGTTTACATCTATGTAACTTACCATCCTAGGACATATAATGTGCATCTAACAGAACAACCAAAAGCAATTACAACTTTGGTAGGCAAAAAAATGAATCACTCCATACTGCAGAAGTAACAGTCTACTCTGTGACTCCAGGTTAGTGACAAATGGAAGATGCTTTTCCATTCTAAATGTTTTGTTACAAGAAGGAAATAAATGTAATGCAAGGAACTGACAGAAACATGAAAATATTATTATTAGCATAAAGGAAAAAAGTCAGATATTAATTGATCTTATTAAAAATATATTTGATGCTTCTAAACAGTATGATCTAGTGGATTTTACTCAGTATGATACCAAAAAAATGTGGGGAAAAATTAGATTAAATTAAGGAAGAACTTTCCCTGATTATTCAGAAAATATTTCAGAACACAATATAATTGAGGACATAAATCAGTATTTTAAGTCATAAATGAGGAAGTGTCTCAGAAACTAAAATTACTCCACATAAAAACTTTAAAGAATATTCATTAGGGATCAAACAACAGAAGAAAAGCTCAGGGGCATGCATAGACCCAATGAGGGAAGAGCGCCCTAAAGGACACATCTTCAAACAGGGTAAGTGGGCAGCCACAAGATACCAGCTATATGCTTTTTGCTGTGCTGCACTTATCTGCCCTTCAGGATAGAACGGGGGTTATACATTCATGATGGGTGAAGAGGGGTTGCATTAGTCTTTTAGAGAGGGAGACTGTGGTGGAACACAGTGTACTTCTTTTAAATAAAATCACCCACGCTTCAGAGCATGGATTTATGAGTTACAAATTTTTAGTAACTAATGTCTCTAGTCAGAGTCTTACCTTTTCAAGTTATTTTCATAGCTTCAGAAATGAATAATAAGGAGTTAACTTAATCTAGTTGATATATCGGCATAAAATTCATATATTTATTCTAATGTATAAACAACTTTGTGCTAATGTGAAAACCAATGCTATTATGTTAAATTTGTTGCCTATATTTCATCTAATAGTCTTAAATATTTTAGAGTAAATTTCTTTTTTTTTTAATTAAGTTTGGACTATTAAAATTATTATTGGAAAATGTTTAATGTAGAATAACATTGGTAAAAAGGGCTCATATATTTGACGCTGAAAAGTAGAAATATTCATTTTGTCAGAACACTAATTGTAAAAAGACAAATAATGAAATAGGAGATTTGATATTAGAGAAACAAGAAAAATAAACATGAAACAAAATGCACAAAGCTTGTTGCTGGTTCTGAATGTTACAAGTGGAATTAAATAGATGACAGACCTAGATTTCAAGGCAATTATCTTCATATTATCTTTTGATTTTCTTTCAGAAAAACAAAGCTCAAGAAGAATTTAGAGTGTGTGAAGAAAAATAAATACAAAGACTTCTAAAATATTAATAATAAATTGTTTGGATAGTGGAAAGATAGAACAATTTCTGACTAGTCTATGCGATAAAAAACAGTCACTTCTAAATTTAAAGTGATCTCAAACTTTTGCTGCAGTGTGAAGAAAGTGACAGCATCAGTAAATGTCCTCTTCAAAATGAGTGCAACAACAAAAAAAAGATGTTTCAGAGCTTGACATTGGGGTCTGGATCTACTTTCCTGCTGTGCAGAAGTAACAAAGACTAAAATACCTGACCACAAGAGACCTATGCTGAGCTTTGGCAGCCACGAGGGGAGACAACTGAAGGCAAGGATGTGCTTGACTGGTGGCATTCAGCCACTCTGGTTGACACTGGAATGTAAAGTTCAGATTATTCTGTGGAGGTCTGGGAACAGTTGCAGTCTCAGAGAAAGATAGCAACAGGTTTTTGCAAAAAGCAAATGCATTTTGACACAGCCAAGGTCTTTGCTGAGCAACACAAATTGTGAGCAATAATGAATGTGCATCTCAAGGAAGTCTCTTACCTTCCAGACACCTGCACCTGAAGGTGTGCATAGCCAGTACAATCCTCTGTGGGATCAGGTGCTGTTTTAAAAAAGAAAACATGCACTTACCAGCATCCTTCTAGTGCACTGAAGATCCAAATAGCAGAACTGTTTGTTTCTACTTAGTGTATCCCTGGTATTTCCTTTTCTTGCTATAAGTCCTGGGCAGCACAGATGTCTCTGGAAGTTGTGTTATGCTGCAAGTGAAGAGCAGGACTGAGGCTCTGTGGGGATCCCTCTCCCTTTTGGGAGAAGAAGAAACATAGTGAAAAGATGCGAGAGTAGCATGAGGGATTATGAGGGAAAAATGCCAGGATTATGAGAGAGAAATGCCGGGATTATAAGGGAGAAGTGCCAGGGGTTGGGTGGTTCAAAAGCTTGGGGTTTGTGTTTGGTTTTGTTTTTCCTCTGACAAGAATCTTCCTGTTACTCTGAATTTTGAAAGCATAGCTCTGCATGGTCTAAAGGACATCATATCATGGCTATTGGCAATGCTCTGTCTCAGTGCGGAGTTCACAAAACAGCACCTGAACTTCCATTACCTCCAAAATCTATTTCTAACTTTCTTGATAAATTGACGAGATTATGATCTCAAAATTTAGGCCATACCTAACATCATGCTGAGATTTGACAGATTGTATTTTAAGATTACTTCTACAGAAGGTCAGTTGTCATCTCTTTCCTACTGTCACTACATAGCATGTACATTTTTGCATACCAATAATTCACAATTTTCTTAAGAAAACCAAAATCTTTTATACTAAAATAGAGCAACAGAAATGAGAGAGAAATTAATGTAACTGATCCAATATTAAGAGTATTTGATAGGGAAGCAGTAAAGTTAAGGCTGCTTTACATCATTAGGTCAGAAGGAAATTTTAAGAGAACTACATAGAGTATATCTACACTACTTGATGACTCAAAATGAAGATTACCCAGTGTTCTCTAAATAGAATGAAGCCTGTAATAGCAAAGAAGTTTCTTCTGAAAAAAGTAATTATGTGCTCTGATGTACAGACAGATTTTCTCCAGCAGAAAGGAGAGGAACATCAACAATGTACAACATGTCAGCAATGACTTCCATCACAATGATATCCTGCCACAGCAAAATACCTCTGAAAAACTGTCCTCATTGAATGTTTTATTTTATATTAAAGAGTAAACAAATGAACTCTTGAAGGAATTTCCCTAGCAGAAGTTGCTGAAAAGCAGTGCTGTATGACTCTTATCCTGACAGTTTTAAAAGAGTAACAAGGTTGAATTTTAAACCATAGAAAAAAGAAATAAGACCTTTTAATCTATAAGCTTTGATTATTATTTTTAGCCATAAAGGTATTTTCATTCTTTATGAAAATAGGCCATACACAACAGATATTTGTCAATTTTGAAGCAGATTAAACTATCTTAAAGTGCATTATCTGATGAGTTAGAATCAAATAATTCAACTAATCAATTAGTGCTCTCTATCAGTCCCTCAAAGGATTTTCTAATGTTTAAAATTAAAATTGACGCTCCAAAATTTGATCAAGTGGAAAGATTTTGTTTGCTGGCCTGGCACTACCATGATTCAAAAATCATGGACTTATATCCATTTTTAAAAAACAATTTCACACCTGAAAATACAGTACCCAATGCTTAGTTGGCTCACTTGTTTACATGACTTGTTGCATTCAGTGCTTAATGAAAGCTCTGTGTTGGTTTTCTTTATGGAAATGTTTATACATCTAGGTAGAGGAGGGTATCCTGCACTAATGAGCAGATAACAGGATGGCAGGAGACAGTTTTAAACTTGAACCTGTCGAATTTTTGGAGAAGAAGACAAGATCAGCTGTTCTCACAGTCCTTTCTTAAACTTGGTGAATTCATTGGAGAGCTTCACAGAGAAGACAGTGAATGTGCCTAGCAGAAATTAGGGATCCATTTTAAGAGCAGCTAGGTGAAAGAGGGTCCTACAGGTATATCATGGGTGAACTTTCCCTCCCTTTGGAAAATCAAATACTTTACTTGGAAAAATGAAATTTTGTTGAAATAATCAGAATAACCCAAGTTTAAGAAATTGTCTTCTGCAACAGAGATTTCCAGCTGTCACAATTTATGAAATATGGTGAATAGTTATTAATAATGTACATAGCTCCCACAGGTATCCTGGTGGTTTGTATAAATTTCCTAAAATAGCTCCCTGTCAGGACCTGGTGAGTTCTAGCCTGACTGTCAAGATCCTAACCCCACCCTCCCAGAGCAGCCCCTGCCATTCTGGCCAGGGCCCTGCTATCCTGGCCCAAACTTCCAGCACCGAAAAGCTTTCCATAGTAAAATAGCTCTGGCCGCAATCCCGCAGGGATCACATGACCATATGCAGGCCTCAGGCAAGATATTAATTCTTTCACTGCCCAAAATGAGACTTTCAGACACTTTGTTCTCTCTCCTGAGTGAAGGAAAAGGACTGAGATGAAGATATGACCAGAAATAGCATGAAAACAAAGAGGTCAGAGGAAGAAGTCAAGGTCACAGATGGAAGGGATTGATTTAGATGTCTCACTCTTGGACTTACATTTCTCTTTTTTTAAGTTGTGGAGAAGAGATTCTTGTTTCCCTATAACTCATAGAAATGCCTTATGGGGTGCATGAAATGCTCTAACTGTAGACATGAGCAGAGGCAAGTGTGCTAAAGTAAGCAGATGTTGAAATGGCTGTGATCCCATGAAAAGTTTGAATAGAGAGAAGACCCTTGTTGCCCACCCAGGGAAGAGAAGAAGAAAAACCTCTGTTTTCAAAGATGAGGAGAACTTTTGTTTGAACTGTTATTTAAATCCTTATTGTGTGCCCTATAAGTTGACGTGGTCCTCAGTAACTGCTGTTGGAAGACTGTTAGTCAAGAAAGGAATTTTTCACACAGTGATCAGGTTTCCATTCTCCCAGCCAGCTGATCACTGTGACATCAAGGCCATAAGAAAACTGTTTCTTGTGTAGAAATCTCCATAGAGTGAAGAGAAGTCTCCTCTCCCAAGTAAATTGGTGAAAGTCTTTTTTTTAGAAATGGTAAACTGACTGATTTGTTTCTTTACAGAGTCATTGTGAAAAAAGTTGTGGGGGGAGGAGAAATGTTCTGAAAGTTTTATTCTGATTCTTATTATTTTTCCTTATAGTTTCTAGCAATAAAGTTTTTCTTTGTGCTCTTTAAAGTTTGAGCCTGCTTTGCCTTCCTCCTAATCCTATCTCACAACAGGAAATGAGTAAATAATCCTAATGGGCGCACTGGAAATTTGGGCGATGCTAAATCCATGACAGGTACTGACAACTAGTGTTTCAGACAGTTGCTAGTACAGTTCCACTGCTTTTATCACATCTACTCAGCTCACCCTGCTCTCCTTCCGTGGCATTGTAATAAATACGCATTTTGTCAAATTAGAGTAAGCAACCTCTTTTAACAGAAAAGTACTGGTCCAAGATTGATTCCTGACTAATGAGGGGTGGTGGTGTTGGTGTCAGAGATGCAGGGAGAGAAAAGGAAGAAAGAGAAAGTCTAACTAAAATTAGTTTGAAAGCTCTAATAAAAATAACAACTCTAGCCATTAGCGCTTCTAACTCATTGGCATAATCTGTATTGCCTGTCATAGAATAGGCATTATTTCTTACGTATTTGCCTGATAAGTATTTCTTTCAGAAGCAATAATAAAAATAATGCAAATTATTGTTGTTAATCTTATATGACTATGAGAAGACTGGGCAAGTAGATTCATCTCAGTGGCCTAAAAATTAACCTCCTGTTCCAGGTAAACTCTGTAGATAAGAAGCAGAATATGAAGAGGTACCTTATTTAAGGTACTCTGTCTTGTCAGATGACTAGTAAACCCTCATGCATAATGAGATCTATGAAATTAAGGCAGAAACTTGTATTGGAATGATTGACTTAATATTAGAAATGACTACTGGAATTAGGATCTCAATATCTTAAAGTGATATTGGTAGGTTAAATCCCTTATAGTATTAAATCTAGTTAAACCTAGTAGCTGAAAAATTCTTCTGAAAGTCAGGAGTATTCAGAGCCAGAGCATGAGACAATTCTAAGCATTTCAGTATCAGTCAAGCTTGGAACAGCATAAGTCACAAGAGTATACGCAGGTCATATTCATGGATATATATTAGAAACTGGAGGGAAAGTAAAAACATAGGAGAAGGTATCACTCTCACTGGTCAGAGAAACATGGATGCTTCACTATGGTGGTAAGGCAAATGAATGTGATTACTTACAGCAAAGGTACCTCCATAACCAGAACTGTGGTATCAGCACTCCCCTAAGAATTTTATGCTGGAGAAGGAGAGAACCAGGCCTTGCATAACTAACATTTGAAAGTCTACTTTATCCATTTCAGTCTGGTTCTTTGTCTCCAACTATATCATTGAAACAGAAGTCCAGCACTCCATCATGAAGGTTTATCCGTATTTGAAGAGAAATACTTGTTTCTGTAAGAAACAAGACTGTCCTGGGCTCAGAAAAATAAAAGGAGCTGGCTTGCATAAAACAATCTGTTTCTATAAGGAGATGAAAAACCATACAAAAGACTTGGCATACAGTATTCAGCCTAGAGTACTGGAAGCCCTGTGCATAAGACCAGAGAATAAGCTTGATTTCTGCCTAGTCTATGCCCTTTGTATATATGAATATTTAAAATGCATGGCCACTTTGATTAGCCAGTCTGGAGTGCACTACAAAGAAATAAGTTTCAGGGCATAAAAAGGATTTATTTATGACAGAGCTTTGTGGGTGACACTATTATTTATATTGTTAGAAAGGTATATTCTGAGGAGTGTTGAGAAAAACCAAAATAATCAGTTGAAAGGAACCATATATCTTGAAAGATAAGGAAAGAGAGAAGCTTTCTGGTTTAGAATTTTCTGAGATTGTTGCAGAGGTTACTTAATTACCCCATGTACAGAGCTGCAAAACCCAAACGTGTGAAGATTAAATAACTGACCGCAATGCAATGCTGTCTTCCAATCATCTATGCAAGTTCACAATGATAAACTTGCCCTGTCACATTATTTCAGACATACAAGTATAGGTCTTAAGTCTGGCATCCTACAACACTGATGCTACAAATGACAGAGGATTTTTATTTTTAAAAGGAAACATGTTTATTGCTTTTATTTGATCTGGCACTGCCTTTGAGTTTTTTTTGCAATATAGCTATAACAATGCTTAAGCAACAGAATGGAGCCATTAATATCTATCTTTATTAGGAATAAGCTCTTACTGAAGCCACAAGGGGACTTTGTCTTTTCCAAATCATGGAATAATTTAGTTTAGGATTAACCTTCAAGTTCATCTCATTCAACCTCACGATGAAATCAGAGCTTATTGTGCTTATATATTGTATTAGCATTCATTATGTCATGTATGGCAATAAAGTGTATGTTTTCATATTTAGACCCTAATGATTTTTACTTAGAAACTACAAGAGAGAAACATATTTTTTATTCTGATGCTTGCACAGCTGGTGCTGTTGTAATAGGACTTGATCCACAACTAAGACTTCTAGGTACTACAAAAATCGAAATAATTGAGTTCAGGAAAGACAAATAAGACAATTTGACAGGTAGTCTAGTAATCCAGTTAATGCTCTAACAATTCCTAGTCATATTGCCCTTGTCTAACAATAGTTGGTCCAGCCCCATAAGGACGCAGTAGAATTGCCTTTTACCTCCTTAGGAAGACCAAAAGTTCACATGCTACTACAATAAATCAAAGACCATAGAAAAACTACAGTAAATGGTTAAGACATTAATATTTAATTGAAATTGAATCAAATCTAATCTTCAAGGTAAATCTGTTTTCAAATAATGTGTCAATGATGTAACAGACCAAAGTTTTGTGAATGCTTTTTGCATTACACCCTAAGACATAAAAAATTACTTCATTTTTAAGTAGTTAGCAGTTGCCAGCCCACAGAGAATTTTAAATACTGTTGACAACAGTGGTCCAAAAGCCATGATTTTTAATTCAATTGTACCTTTTTCCTTCTTCTATTACACTACTAGTAGAACTGCTTCTTGTTGGGTTTGTCTTTTCTTTCGTAATTCTTCTGTTATTTGCTAAACTAGACCTATAAACATTCTTCTGAGAAGGGTTATGCTCACACATGCATATAGTCTAAGCTTGGAGGGAACTGGAAGCTGTATTCTGAACTGAAGGTGCAATTTTTTCAGAATTGCTACAAACAGAAGTGATTTTTCAAGCTTGTTTAGCATAAATTCTCCTATGAGCACCAATGTGTTAATGTCACTTCTAGAAGACGAAACAAGAACAAGAGTCTTCTACAGAGACAGCAGCTTCTGGAAATTGAGTTTTGTTGAAAAATTTTGTTTATTTTATTGTTCACAGCACAATATATTATTCAAGACCAGTCAACACTGTTGACACAAGATACTTCCCCCATCTTTGTCAGAGGACACTTGGCAATAGCTCCTCTATGTCAGTGTTCTACTCCAATTCAGGGAAGAACATTTACAGGATAGAAAAACATGTTTACTCCTGAGAGCATCTCCAAGTGTTTCTCAAATTGGAATACACTCCCCATCTGCCCTCTCAGTCAAGGAGGAATATGTGAAGAATATTGTGAAAATGAATTTAGATGCTCCTCGATATTGTCAAGTGAGGCTGAAGGTGAGGTGGGAAGGTTTATTAATGAAATGAAAACTTTTATATGCAAGAAATTTTAAAACTAAGCTTTTACAATTCCTTATTCTGTTGTCAGCTTGCTGTAACAAACAGTATTGTGTGGGGCAGAGCTGACCAGATTATTATGTATGTCATCATGCAGAGCAATCTCAGTTTCCAAAATGGGAAGAAAACAGATGCAAGTGATCATGACAGGAAATGAGAAGCTGTACTTAGTGTAATGCTGCCTGACAGCAGGTGGCCATAAGCTGCCTTCACATACCATCTTTTAATCTAACACTGTTCTAAAGCCATATTTTTCCCAAGAGGAATAACTGTTCAAATGAAGGAAAAGAAATAGGAATATAAAGAAAATACATATTTGGCAGTGTAGTGACCTGTCAAAATGGCATTAAGTGCTGTTTATAAAAACGTACTCACAAAAAACTAAAAGCATAGAAAAATTCTGGTACATACGATAGATACTAAGAAATTTGTGTATCATTTCAGATTTGTGAGGTGAGCCTCAGGACAACTGTGTGAAAAGATAAAAAGAAAATCATTTAAAAATTCACCTTCAATTAGCTGGAATCAGCTATTGCCAAATGGTTGCACAGATAATAAATGTCTTCCCACCTACCCAAGTGAATTAAGATATGAAAATTTACATTCATTTTGTTTTGTGCATTCTTTTAAAAATATTATTTCTTTCGTATGCTTGAAAGAACAGGTGCTGACATTCTCTCGCATGGCCAAATATAACAATAGGACTCTGACACCAAGATTGGTCAAGAGAAAATTTTCCTCCTTCCAGTGTAGCATTTTACAAAAAATTTTGTCTTGCAAAAAGATCTCTAACAATTTCATTCTTCTCTGGTTTTAATATGAGAAATCTGTAGCAACTAAGGATTAAAAATAAAAAGAAAAATAAACCTACAAGTTTTTAGCAATAGCATTTTAAAAGCCTATTGTGAAAGATTCACTAATTTAAATACTTTTTTAAAAAAAAATGAAGAGAAACAATTTAAATACAATTTAGAATCAGGTAACAAAAAAAAAAAAAAAAAAAAAAAAAAAAAAAAAAAAAAAAAAAAAAAACACACAAAAAAAACCTAACCAAAAAAACCAAACAAACAAACAAAAAAGTTGTACTGAGCTAGGACAAGAAATACATATCTTTTATGTTGTCCCTAATTTTTACTATACAGACTCACATTCCCAATGAAAAAATGCATACAGAAGAGCCATCAGAAAACACAAAGTTTTTTGTTTTAATTTTACTTCAATTTCTTCATAGAATATTTTAAAGCAGTGTTTGGAAGAGAACTGAGAGAAGTTTTCTAAGTCTTTTTAAGGGAAAATTTTCCCCAATAAGGCAACTTTTGTGGAAACAAATTATAAGAATTACTGTCTGTAAAAAACACATCAGAAGAAAAACCACTCATAAATGAAGGATTTTCACTAGACAGATCATCATAGAATAACCAGCTATAGAAACTATTTTAAGCAAAAAATAAGCAGAAAATTCAGCTAAATGCCTGTAATTCTACGAAAGCTAATTATGATTAAGGAATAAAAAAACCAAAACCAACGAGTCTAATTTTTCTGACAGTTCTGTTAAACAGAGACCATTAAACAATTCATTCTCTTGTTTCATGTTAAGTGCTTATTAGATTCAAAATAACTAAGTTTTTCTTAGCTCATATAATTCCTGGAATTTTTGCACAAAATTTATAGGTTTGCATATGCATTTATTATGTTGTTTTGATTTTATAATTAGAGTTTTGTGTGAGGAGAAAAAATTAGTTCATCTTTGCCATTTTTTATCATTCCACAAGGCCCAAATGAAAGTGAAAAATTGTGTCAGAGGATTAATAGATATTTCTGTTCTTTAAGATTCCTTCAACTATAGGGTTCTTCATCAATAAACCTGATTACAAAACAGAAGCTCCAAGCAATACAGCCTTTGTGCAGCTAATCCTACTGAAAAAAAAAAAAAGAAAAAAGAAGCTAATGATTTTTCAGTCTTGCTTGTATTCTGATGCATTGCCAGACTGTGTTTTACATATCTCAGCTGATGAATGTGTATGTGTTCATTTGGATTTTATTTATAAGACAAATGCTTTCCAGTCCACTATTATGCAAATGCTTCTCTACTCAGAGTGATTTCTCCCTAAGAGAAATTAAATGCTTGTTTGACATTATTTATAAGACTTTCATTAGGAAGCACTGGCCAAAGGGAAGAGTAAATCAGTGCACAAATTTCCATGCTGTTGCAATCAGACATCTTTTGGTACCCAAGCAATATTTTTAAAACTCACGCCTTATGGTACATTGCACTAGGGAACGAACACAGCTAATTTTAATATATAAACAGAAAGACAGCTTCTCTTAGCAGATAAGCCAGAACATGCAAAAGTCTTTCAAAATGCTCCTAAACATGATTACACAGCAGTTTGCATTATCAGACAGATGAAGAGTTTTGCTTTGTAATAATTTGGTAGCACTGCTACTAAAGTTCTCTCATCTAAGTACTTCCCTATATGGAATAAGAAAGACCAGTATTCAGTATGATTGTTTAGTCCTTCTATTCCTGCTACAAAAGACACCAATGAAAGTGGAAGGCATTTTCAGAATAGAAAGAACACTGATTTTATTTGTCGAAAAAGGATGTTTTTTACTCAAAAGGCAAAGTGTCTAATGAAGAGGCTCAACGAATCCAAAGTAGAATAAACACTGTAAGTATCAGTTGAAAACTAAATGTAATACTTTTTCCCCAGTTCAAGCTCTCGAGGGCTTTAAAATACTTTTCTAGATCAAACACAATGTAATAAGGAATAACTAGATACTTCCATCCACTTGACCTGCTTCAGACAACTCACAGAGTTGTTTACTCACAGAGTGCTCTGTTAACAATTCACAGTTGCATGGGATTGTTGGGCTACACAAAGACAGAATCCTTCTGTTTTGAACAGGTGACTGTGTTGCAACACTAATTTGAATTCCTTCTCTAGAAGATTTCTGTTAAATTAAAAGCAGATAGATGAGGTGGGAACAAGCCCTTGGCTTTCAACTGTGCCTCTGACAGCTGTCACCACCCCCAAGGCAAGAGGGTCAGATCTGCTCATGAGCAGCCAGTTATCAGACCAATTTATTAAGCTAAACTGAATTTCAACATGGGTTTTAAGGTTTTAAAATAATTTCAAGTAAGTAGAGAACATATCTGGAATAATAATATTACACAGTGAACTAGCCAGCTGAGAATGGAATATAAAGAAAATTGAAAACAGCAGGGAACAAAAGCATACAGCATTGAGTCTTCTGAATATGAACTGAGATAATAATTCTCCCAATTAGAAACTGTTCACAATCAAAAGCATGCTATGTTAGATTGGCTATAAAGTTCTTTAAAAAATCTGACAATTTAGACCCTGAAATAAAAAAGACGATGGAGGTTATTTAATTAATGATGGATATCATTTCAACTTCACCCAAATCCTGATTAATGACTGAATTTTCAAAGTGTTAGACAATCAGTAGATTTTATCTTAAAGATCAAGTAACCTAGTTTTAAATTAATTAAAATTATGACTGCTCGCTCCAGAGGGCTCACTCACATTGGTGAGTTCATATAGAAAGTGTTTCAACTCTGTTGATAAGGGAAAAACATTGGGTTTTTTTCCCAGCTCTACAGGATTACACTATGTACATGACAGCAGATTTTCAGATGAAATATATTTAGTGCAAGTCCCAAATTCATTGGTGTTCTTCAACAAGAAAAACTTGCTTTATTCCAAAAAAATTTGCTATGGAAAAGACAATATACTTTTCCCTTCTTCCTTCTAAAGATTTTTGGAATCATAATCAAGTAAAGCTCCTTCCTGGATTCAAGTCCAGTCCTCCAGACATTAATGAGAATATCTTGTCCCTAAGAAAGGCTTCATCATTATAAACCCTCATCTTTTTTCCCTTAGCAGAGATTAGGAAATGCTATGTATTGGATAAAACAGGAAGCTGCAGTATCTTTAAACAGTGTTTTGAACCATAAACCTGATGGAAATTGCTAGTCACATAGTCACATATAGGCAGTCTGTGTTACTGCCCAGGTTCATGCTAGCACATGCCGACAGTGGTGTATCACTGTCATTGCAATCCTCAGTAACATTCATGCCAGGTCATGAAATCCAATCCAAACCTGGCAGGTGATGGGCACATAAGTAGCTGTAGACAGATATTCATGATTCATGCCATTCTATTGTATAAAAAAAGTCATTGAGATTCTTTCAGCCCACTCAATTGAACCAAACCAATATAAAGATCAAAAGATTAAAAATAGATGTGTCCATGGTGCTCTTCCACACCACTATCTCAGTCTTCTTCCTTTTAACAGAAGATTTTGAAGAGTTCTGACACAAGCAGGTAAACTGTTTGATTGTTTGAGGTTGCTGCATATGCAACCTGTTCTGTGATGCTCTGTGATAAGCACATTTCTGTCTCATGAAAACACAATAGGTTCATGAAAATCAGGCACAGATAAGTGTGGGACAGAAATTCAAAGTCAGGACACAATCATTGTGGAGTCAAAATTCAGCCACCGATTTACTGTCTTATTTTCAAATACATTCTGCTCCCAGAGAAATGTTAATGTTCCTGCATGAAGAAGCTTTTCATTCATCAGCTGGAACGAGTCAAGATTACTTCAAGATGACAAAATGTCATAGTTCAGTAAATAAAGTAATTTGTACATAGACTGTTAAAACAATATTTTGGCTCACAACAGAAATACTGTGGCAGTGATACTTCACTACTAAGGGTAAATATTTACTGTTTTCTGTTGTTACATGCTCTTATGGAAGTATTTCACAGAAAGAAATACAGTGCAGTTCAAACTCCTCAATGCAAAGCAAAGCTTTATTTCATATAATGCATAAGGGTACACTTTAGCAATGGAGAATATAGAGTATTCTTGACCATTCCTCCTTGCTCAGGACGTACAGATACAATGCAACCAGCTGCTTGCACTAAAGAAACCTCAGCTTGACTACAAGGATAATATAATTAAATTATTCACCAGAATTTCCTTGAATCCATGTTCACAGTCTCTACCCTTTGACAGCTACAACTGTTGAGTCAGCCCAGATTTACAAAAGATGGTGCCTTGTGGAAGTTGCTACCACAGGGAAAGTTACACTTGGTGTTTAAACACCTTAGGGCATGTAGTGACATTTTCAGCACCAAGAGTATATCAGTTCTTCCCACTATGTCATGAGATTTTGTTCCTGAGAGTTTGTGAGAAAGCAGGCTAGTTGAGCTGAGAGCCTGTAAATTAGACTTTAGTAGAACAGTAACGTTGTCAGGATAGTAGGATTACTCCAACTCAGATCTTGGAGACAGCACTAGCTAAAACTTAGCAGAAACAAGA
This sequence comes from Tychaedon coryphoeus, assembly GCA_013398595.1. Lineage (NCBI taxonomy): Eukaryota > Metazoa > Chordata > Aves > Passeriformes > Muscicapidae > Tychaedon > Tychaedon coryphoeus. Next base: position 1,809,187 of record WBND01000021.1, on the reverse strand, counting down.
ACAAACATAAAGCACCTTGTATTTTCTATGAAACATAATATTTCCCCCCTAAGAGCTTTAGCCAGGATAGGAGCAGACAACTCTTAAAGCAAATTTGCTTTCCCACTAACGAAGTGACTTGATTTTACAAAACAAAGGAAACAATCAAAGGCCAAGACAGTCAAATATGGTGGAGTGATGTAGGCCCTGAAAAGGCCATCTCACAGTGCAGCCTGAGGAACTGTGATGCCCAAGTCCAGTTTGCCATCAATAAATATAATTTTTTCTTTTTAATTGGTTGCTTTTTTAATTCCTTTTTTAATTTTTTTTTTTGTTTGCTTGTTTTGGTTTCTTGCTTGTCTGTCAAAGCTTTTATTTCAGTAAGCATAAACAGGTCCTTCTGAAGAAGTGATAGAAAAAGACATGATTTGAGTGTAGCCTACCATGTGAGGAATTTGGGCATGAAAATGAAAAATACCTGATACAGATAGTCCACACTCTAAAAGAAACAAGGCAAAAGAAGTCATGCTTTTAGCTGTGTCTATTCTCAGGCTTAGGAAATTGCAAGATTTACATACTTTGTCCAAAACTTCCTTCTATACCTAACAATCCCATGCTTGTTTTGGTTATCCCACAATCAAACTGGCTGTCCTTAAATGTCTTAAATGGACATGCTGTTGATGTAAGTTGAGTGGCTGTGGTCAATACAGAAGAGATTATGGCACATGCAGTGACCAAAAAGGAGGATGTCTACATTTTTAGTACTGCATTTGTCTTGAGACACAAGGCAAGGTGTAATTTCCAAACTAATTGCAGTTGCACTCTTTAAGTGCCTGAAAATCAGTGGTTAGTTTCATCTAGACTGTCAGCATGTCATCCAGGCCCCTAGCTTCAAGATTTTATTTTGGTTTTGACAGCATACCAAGACACTTATGTTACTAGAACCAATTCATTCAACCTTTTCTAAAGCAGCACTACAGTTCTGTAATGGAATGAAATTCAATGCAATTGATATGTCTTCAGAATTTAACACCTTCTCTAGAGGTCTCCCAGTACTGGAGGTTAGCTGTGGTGCTGCACAATTATTGCAAATGGAAGTTGGCATTCTGTTATATTTGTGATATTTCTGTGATATTTGGTGGGATAGTTGATGAACATTTGATTGTGAAGGGAAAAAAATCACTATAAATGTGTCTTACACAAATATTTGACATAACTAGTGCCCCCAAACTTCCTGCAGTATTCCATGGAAGTAAGCTATGAAACTGCAACAGCCTACACTGATGCCTCAGTACAGCCTTTGCTCCTCTGGTTAATGAAAACAGTGGGGGTGCTGAATGCCTGCATATGAGCTGCTTTATGTTGAATTGCTGACCTGAGTTTAGGTGATTTTTGTATGCTTGAATTAAAGTCTTCTAATATGTTATTGAGCTGCTTGATGACAATGCCAACAAAGCAAACTAAAGGGTTATGGCCTACTTAATGTCTGTAGCAGCCAAAGTTGTAAATAAGACTTGTAAGCAGTATGGGACAGTGTTACTTCCTCTCATATTCACATCACATTGCCTTCAAGCTTTCATCCAAAGGAAACACCTGTGTCTCCACCAAGCACAACTAAAAAGGCTTTCTAGACAGTTCTTTATCCGCCCAACAGAATCAGTATAAAACAGACTGTATCTGAAACATTCTTTTCATGAATAACATAATATTGCCCAACACTGTGATACTGGGTGCAACTATTGCCTACAAAAAAATAACTGGGTCAAATACTGCTAAAATAAGATATATGACCTTTCCAGCTAAGGTGAGCAATGACCATTTCTGCTTGTTTAAAGGGTCTCTGTCTGGCCCAAGTAGGCCTTCAGACATGCACTTCATCTTTCCTCAGAAATATAATTGGTATACTTCAGTCATCACAGACTCTCACCTTATTTAGAATAACTTCTTTTCCCTGGTATCATACATTCCTGAGGTTCATTTTTCTTCCTTGGACATCCAAAACCTAGCACCAGCTAGATAGCTACAGAGACGAGGGAGATTTCTGGGACAAAGGAGAAGCTGCCAATGAACAGCTTAATGAGGCAGCTTGGCAGTAAGTGAGCAGGATCATCAAGGGAAAGAGGTGGCTGATCTCATTAGGCTCTAAACCAAATGCAAAGAGTATTCATGTTAGTCCTAGCCAGACTGGGAATTACAAAACACATGGGCTCCTCACAGTGCCACAGAGCACCTGTCATCAATGGCAGTAAGGATGCTGCAATTATCTGCAATTGACATGAGCACACAACAGGAAAAGCCCTTCCTGTTGACGAAGAAGCAGGGCTGGCCATGGGGACCAGGGCTGCATATGTTAGACAACTAAACCAGACAGCGAAATTCCTCCTTACCTCAGTTCTTTCATTCTCTATTCCATTTACCCGTACTCATGCATCAAACACCCTTAAAACAGGAAAAAATATGAAGTGAGACTCATCTGATACAAACATCTGACTGGAATAAATGTGCCATTCATTACTGGCATATAGACAACCTTATGAGCAATAGCTATCTGGAGTGAAAACTGCTAACTGAATACATGGCATATAAATTCACACAATGTAGCCATAATGCATAGACATTTAAGAAAGTAAAAACATGATCTATTTCTTGGAGTATTGTGTGTTGCAATATTGTATATCATCAGTGTTACACTCTAGTTTAAAGCATACCATTAGCTATCAGCCTTTAAATACAATTTACAGATAGCAGGAGGACTGTGTAGGCTCATGTAAGGCACAAGCAAGCCACAACATTATGATACATTAGTCACCAAGCTAAGTACCTGGACAGGAAAATTCATTCCCTGCTGAGCCTACGTGGCTCCTTAGAAAGAGTCTTTGAAAACAGGGGAATAGAGAGCACAGGTAACAGCATGGTTGTTTCTTTTCCCACATGTTGCACTACTCAAAATAGCTTTGTGGTCTTCCAATAGCCTGGTTTCTGTCATTGCCCACATGCTGCTACACACATCCATATGTCCCACTCAGAGCTGCAATTCACTCATGTTTTTAAAGTGAACCCTTTACAGTTAAGATAATTCTACTCAGATTCAGAATTCACCAAGAACATTCACTACTTATTGCTTACAAGAATCTTACTCTTAAAAAGCCATATAACTTAATATGGAGTCATATAATGTTTCTTTCTTCCAGCTTCATCACTTGGCTACAGCTAGCAAATCCAGTTATAAACTCCCATTGAATTTCAAATGACAGATTAGCTAGTAGTCATTATACTATTAACTAAATCTAGCAACATTATAGAAGATGAGAAAAGCAACTTTGCTGTGATGTTTTGTTTAAGTTAAGAAGGTTTTCAAGAACAATCACCAGAGAAAGGTGCTTCCACTTAACAACTTCAAGCATAAAGGCTTCAGGACAAGACAGTGGAATCAGAGAAGAAGAAAATAAAGTTCAAGCTCACAAGCTAAAAGATTAATCAAAACAATAAAGTTCTTTCTTTACTCCAAAAACCTTTGATATAAATTACTCTCTTTTACATCCTACAAAAATATAAAAATGTATACAAGATAAGATAATATCAATCTTATCTTGACTATCTGTATACAATTGCATTATTGTGATAATCAATAGTGGAAATCATGTTAGGAATGAGGGCAGGAGGAAAAGGGCATACAGGTTGAAAATAAAAGCTAATATCCTTCTATCTGCCATTCCTGTAAAAGTAAAAAAAGATCATTAGCAGGAGAATTTAGAATTGAACCATGAAAAAAAACAAACCAACTTTGCCACACAGATGGAAGTGATTGCAGTTTATAATGTTGCACTTTAATGCCAGCAACCATCTTCTTCAAAAAAGTTTACATTTAAGGTGCTTGTATTGGTGCTTGTATTTTTTTATAATTTTTTCACATATGAATAAAAACATAGTAGTGATGTAGCAGAAACTTAGCTTGTTTCTTGTCTTGGTGGTTTCCTAAAGGGTTCAGTACTTTTATCCTAAAAAATGTATGAAGTTAATGTATGCAGTGAAAAAAAAGAGCAAAAAATTATCAAAAACTGCAACAATAAGATATAAGAGATAAGACATAGAAGTAAGCAGAGTTTGAATTTCAGAGAATGTCTATTTTTGCAAAGAAAAGAAAAGAAAAAAAATCCACTGGTACAACATGATATTATCAAGGCTGAAAGCCAAGGACACAGCTAACAAACACTGTCAAATGGTATCGTACTGAAAAATGTCAGAACTACTGGCTGAAATAGTGCTATGACAAGCCTAAACACACTTCATATGGAAGAGTTTTTTCTGTCATGATCTCCTAATTTAAAACAAGTTTTACAAAATCAGCCTCCTATCTGTAGGTGAGTATCAAGCAAATGTGTAAAAAATATTATTGAAATTATGTTTGATATTGTTTATAAAACAAAAAAAAGTCCAAACTGTATCTAGAAGAACAATAATGAAAAAAAAAAGAAAAAGGAAAACAGCATATATTTTATAATGTCATTTCAGCCATGATACAGGAATCAATACATCTGAATAGTCTGTTAAATTATTTTAGTTTAAATTTATAATGATACGTATAAAATTTTCATACAAACTTCATTTATCAGAAAGATGTTCAGAAGCTAGATATGATTTTGCAAGTGTGAAAGAATGAAAAACATGCTCTAAATGCTACAGAGTGAAAAAAATTCTAAACCCTTCCTCTAAATACACAGACTTTGGTGTTTATTTAACTTCTGTATTCTTCATCAGCTTTGAATAATTTTATGTTGTTCATTTAAAATACATTTTTTCCCAAAGTATTGATGTGGGAACACTGAATTTTAGTATCGAATGATACTTATGATAATACTTAATCTGGAGGAACTCAATATTCTCTTTGAAGCATGTGAATTAATTATTTTATAGAGTTTGAAACCTATGTGATAATTAGTCTAATTTAGAAGAAATATTGAAATTTCACTCAGATTCTGCACACTATTTAAGTCACAGAAAAGGATCCTCTGGTTGTGTTGTTACAAATGTTCTCCATGTAGAAAATACCAATGAGATTTCAACTCCTATCCACATCAGCACTTAAAATGCACTGTAAATTTGTACATGGTTTGAACGCCAGTTTCCAGTAATAGAGCTAGAATCAAAGTATATGGAAGGCTTTCAGGAGAGATTACTAAATGGTCAACCGAAAATAATTTCAGGACCTATGTCAGCAATCTATTTTATCATCTAATTTTAATCATAAATACCTTAGATACTTCTAGCAGGAAAACATATACACACACAATAAAAATTATTCTGTGTTTCTCCTGTTGATTCTCACTTTTACTGTTGGTGGTCAGAGATTAGAGTTCCATATTGCTATTATCCTAAAAGGAGTCTAGTAGCTTCTCAGTTCAGAAAAATCAGCAGAAATTTAGAGAGCAGATAGATACAGTATAAAATAAGACTGTTAACTATGATTTTCTCCCAAACTTAAATTATACCCTTAGTTCTATTTGCAAACAGAAATCCTAAATCACTGTGTAATAATAAAAATTATGGTATGAATCTGAATTTAAGTCTTGAAAGACCTAAAGATTAGTTTATTTCTGAAGGCCTACGATTATTTAGGGTAAGTCAATAGCAAGTACTTTTATTTTAGTTATTGTTTTTGATTTCTGGATGCTTTCTTAATAGTAGGTAGTATGCTGTCATTACAAGATTTACTCTCCAGCCTCAGTGAAATATATATCCAACATTCTTTAAAAGCTTTTCCTACTTTAGGCTAGCAGTAGACTCATTACTAAACATGAATTTTTACACTTTTACTTGGTGCTTTGGTTTGAGACAGCATAAACTGTCTCAAAATATATATAACACACTAAATTTACAACAAATATGAGGTTTTTTCCTAAAAAGAGTATCCTGTTGCCTCATAAGCTTTTCCATTTTTTTCCTCACAGGTAAGGACGCACTGACCTGAATATTGATTTTTATTTTGCCTGAGGATTAGAAGAAAGCAAATGTCACTTCAGTCTAAAATGGCAAGAAGTAGGACCCAGGACAGTACCATCCAGTCAGTCTCACCTCAATCCTTGGAAAGGTGACAAAGCACCTCATTCTGGAGGCCATGTCTAAGCACATAGATGACAAGAAGGTAATCAGGAGTAGGCAACATGGATTCTCTAAAGGTAAATCATGCTTGATCAATCTGATTGCTTTTTACAATGAAAAAAGCTACCTGGATGAATGAGAGGAAAGCAGAGGATGTCATCTATCTTAGCAAGGCTTCCAACACAGAGTCTTCAGAATGCCCTCATAGACAAACTCAGAAAGCGTGCACTGGATGAGTGAACAGAGAACTGGCTTAATGGCAGATCCCAGAGAGTCACAGTCAGATTTAGGGACTGGAACATCTCTCTTATGAGGAAAGGCTGAGGGACCTGGGCCTGTTTAGTCTTGAGAAGGGACAACTGAGAGGACACCTCAAAAATGTCTGGAAGTATCTGAAGGGAGGGTGTTAAGAGGAAGGGCTCTTCTTGGTGGTGCTGAGCAATAAGACAAAAGGCAGAAACACGCACAGAAAACTCTACCTGGATATGAGGAAGAATTTCTTTACTGTACAGATGACTGAGCACTGGAACTGGCTGCCCTGAGAGGCTCTGGAGTCTCCTTCCCTCGAGATACTCGAGAGACATCTGAACACAATCCAGAGTAACATGCCATATGGGACCCTCCTTGAGCAGTGAGCTCAGACCAGGTGCCTTCCTGCGGTCCATTCCAGCCTTACCCATTCTATTATTGTGTTGTATTTTCACCAGTTCTGATTGTTGTTTTGCTCTCACATCAAAAGTCTTAAATTCTATATGCCATTTATAAAGATTATAAAAGTATGTCCTTGGAAATATTTTGCTTGCTTTGAGTTTGCAATCACAAATTCAATGCAATGAGCCTTGACACAAGCTAGAAATAAAAAATTGCAAGATGATTAATAGCACTTGAAAAGTTGAGCTGTGATTTCATTAAGGATGGATCTGATTGACAGGTCTGGCTGCAGTGTCCCGCTCCTGGCAGAGATCAGAACATTGTCACAGGGCGGCTTGTCACAGCCTAAACACAGAATGCTCAAGGTGGGCCCATGACCATGCTGCTGGACTGGACCATTGTTCTGTATTAAGAGTAGTGTTCAGACTCCCCTCACCTCTGCTCTACTATCTCAAGGGAGAATAAACCATGGTAGAGTTCATTTGATGGCTCAGTTGATGCTGTGAATGCATGTGTGAGCATGATTTTGAGAAGATGATCACTTTTCACCAGCAGCACTCGTGGTCCATCCAATAAGTTAAACTTAGCAAGTCATGTTATTTGGTGTTCCTCTCCCTACCTCTGCTTTGACATCCCTGTCTGCATTTTTTTTTCTGAATTTCCTTCATTAGCTTGAAGTTTTTTCTGTTTACAGTAAGTCTGCTTCAAAATACAAATTTACAGCACGTATAACAGATTCATATTGACAATTCCAGCTTTCTTCTTTATGTCTGATATCAAAATCCCAAAGGTGTTTTTTTTCCTCCAATAAAGATTAAGTATTGACATGATTTGATTAGCCTGTGTTGTTTGGTCATCAATCCATTGCAAATTTTTAATGTCTTATATAAATAACCAGAACAAAAAAGTTAATTTTTAGATATGTGCAAAATAGTTTTATATTAATACTTCTAAACAAGCAACTTTCACTTTAAATTATCTCAAGACATAAACCAGCCTATACAACCAACACTCAGTAACTGCAAATGCAGCCAATGCCCTGAAGCACAACAAATCAATGCAGACTGAAAAATTTGGTAGTCGACAATACTTAATGAAAATAGCTTCCTATCATTCCTGTCTTCATCTGATTGCTCATAAAAAGACCTAGACATTTTCCAAACATTTTTCACCCATTTTGTGTTTTTTTCCAATATGCATTCTTTGGACAATGAGATCAGCTCAATTGATTGAGCACGGTGCTAATAACGGCAAAGTTACAGGTTCAATCCACATGCAGATCATTCACTTCAGACCTGGACTCAAGGATCCTTGTGGATCCCCTACAACCCAGAATATTCTGTGATTCTGTGAAATTTAGCTTATTTCTAACTGTTTTCAGTCCAGTCACATAAAAATTACTGAAAACTACACAATTAAGTGGAACGAAACAATAAGCATCAGATATCATCTTGAATGATGGACGTGGCTCATATCGCACAGAAAAAGGGCTCAATAATGGAGCTTCTTCAAGAGTTCAAAGGTCCCATGGTGGCTTCTGCACTTGCTAAGGGCTGCCTGTCATGTGTAGATCTGAAATCATGGGCAGAGGTTACCAGACATGTCTTTCTTTACCAGACATGGCTTGTGGAAGTCTCTTGTTCCCCTTCATGATAGCAGGAGAAAGTAAAATAAAACCAGGAAACCTTATCTCATTAAAGTATAGCTAAAGTCCTAAATTGACTGTGATAGGTCACACCTACATAACAACCTACTTCGTGGTCTAAGCAATACTTGGGGCTTAAGAAAAGAGGAGAGGATTATCAGGAAAAAAATTTGCTTCAGTCTGTGGGTAGAATTTGAGATAATTTTGTAAAATTATTGACTTTCAATCTATCAAATTGTACTTTAGGCTATCCTTTTTAAATAAAACAAAGTTAAGCATTTAAAAATAATTTCTTCCAATAGCATTATTTAGTGTCTGAAGGATTCACTTGACCTAGGTTTATTTTCCGCTGAATTTATAAATATCAGTATACCTTCTCATAGGTACACCAACTGAAGCGCTCTGTTTTTCTGATCACTTTGCCGATTAGACCTTCTAGTTGGAGAATCTGATAACTTCCTATAACTGCCAGGATAATTAAGGACTGCACAGCTAGACAACTCAAAGTCTTAGTTTTGGTCATCTTGTTATTAACTCAGCTATTTCTTTTACTTTCTAGAGTGATAAATACAAGAGAAAATTAATTTTGAAGCACACACAACACAATATATTTTTTAGTGTTATGCAAATAAGCATACTGTCTTATCTCTGAATGCTTAAGGCAAAACAAAGGACGTGTTGGTTTAACTCTTCTTGAGTTTAAAACAACTTTATTTTGTCTATTATGTTATATATGTATTTTTTTTTAATTCTATATTGCGTTTTTGACAGACATCTATAATCTGTATAAATTTACTCAGATCTAGTTCGTTTATTCATATTTGCATTCATATTTACGCATCACCTACCAATTTGTTTAGTTTGGGATGTATTTTCTCTCTTTTGCACATTGTTAATCTCTAACATGAAATGGGTTTTTTGCATTAACTTTTGTCTTTGATGAGCAGTTTAGTCAGTTGATCAGTCTCCCATTGCTTCAATTGCAAAGTCAATAACCGTCCCCTCAATCTTTCCTGTGCATATAATATTGACTAAGATTATGATTTTGTTTTATAATGCTATGATTTTTATTAACTTGGAATAAAGATTGGCAAACTAAGAGATTTTTTTTTTTCTCTTAGGAGTTATAAGTATTTTTTTACAAAAAGAGAAACAAACTTTATAGGAAACTACAAATTGATCTTTTTGAGATGTGAATTGGCAGCACCAACAAGTAAAAAACAGCAGTTTTTGGCAATTACAAGGAACAACATTTTAAAACAACATGAATTCATTTTATTTCCTGAGTTTTTAAAGAATTGTTTGTAAACTCTCATGGATAGTTCGTAAACTATCATGCACAGATGTAAGAACTGATGCAACAACGATTGATAAGTACCTGTAAGCAAAATTCCCAACCTCTTTAATTTCAAAAAGTGTTATTCTAATTTTAAAAATCACCACATTAGGAATAAAAAATTAACAGAAAAACCAAAAGTTTTGCACAAGTGAAGAGATGGTTAAAACCATGTTTTTTTTATAAACAACAAATGGAAAACAATACAGTAGTGAGAAAGCTAAGTGGAAAGAAAGAAAATATGAACACTATTGTCTTTGTATTTTTAATCATGTAAGAATATGAACAATATGTTGGAAACAGAGAAAGAATAGAGTTTGTATAATGAACTAGAAAAAATCACAATTCAGTCTATATCAGTTCCTGCAGGAAGATGTAGACAGACTGTTCTGCCAGACAAGTTACACTTCTTTAACCAATTTTTGGGAAGCAACAATCAGATTAAGCCTTTTGGGCTGCACTGGTGAATATGGTCTGAAATTAGGGCTGAGCATCTCAAAACTTCTTTTAATACATTGGTCTTGAAAAACATGAATAAACTCGAAGCACCTGAATATACTGATATTAACATCAGATTTTAGGCTGCTTCAAGACAGTATGGCCAGAATGGTGCTTTAATGGATTTTATATCTGGATCTGAATTTTGTTTATACACAAAATTGCAGGAAATACATAGCTGATGAATGAGTGTTTAACAGTATGATCTGATCACTGATATTTCTGTATACCAGAAATATCTATAGCCTATATAAATATGCTGAATATTTATTATCACTCCTTTACAAAAATATTTCACAAAAACGTCAACTTCTTTGGATTTTAAAATTAATATATATGTAAACTTGAAGAGCACTAAATGCACATTTAGTAATGCTTACATTCTGAGATCAATGGTGTGTTTTGGACAATAAAATCCTAGGAATGTGCAGGAAGACAATATGGAAAACATAAATTTAAAAAGGTTTAAAAGTTATTTTTATTTCAGTTAAGATGGCAAAAATAAGTAAAAGAGACTTCATTTTTTAATTCTTTAAATTTTTTTAAAATAAAATGTTTATGTACACTTATATGAGAGACTTTTCTCTGATCTCAAAATCGTTGAAACACTTCAAAAAATATTGAAAATACTTGCTTGAAAGAAAACAATTCAGTTGAAATGGAAATAATTTTTGTAATCTCTGTCTAGTTACAAAAAAAGAAATTTCTGAAATGAGAGCTTGAAAACCCACAGGGCAATGTTTACAGATAAAATCATTAAAAAGCCTGTTGGCTATGTATTTAGCTATTGCTTATTTAAACACTGGTAATTTAATTGTTTTTAGATAACAGAAAAGTGAACTTTAGACAAAAGCATGTGAATAGAATATTTTTTGAAGGGAATGCAAGAAAAATGAACTTAGAGAGAGTGGGCATGAATAATTTTAAAATGTTGAGGTAAAGTGTTGCTGAAGTTATTATCACACTAACAAAACTGGTCACAAAGCTTCTTAGTTAATGCTGGACAGCCAATCCAAGAAATAAAAGTAACTGCTTTTTGTTAGTTTGCAGTAAGATGAATACAGGTACTCTGTAGGAGGGGATTAATATATCTGTATTGTGTCACATGTGTTTGTATTGTCTTAGCTCCTGGGCCAGCCAATCAGAGAACAGTCAGTCACATTACTTCTGTATGGGGATTATCTTGAATTTTCAAACCAAGCTTGTAATTTACTTGAATTCAAAAGTTTTAACTGACTCTGAAATACCCAACAGCAAGGATGAAATTACGTGTTCTGCAGGAACTGCTTTCTGAGATAAAAAAATTTCACTTTGCACATTTCTGTGAACAACGAAGTTTCATCTGCCAAGGGTCCTGCTGGTAGCTAGTAGTATTAGTCTGGTGGCTGGGACTTTCTCCTTGAATTAGTAGGAAAAAAAAAAAAAGGAAAGGTGAAATATAAAGAGAATATATAGAAAAATAAAAAGAATGCATGGAAATACAATGCAGAGAAAACAAAGTAAAATAGGAATATGATTTAAAGATGCAAAATATCTAAAGAGATACAAGCAGCTGTAAGGCCAGGATGTCCAATAAATGGATTTGCAGATGTTTGGAGCTGGAGGGTAAATGGAAAGCTACTCTCAGCACCTCTTTCTTGGTACAGTACAAAGATCAGCTGAAAGGCTTGCTCTACTAGCTCGTGTGGGTGCCATCACTGTCATATAGGTCGTGTATGCTCTGTGCCTAACAAAGGATTCCTGGTACTTTTCCACCCACATAAAGTTTTGACTCAATGGAAATGCGTTCACATTGTTATTTTCAGATATGGTTTACTGTGAAGAAATTCAAGTGTATAAAGTAAAATCGCTGAGACCTGAAGCAGTATGAGAAAACTGGAGATTATTTGAATTCATATCAAAGGACTCAGACCACTGATCTAGATGAAGAAACTGATTCTCGTGTGAAGGAAGCAAAGAGTATGTTAATTGCAGAGGACACTGCAGAAGTTCAGCTAGATGCTGAAGAGATACTGATTAAATAACAAATTCTGGAAATGTTATAGTACATGTACTGTCTCATTTAGCATCCTTTGCCAAAAATGTTGTTTTATCTTTTGTCAATAATAGATTGGGAGACCTGGCAGTAGAGGAATTGGAGCTCATATCAAGATTAGTTCTTTGATTATCAGAAACTTCTTGCATTAAGAATTTTACTTGAAGACTTAAGAAGAAAATATCAACTATGTTTGAAATTGTGTTAAGTGAACTCTAAGCACATTTAACAGTACTGTGGTAAAATTTCTGAAAGCTATTTTTTCATTCTGATCATATACAACTGATCATAAGATTTAAGAATTGTCTTCAGCTTGAAGATCTGATGGTGAGAAAATCAAAAATCTTTAATGTGTAAGACATTTAGCATGATGAAATGACTAGATCTGTTTAGTGTACAGTACATGGAATTATTGCCACCTGAAATATCTTTTCAAGTTAAGTAACTTGTCAGGGTGAAGACAAAACAAGAATCACCACTTTTTGGCGAGGAATGTGGCATGCTTGCCCTAAAGTTTGAACTGCAAAATATGATAAGAAATTGCATGCATTTTAGTCCTCTTGGAAAAAAAAAATCAGTCATTTCCCTGCATCAATTAGAATCAAACTAATATTCGTGCAAATATTAGAATCCAGGTGAAATATTTTTTGCAGTATTCTGAACATGACTTGTGCTGAGACTGGTTTTGCAGCCGAGTAAGCCTTTAGGGGTACTTTGATCTAAACAAGAGTCTGCAGTATTCTTATTTGATGATATCCACATAAAAATGCTGGTAAATTTGAATTAGTTCTAAACTTGATTGAAACTTCTAATTTCCATTTCTCAGGCCACATTTTTAATATAAAATTTATGCCTATGAAGCAGAAACGTTTTATAAATTCAATACATCATGGAATTTGCAAATTGACTCAGGAAAATACTTGGCATCTTGTGGGAAGATTTCACACTTTGTTTGCACAACACTATCATAATGTACTTGTTGAAGCTTGCTTGAGAGGGAGAGACAGTAAAAATGAAAAACATCATCACCTTAGAGTCATTCCTATTGAAATTTTTATTTCCTTTTCAATAAGGCCATAGTCACCACTCCCAAATACTTTAATCAGTGCAACTGTTTGCTAGAAACTTTGATCTGCTAAGTGACAACCACAACAAAAGCTAGCTGCCTGCTTTTATTTGATTTACACTAGGGAGTACAGATCTTTTTTCTTTACAAACCACCACTGCATATAATTACTGCATAGACCATAGTTAGACTGCATAGACTATGGTTAGGCCACCTTTGCTTGTTTAGACCTGTTCAGAAAAGTGAAATTATAGTTACTATAATTACAATATTTCTGTCAGTCTCTAGCTGTTACAATAACTTCTTTCTCATCACTTGGAGCATTGCTTCCATCACTGATAAGCTCAAATAAAGGCTTCATGAAATGGGCAGCAACTCTTTTAGTGCAATTAACAAACCATTTTGCCCAGATGCAGAATTATTGGTGATGTTACTGTCCAAGATCATGGCTTTGTAAAGTGATCAAGTATCTGCTAAAGGAAAATTGTGTTTTTCAAAGAAAATAGAAAGCAATATCTCATTCTCGATAACTGTACTAACTGAAAAGTAGATTTATCATCTTAGAAATAAAAGGGTAGACAAACAGAGAGTGTTGTATTTAAACTGGAAGTAAAACAGCATTCCTAAAAATGGTGGCAACTGCAACAGAACTCTGAATCTTTTTTTGTTTCACAGTTGTCAGTAGCAGAAAGGAAATGGTTTCTCTGTTCACAGCCATGAATATTTTGTTAATATTACTACTGCTATTTGTGCTGCTTAATGAAAGTCACTGATTTCTCAAGGTTCATTTGCTACATGTAATTTACAAATGTTTTATTATTTGAAAGCTCAAGAGGTAAAACACCATGTCAAAAGATGACTTGTGGAAGAGAAGAGAGAAGAGATTCTCTACTCAATATTGCAGAAGACAGCAGCAATTGAAGAAAATCATAGTATGAACGCAGAGTCTGGTGAGCTTTTGTGCCTCTGCTAGGATTGAGACAGCATTCTATTTTGTGAGGCATTTGAAACTTGCCTGACCAAATCTTTTATATAGTACATTGCTAATATTTTCATCATAGAATCGTAGAATATCCTGTGTTGGAAGGGACCCACGAGGATCATCAAGTCCAACTACTGGCCCTGCAAAGGACCACCCCAGGGATGTGCCTGTGAACATTGTCCAAATGCTTCTTGAACACTGCCAGGCTGGTGCTGTTACCACTTCCTTAAGGAGCCTGTTCCAGTGGCCAGCCACCCTCTGAACGAAGAGCCTTTTCCTAATATCTAAGCTAAATCTGCCCTGTTACAACTTCATGTTATTTCTTCTGGTTCTGTCAGCAGAGAAGAGATCAGTGTCTGCTCCTCCACTCCCTCTTATGACTAAGATGTAGGTTGCCATGAGGTTTCCCCTCAGCCTCCTCTTTTCCAGGCTGAACAGGCCAAGTCACCTCAGGTGCTCCTCATACAGCTTCACCTCTAAACCCTTCACCATGCTCATGGCCCTCCTTTGAACACTTTCTAACATTAGAGCATGTCCTTTCTTTATATCTTCCTTAAATTATAGCACCCAAGACAGCATACAACACTTGAGCTGAGCACTCCACAGTTCTATGCCCACACAAGTTATACTACTTTCTTGTTTTCCTGATCCCTGATGAACAGAGGAGTTTTCTAACAGCAAATTCTCAAATGAAAGCTCTTCCTTTCCTTTGCTTTTACTTTACTGAGATCATGCTTTCCACTGTCATTCTACACTCCAAATCTTGATTTTACTGAAGGGAAATCACAGAAGGGAAAATACTAGAGGGAAAGCTAAAGGAAAACGAGTTTAATCATTAAAGCCTCCCTTGAGGCTGTGTCTCTTCTAGTAAATTAAGCATTACCAGGAGCATTTCTTAACAATAGAACATGAATATTCTAGGAAGTTTTTCTCTGGCAAAACTTTTTTCAATCCAGCTAGTACATTTCCTAAATCCAGTTCACATTTCAGGAATATTTCTGTTTATGAAAATAGATATTATCATGTAATTTTGAACTAAGAGGCCATTGTTACTCAGGGTGTCTTTCAAGCTTTATGTCTGCCAGCCTGCACCCAAGGCCTCACTAGACACAGGCACTGTGCTATAGAAGTGATTTGAAAATTTTAATTAAGAGATGGAAAAGCTGCCTTTTGTGGGGTTTTTTTTGTTTGTTTTTTTTTTTTTTTTAAATGCAGGACAGTAAACTCAGTCCACCATGATTTAAAAAGCCCACTAAGTGAAATGTCCAGGGCTCTGACCACAAGGAAACAGCACAGGGCAAATACTTGGCAGGTTTAGTGCATATAACTAACGTAGAGTAAAATTATCTGTTAGGGTGATATCTATACATGAAAATAATAAGAAACATTGTAGATAACAAAAGATTTAAGATAACAGCTCAATACAAAAGATTTAAGATAACAGCTCAATAAAATTGCTCACCAATGA
>WBND01000021.1:1762609-1793404 GCA_013398595.1 Tychaedon coryphoeus | reverse complement strand
TAATTATATATTATTATATAATATATATATATATATATATATATATGAAAATAATAAGAAACATTGTAGATAACAAAAGATTTAAGATAACAGCTCAATAAAATTGCTCACCAATGAAGAAGATGACGGGGACCAATGCAGAAGTTAGTGGGGTGACCATAAATATCAAATAAATAACAAAACTGGGGACAATGGAGAAAGATTAAACAGCTGTGAGATGTTAATTTGGAAGAATATGAAGTTTGGTGTGGTTAGAATTGTTTGGGGATATCTTTTAAGCAACCTTGCCCCTGATGAAGACAAAAAAGAAGAAAAACCTTTTCTCAGGCTACCTGCATACCCCTTTTGCTGTCAGAGCAGAACAACTCGTTTCTGCTAATGCTGATTAAAGAACGCCCAGACAAGAACAACTGAACTTCTTAATAGTACCCTTCATATCAAAATAGTGTGAGCATTGGTTGCCTTTCTCAAATAGAGGAATTAGGAATAGAGACAAATATTGACAACCTTTTATAGTGTATATTGATCTCAACTTCCCCTATGGTCAAAAGCACCCTTTGACTTTTTTTCTTAATTAAGATGTTCAGACACTTACTTCAGTCTGTTCCAAGTTGCCTGAAGAGGTGAAGGGTAAAGCAAGGCAGCTGGGCAAAGGGATCCCTTGATTTTTTCAAGAATAAAGAGAGTAGAGAACTCCTCATATGATGATACAGCCTAATGAAGTAAATGGTCCTAATTTTAGCATCCCACTCTGGAAACATCTGTGCAATTCTGAGTCAACAACAGGACCATGAGCTTCCTGGTTCCTGTCATGAAAAAGACAAATTACATTGAGTAACGATGCTATTGGTAGGGTGTGGGAGGTGATATTTAAATTTTGAGCTTCATAGTACTTTCTTGTGCTGAAATTAGACACTGCAACATCACTTCTGCTTAGTTATATGTTTGGTTAAAACATGCATGGCATATAAAGTGACAATGAGTGCAATCTTGAACAACTGTATGTTACCTTAGGTGAACCCTAGCTGAGAAGATCAATATTTTCCAGAGGAAAAGACATTAAAAGCCAAGAAATCCGAGAATTTTTAAAGGTGGGAAGTTTTCTTTGCAGAATAAACAATGGATTCCCTCCTAACTGAAGCTATTATTCTCTTTTACAAAATTACCTGTGTTCTTATTCTGAGTTTGCCTGTGTGCTGGTTTGTAGTCATTATTTTTTTGGTAAGGAAGGAAAGGAATCAGTTATGGAAATAATTCCCAGTAAGGACCTTGGCACCTTCCTTTAGACCTGACCAAAACCAATCAGTGTCTGGTTTTTAAAACTGACACATTGTTACACCAATGAAAAAGTTAGATGCGCCTTTGTGAACACACATGTAAAGACGCAAAACCCCCGGGAATCTCTCCTGGTTTTGGCTTCTCCACAGGTAGCTAGTCTGGCAGGTCCAGGCCCTGCATGGCCCATGGGCCTGGTGAGGCCGGGCCCAGCCAGGCCCTGCCTCTGCTGCAGCGCTGGCCAGGCCGGGCTCCCCTCAAGCACGGCCAGACCGGCCCATGGTGTGGTGAAATGCTGCCGCTGCTGATTTTCACCAGAGACACCAAGCAGGGTGACGGGAGGGGAGGCCATTGGCCTGCGGGTGCTGCCTCTGCATTCTAGCCTGGCTGTCAAGATCTTAGCCACCCCCGACCCCGGAGCAGCCCCTGCCATTCTGGCCTGGATCCCTGCTATCCTGGCCCAGACCCCCAGCATGGCTTGAAGTACTCCACCGCGACTGCTCCAGCCACTGCCCAGGCAGGATATTAACTCTTTCGGTGCACAGATGAGACCTACAGAACTTCCATCCTCTCTTGAGTGAGAGAAAAGGACAGAGTGAAGACAGAATAGAGGACAACATGGAGACGCTGAAGTCAGTATGAAAGAGTCAAATCCCAGATGGGAGGGGAAATGAGGAGATGCCTTAATTTTGGGCTAAAGATCTCTTGTAAAGCTTTGGTGAAGATATAGTTGATACATCAGACTTTTTCTCAGTAACTCGTGGAATGCATTTGGGGGGATTAAGCGTTCTAACCCCAGCCATGAGCAGAGGCACCAGAGCTGAAGCAAGCAGATGTTGAAGTAGCTGTGATTTGATGAGAAGCTTGAACAGAGAGAGAGAGAAGAGTGATGAAGACCCTTTGCCCCCAGGAGAGAAGAAGAAGAAGACCTCTGTTCCCAGAGATGAAGATGATCTCAGAGATAGATGAAGAGAACTTTTGCTTTTGAACAGCTCATCCTTAAAATTGTACCACATAAACTGACATGGCCCGTGAATTCAACTGTGGGAAGTCTGCAAGAGATGGGAGGGACTTCATGATTGCAGCTTGTCACAGCAACTGCTATTTGTGGAAATTGTGGAAATTGAAACCAACAGAGAACTGTTTCTTATGGACAAGTCTTCATAGCATGATGAGAGAGACTCCTTTCCCTAAGTAAACTGGAGAAAGACTATTCTAGATGTGATAAACTGACTGAATTGTTTCTGTTCTTTGTCGGTGGGAAAGAAAAGAGGATGTAGAGGAGAGGTGTCCTAAAGGTTTTATTCTTACTATTTTTTTTTTTTATTTTCTGTTAATAATGTTTTTCTTTGTACTCTTTAAAGTTTGAGCTTGCTTTGCTTTCTTCCTAACCCTATCTAACAGCAGGAAATGAGTAAATCATTCTAGTGGGTGCACTGATGATTTGGTCAGCGCTAGACCCACCACATAAATTGCTGCATTGGCCAGGAAGATCTCAAATTGGTGAACCAAAACCACTACAGCCTGCTAGCTATATTAACTTCCAAAGTTGCTACGAGGTTATTTTCACATTTGATTTAGTAGAATAGATGTTAATAATTTGTGTTCAACATGCACTATGACTTTGTAATCTTATAGTATGTTTTTTCCATGATAAAACTGGTATGGCAAGAAGAATATATGATTTACAATTCCAGAGGAACTACTTAATTCGATTCAAGGGAAAATAAAATCCAAAGCTGCCATTAAGTAAGCGGGAAAACTTCCCTGAGTACTCTGCATCTGCTAATAGAGTGTTGAAAAAGAGATATTTGGAGATTCATGGAAATCCTTTCCAGCATCCTACAGGAATTAATTTTCTTGGTGCAATTGTTTCTCACAGACTAAATTCAGCCTGAACATAAGGACCATGTTAAGAGTAAATGCCTTACTTTAGGATATATATGCATGGAAGACCAGTTAAAGCTATAATCTATTTTTATTTTTGTTGGGTCAACCTAATGGTTAGTGGTTAATTTGAGTGATAAATATTGCCACTCTATTTTACTCAGTGTTTCTTTAAAACAAACAAATAAAGTGATTTTTTTTTTCCTTTTCTTATACTTCTCGGGATGGGAAATGTGCTAATTTTCTATTAAAGTGGAGGACATATTTACTTCAAACTTAAAACCAACATTAGTAGCATTCTAGAAAGGACTTTTTTTCTTTCAAATTTAGATACCCTGTTTGGGAAGTTGTATTTCAGTTGTTCAGAGCATCATTTTTAAACTGCTGTTTTGTCTTTACTTTCCATTCAGTTTGCATCATTTTTCCCCCTTTAATCTCTGCCCTTTTTACATGCTACTGTTAGAGCCCTACTCAATAAATATCTAGAAGTCCTACTAATTTCAGTGGGATTTCTTCACACCTAGGCTTCATAATGATCAAAGTTGTCAGTGTAATCTGTAATATATACTGGAATTAAAGATTATGAAATACGCAGTTCCTGCCTGTAGTGTGTGTGCCACTCTGAAACAAATATATTTTCTTTTACCAAATATGCATAATCAAGTTTTGTATTTTTGCTTGTTTTGTATTACATTATTTCAGAACCCCACAGTCACATCTTACAGGATAAGCAAAAGCACAGACGAAAAAAGAAATCCTGTAAAATGAATGAGAAACCTCAATTCTGAAAGTTTACTGTAATGCTAGAAGTTCTGTATTTCCACATAAAAGTATTCAAAATACACAGGTTACAACAAAGTACATTTAAAATATATGAAATACATACAAATAAGAGCTATTTAAAGTTTTGGAAAGAATCATGTAACAGATGATGTAAAATGATTGTTGAACTAAACAAGTTGCAGTTGCTCTACATCAAAGGCAAAAAATGCCACAAACATGATTTTGAAAGGCATTCCTTATCTTATTCTGACTGAAGAAAGTTTGAATGGGTCACCACATTTTGTGTTGCATCTGATGGCATGAATTTGAATAAAAACATTTTTCAAGCCAGAAAAATAATGTGGCAGATCTAACCTCAAAATTATTACATCCTAATTTTATCTGAAGAGAAGTTATGATAATATTTATATCTATCTCTTCAGCTTTTTTATAGTACTGCATAGCACTACCTTGTAGTGGCATTTCTAGAACAGGGGAAGTCAACTTATGAGGCAAAGTAATCACTAAGTGGCTGCTGAGAACCATTATAAAATGGAAATATTTTAGAAGCAAGATTCTTGATTTACTTGCTGACATAGACAACCTAGTTGTTTCCCTCATTTTAATTGATTTTGTTTCTTTTCTCTTGCCGAGAAAAACTGCAAGTAGGATTATTTTCGGCTGTATTGATATAAGAGAAATACAGACAAGTGAAATATACTTTCTTTAGGAAAAAGAAAAATATTTTTCCAATGCAGATACAGTTTCACTGCTTCCTGGGTACCTTTTTGCCTACCTTAACACTTTCCTGCCAAGGCAGAATATCTGATCAAGATTTTTAAAATGTAGTGTCTACATCCCTATGTGTTTTTCTATCTTGCTTTATCATAGTTTTGATCATTGCGTGCCCAAATTCCCTCTAGGTTTCTAAGTCCTTCTCTTAGCTTGCTGCCAGTATTTTGTCTCAAGTATGGAAAGTTTATGTGATGGCAAACTTTAAAATATGCCATAACCATAGTGCCTCCTGTAGCCAGCTGAATTCCCTGCTAGAGGTTGGTGAACCAGAAATTTTATTCCACCGAGACCTTCAGCTAAATAATGGCCATGATAATTCAGGACAAGCAGGTAGCCATTCTTTTACAGTAATTACAGGTTCTCTTATGGCAAAATCTGTTCAACCTTGATTTGTTAAGATTAGACAGGAATGCAAACTTGTGCATAAGGGAAATACAGCTTTTATGTGCAATTTGTTTTACCTACATGGCAAGGCAATAGGCCATCAGAGGTATATTCAAGGACAGCAGGTGGACAGCAGGTAAACACCACTCTTCCAGAGGGATCTTCAGGTATCTTTTACAAAATCTTCATATGGGAATGAGCCCTGGTATCGAGGACAGAGTAACAGCAGGAAAAGTGTCCTCACCTGAATTTTCTCAGTTACAATACTGAATAACTCCTCCCAAGGATGGATAGATTTTTGTTCTCATCTTTTACATAACACCAGTCTTACTCAAGATGTAACAAGAAGTATAAGCACAAAAAATAATCCTTCTCTTGGTTTCTCTGAGCTTCAGAATTATCTAGCTCCAATCTTTAATAAGAAGTCAGTATCCCTTGACAGTACAAGTCTTTTGGCTACAGCTTTAAAGATCTGTGTTTGAGGATTGGCCATACACAAGACAGTGACAGTATGTGTCTATCTGGCCACTTATGTACTTGCTTGATTAGCAAATACCTTTTGCTACTTCTATGGTCTTTATTTTTAGCAAGGAACAAAGGGACTTTAAAACACTTTGAAACTGTTGTCTCATTAAGGACTAAACAATTTACTTCTGAAATCCTTTGTGCTGGAAGTTCCATAGGAAGATTAACATGTGGTTGCCTTGACAAAATCACAATATTTGCCTCCTGTTTAAAAACTGTATATCACTATTGAATTATCTTTTGAAAATAATAAGACTAATTAAACTGCTCATCTTAACATTTGTGTACAGTTCTCAGAAATCACTTTTGGGGTTTTTTTCTGTTTAAATCCGTCAGAAAGAAATTTATAATACTGAGGGCAAAGAGACTCTCAGTAGCTGTATGTCCAGCTGTGTATTCAGTGTGGGATTAACTCAGCAAATGTGCTTCTTCCATTAATAGGACTGGTATTAAGAAAAAACTCATTTCAAGTAAGATTTATAGCTGAGAAATTAAATACATTTAATTTTATGAGGATGGTAGAAAACCTACTTCTAAAATTTTGCCATTATCACATTAGGCAGATGGACAGATTTACAGCATTGACATGAAGATGTTGAGTGGCCACTGGAACAGAACCATGCCAGTCATTGACCTAAAACTAAAACTTAGCCTGCTTGGCAGGATGGGCATGGTGAGCACATAATAATTCCTTTTCTGCAAAAACACACATGTACACCCTACATTCAGACTGCAATAGCCTGCAGGGTTCCTGGTGTACTCACAGCCTTTGAGTTTTGTTTTCTGCTGTCTTTAAATGTGTAGTTCAGTAGATGGTGTGGAGAAATGATGAATGTGCTTCTCGCATTACATAAGTTACTCTTTTGAGGAATGTGATTGTAATCCTAATAAAATACTAGTTTAATAAAAAAGCTACAAACAGAATAAATAACCCTCCCCTGCTCCCCAACCCAACTTTTATTAAAAATTAAGCTTAGTAATTCATAAACAAAGATGTCTAAAAGGAGAAATTAATATCGTCATTATAAATGCTTGTTTTATTCTAGTAGAACCAAACTCCTTGTCTCTGAATTCCTTTACTGAATGCAGCTTGATAATTCAGAATTAAAGACTATTTGCCAGGAAACAACATGCATTTACTATGCACAACTTGCAAATTAAAACAATATTGAAGCATTCATATAGACTTCTGCTCATCAGAACTTCAACCTCTGGATGGCTTCACCTTCTCCAGTTATGTCGAGGTTGTGTAAAACAGCAGTCAAATAATACTGTTCTGGACTGCAGAGAAAGCATAATCCTGTAGGACCTATGGATTGTCCTATAGGCCATTTATAAACAATTTTGTGTGAGCATAATTTCTTCTGGAGTACTGACATCCAGAGCTCTATGCCAAGAGCTAATGCTTTCCCAGTGTCATTAACTCATCATATTCCGGACACCTGGGCCTGTCATGAGAACTGTAATAATAATTTTCTGCAGCCTCTTTTTGTGCACCATTCTGACTTCTGTCAGTCATTAATCTCTTTGGGCTGCAGCAACTTACTGCTGGAAAGGTGGCAATTGAGGTCTCTGAGGCTGTCAGTCAGTTCTCCCTCATACAAAAGGGACCCCTGGGGAGCACTGAGTCACGCAAACCTCCATCCTGACGCCAGTTGTCTGGAGCCATTTGCAGGTTTTGCATTCTTGCCCTCTGAGCTCTCACTGTACATGCTAAAAACACTCCTGCTCTATGGTCACACAAGGCTTGGGGACCATCAAGGGAGATTTAATTATTTCATTGATAGCTTTATTGTCTGATCTCATGACACCTATGTTTTCTGGAAAACTGAAAATATGAGGGATGCTAGCAGCCTTATCCTCATATAAGAATCAGATTTCTTAAGTTTGAATGCCTATATGAGTCCTAGGAAATGCTGTCTACCCCATGCTTGAGGAATAAGCCCTGGACTGCTCGGGTGATGTGGGTTGTTCAGCCAAGCATTACCTGCTAAAGGATGAATGGACAGGAAATGTAAATCTCACTGAGATTGGTCATCTCACTGCACATTCAGGGAATGACGTTATGTTCTATCAAATCCAATGATATCAAGGCAATTTAATTCTGCCTTTTCACTCTGTGAGGAAGTGAACTATACCCAGACTATGCTCATTAAGAACAAGTACAATTTTTCCTCTCTCCATTGTCTTCTGCAAGCAGTCACAGTGCTCAGGATGTCATAAGCTCCTGATGCATTTCCCTTTTAGAATAATATAGGTTTTGAAAGACAGCTTAGCCATTTTTCAAATGTCCCTTATAGAGGTTTAATGGTACTCCTATGATGCTTTCTCTCAGTACATCTAGGGCTGCAGCTACACATTTTATTAGCAAGCACTTTACATTTCCTCCCCATGCATCTGAGAGAGAACTCAGGCTTGTTTACTGACCTGTTGCTTCACAGTTTGCAGTTTATTTCATAACCTGCTATTCCCATCACAAGCAAACTCCTAGAAATGAGCATGTGCTATAGATATTCACCACTAGGACTTAGCAGCACCAGCATGGTGATTAACTATTTTTGTGTTTTTACTCATCACTACTTGAAGCTGAGCTGACAACTTAATGCATCCTCTGATCTCTCCATGTGTAAAGACAGAAACCTCAAGCAAATTTTGCCCTTTGGTATGAATCTTCCATATGGTGTTGAGCTCCTCATGCAAAACTGAGAACTTACTTGGGTTTGGGATCACTTCACCACTTTTTAGGGTGCTTTGAGCACTTCCCTTTGGTAACCAGAAGCCAGATGAGAATGGAGAGATGTTGAGATAGAATTATGCCTACATCTCCAGTCAAACCCACGTTGTAATCTGCTGTTTTGTAGAAATTCTTCCAGCTGAGTTTCAGAGGTGCAAGATAACAGTGACATTGCCAGGCTGACAAGGACAGATTGCTTCCTTACACACATTGTCTCACTACTTGTTGCTTGGCTTAACACTCTGCCCTAGTTTCCTAGCTTCCTAAATGAAGAAGAAAGACACTGATGTCAGCTGCAATTGCAACCTAAATGGATAGCTGCCTTTAAAAGTTATGCGAGGAGACTATCTGCAAGCTAAAATTGTTTCAGCATCTGGGACACCTGTAATCGGTACTATTTGCACAATGTCATCCTGGTTTCCTTCACCCTTTAAATCTGTTAAAGGTGATACTGTTTTGGTTTACAGTAGATCTGTTATTGACTATTTCTTCTTAGGGAGTACAGAAGCTCCATAAAATGTATATGATCCAGAAATGAGTGTCAGCTGTGTAGGCTGGTGCCACAAATACCAGCAAATCCTTGCATTCTGCATAGAAAGCAATGTAGAAGAGAACTCTGACTGCTTCTGCACAGAACATGTGTAACATTTTTATGATGGCATCCTCATCAAGCTCACTAAATATATATAACATTACCAGAATGATATACAACAAATTAGAATATTTACACCTATATAAACCTCAAATAAATGCACACCTCCACAGAGGCTAACACATGCATGTTTGCAACATAAGCTATTAAACTTTTAAACATTACTTTTCATTGGAGCAAAATATCTTTCGCTGATTCATAGGATTTCTAGATAACTATTGTTGAAATGAAATGTTGTTGTTTTTTTGGTTTTTTTTTGTTTTGTTTTTTTGGGGTTCTTTTTGGGTTTTTTTTAGGGTTTTTTTTGTTTTTTTTCTATGAAACTTTGTTATAATTATAGGAAAGTGTCCTGAAACTAAGATGGTTATATTATGTTGCCAAATACACTTACCCTGATAAGGCTTGTCATACATTAGACATAGGTATGTAGGACCTAAAGTGAATAACCAGGTCAATAGCATAGCATCAAAAGACAATAGGCTCCTCTGGAGCAGAAGGACAGAAGATATTTCTGACAAGCTCCATACTACCCAACAAAAAATAAGAGTACATACACAAGGGACGGTTCAACTTTTGTTGTTGTTGTTGTTGTTGTTTGTTTTGGGGTTTTTTACTGCTTTTTTTGTGCAAATCAGTAGAGAGATATTTATCACCAGTGTAAATTACTAAAACACAGATTATATTTTGATATATGTATAGAATATGTGATCATTAGCAACAGTTTCTGCTGCTTTATCTTTCTTTTGCTGTCATCTTGATCACCTAAAACAGCACCTCTTATTGTAATGGTGCTGTAAAATACTGTCAGCTGATCCCTTTAGACTGTGGTGCTGATGATCTCCATAATTCTTGCAGAATTGTGGGATGGGCTGCACTATACTGAGGCTCACAGCAAGAGTGTCTCACATTATCCAGTCTTCACACATGCAAGTTCCAACCATCCTGCTGTGCTCCTCATCTGGCAGCAGAGAAGGATACTGGCAGTTAGTCTTTCTAGGCTGGAAGTTACTGACTAGCATGCAGTTATCTCAAGATGATTGTTGTGTGGGTTATTTGCTGCAGAGGTGCCTGCTCAGGCATCTACTAGGCAAATGACTGTGTGTCAAACCACTGAGAGTTCAACTTTTGCTGATTAATTCAACAAAGGCCATTGGTAAATGTGCTACTAATTTAGTGTGCTTATTCAAGCAGTAGAAAAACTTAAAGAAAAACCTCCAAAAAACCAAAAAGAAGTCTGCAAAGAACCATTCTGAGAAAGCTCCAAAAGTAAAATCTCTGACTTCTTATATTGCATGTCATCACGTGTATTTACCTTAATATATTGATGGAGGCATACTCAGAGTAAGTACCAAAACTTAGAGTGCCACTGAGATAACCACTGTGATGGGGAAAATGCAACTTTTCAACACCTATGGACCAGATAGTTAAATGTACAGTATGTATTGCTAGATGCCACAAATCCTCAGCAGAGGCATAAAAATTCTGAAAGAGAGCAGACCTTAAAAACAGTAGCTTGACTTTCAAAGCAGTCTGAAATATGAAATAATCACTTTCCCCATGATGTGTAACGGAGAAACTTTAATGCATCATCTAACATCATACATGTATCACTTCAGGGATTAGAGGAGCATCAGGGTATCAAAAGGAATTATCATCAGAGAGTTTATACATGCATGGCTGTTTAAATGTTCCATGTTGGCATGGTGAGATATTACTGTTGTCATTGTACTGAAAATACTGACAAATTTATACCTCAAAAAATTAATTGCTACTGTTACTACATTAACAAAAACAGTCTCTGTAGTTAAGGCAACCTGTTAAATGCTTTTTCTGTTATATGTGTTAATAAAAAAACCCATATCATTAACTTTTCCCCACAAAATTCTAATTGATTTCTATTTGCCTATCACCCTAAATGTCATTGTTAAAAGCCTTTGGAAAACCAGTAAGTTCTTTAAAAGATGGCAGTACGAAGTTTTAAGATATAGCAAATAAAGAGACGCTCTGGAGGATGTGCAGTGACACGTATGGTTGAAACTGTCCTTCAGTCACACTTCCATGTTTTTCACTTCTTTTTAAAGAAATAGGAAAAAGCATAGGCAAGGGCTGCAAACTAAACATTTTTCACTTTGGAAAAATTTAGAATAAAGTGTATGTGTTACCTGTTTAAGAAATGTTTATGAGGTTTTTTTGAGATATGAGAAAAGGCAAATGCAGAGGTTCCAAAAAAGAAATTTACTTACATGCACCTGCTGCAAACACTGATGATGCTGTACTGATATATTCACAACACCTTCAACAATGATTAAATCACTCTGAGACTCAAGAACAGCTGGAATGACTGGAGAAGTGCAGCCTCTAACTTTTGATGACAAATTAAAAGAGCTAATCTTGCATAACCACAAATAAGAGTACGCCAAAGCCTATTTTGCTCTGGAGTACAAATAGGTGAATAAAGGGTTTCACCTACTAACAAATGTAGGTGTAAATTACTCATGACTAACTTTATTTCTGTAATTAGAAAAGTTTTCTAAGTATTCAAAGCCAGTGGGTTTCAGAGAAAAATTCTAATTAACAACAGGGTAAAAAAATGTACAAGTAGTATCCAACTGGAGCTTGGTCTTAGAATTTAGCAACTTAAAGCAGTGCTTATCTTAAAACTTAAGAAGCAATGACCTATTTAAAGTAAATTAATCCTAAAATTAGCTAGAATCTTTGTAATGAGACAGTTTGATGCAGAGTTACAAGATACACTCCAGTCCCTAGTCTAAGGTGCAAGTAAAAGTACATATTAAACCAACGAACTTTCTCAGACAACTCCTTGGCAAGCTTATTTTAAAGATCATTAATACCTTAGAGAATGACTGTGGATAAGTTTCACACATTGTCATCATGCACTCTACTGCATATTGTACTTTAGTGACTGATAGAGCTTATATCACTAAGCCCATTTTCTCAAGAAAAGGGATGCAGTTATGGAAATAAGTTAAACTACATATTTCAAGGTTGGCAGAGTTTTTAAAATTGAAAGACCTATTAGCAATGAGAATATTTCCCAGCAGTTTTGGGGAAGCAGGTCTCAATAACAAATATGGAAGGAATCACAATCTCTTATTTAGATAGTAATGAAGTTCATGCATCATTCTGATGGTAATGTGATGAGGTTTTCAGTGTTCTGAGGAGGAAAAGATATGTAGAAGAAATTTTGGTTTAATTTCGTTGTTTGCATTCCTTTTAATGTGATCTGACAGGTGGGAAATAGTGGGGCATTAGTCACTGAAATAAGAGCTGAGACGGTCCAGATATAGTTTCTATGTCTTACGCATGGAAAATGGAAAACTCCATGATTGTTTAATAGTCACCATGTCTCTATCATTTGAAACTTTCATCCATCATTAGAAACAAAGTCTTTCAAAATCCTGTTTTGACTGAGGTTTGCAATTGGTGCTGATAGTCAGCCTAGGTGTATGTGATTATTCATTGCAGTTGAGCCTTCAGCTGAGTTAAATGAAGTGCACTTAAATGCTCATTTTTCCCCTGTCATTAACTGCTCTATTGCAGCCTCTAGTTAGGTCCTATAGATCAATGTTTCTCAAACTGTGGGCTATAAAAGAACTCAAAGGGGATTTCCAGCTGTTAGCAACAGTCAGCAGTAGTTCAGTTCCCTAAGTCTGGAGTAGATCTTTTTTCCCGGTAGTGGAGAAAGAGAAAAACATTACATACTGGCTGCACACATTTATTCTATCCAGGCAACTTCTAGCTACCTTTGGCTGCTGTCAGTGCCTGATTTCCATTAGAGTAGACAGTACATAATTGTGGGTTTTCAGTGTCTTGCTGTAGAAGAACTTATCTTGCTGTAGAAGAACTTATCTGTTATGAACTGTGGTGATTATATTGAAACAGTAAACTTGACATATTGAGTGTGGATTGTAGTGCCAAAGGGTTTGGGAAACAATCTGGCCTTTAGATTGTTCTTGGAGAGAGCACAACCCCCCCTTTGTCTACCTTTCTCACTATTTTCACCACTTGAATGTCTCAGGAGACATTCAGATGACTTCACATTTCTATATGAGTGTTCAGAACAGACTTTCCTCGTCTGTTTCATATTCTTATTCCTATTTTTCACAGCATACCTTCCCGACACAAGTTTCTTTGTTTCAGCATGCTGCAAATAGACCACCCTCCTTGACTCATAGGGCGCTGCTCTACAGGATTTTAATATGGTCAGGATCTTTTTCCTTTTTTCACACTTGGAAGTGAGCTCTTATTCTTTAGTCACCTGTGATTCTGTCAGTAAGTGCATTGACATTTTTGATGAGAAAAGTAGTGCATTTCACCTCCTCCCCAGGAAATTTCCAGACTGAGATGACTGACTGTGCTTTCTTCTCCTTAGTGATAAATCCCACAGTTCAGGTTTCTCTTTCTCTCCTATAACTGCACTCACCTGGTATATTAGTCTGCAATTCTAAGCAGACACTAAAAACAGATATGTCTTTAACCATCATGCTGCGAATGAGAATATGCTCATAACGCAAAACTTCTTGAATTTTAGGACTGCAGCTTTTAACACTCAAGATGATGCACAAGGTGAAACCAGCACTGCCTGCACAAAGAATAAAAGTCTGTGCAGGAGTGTGGCTCATGAGATAAATAATCTGTTGTGACTAATAGGAAAAGGTGGAGAGAGATGGTCCTTAATTACTCTTCCTGAAAGGAGCCACCTGTGGGTTGAGCACAGCATGTCCCCATTAGAAAGCGATCACAGTGGGAGCAGGACACCTGCTTCACTGCTGTCTGGAACGAGCTCGTTTGTTCTCTGCCAAGACCAAGACCTGAAACAGTACGGGGCATCTGGGGACAGCAGAGGGATTTGAATCAAGCTAGTTCCAGATGAAGCTGCGAGGTTAGACATGGAGTGTTAGCAGAGCAGCAAACAACAATCAATCACGAACACTGGCAGAGTCTGCCCGAGCTGAGCTGTGCCCTCTGCCATCCTTCAGGCTCCAAACCTCAGCATGTCTTTCCAAGGGCTCGCAATTGCTTAACCTCTGGTGCCCATCAGTCTTTGTACTGTGGGCATGCTGGTGCTGTAGGTGCAGCCAAGTGGGGAGAGAAGATTCGAGCATGACCATGATACAGCTTTATTAGCGTTAGAAGCGAAAAGGATTAAGAACCAGCATTACACATTTATTAATGTCAGCTTTGCTCTATCCAGGGAGTTGATTAATGTCCTAATTATCTCAACACAGCAGGACTCCTCTAGGATTCTCCCTCCTGCAGCTGAATAGCTTTCACATTATTTCAAGGTTTCCTGTTTAATCCTAGAATTTCAAATTATATTTTTTCCTCTGTCAAAGAGAAGGGTAAAAACCTGAAACCCATGAAAAAAAAACCAAAAGATCCCTAAGAGGTTCCCTATAAGCATTCTATAATTTTTCTAATTATTCTGTCAGTGAGATCTAGGATGGATCTCAGAGGTTTTTCTGAAATAGTCATGCTGCTCTTTATCTCATTTGAAAACCAGGGGGTTATACTTCCAAGGAATTTCACCAATTTCCTCATATTCAAGCTTGAAGATCTGAACGTTCTTTTATTTCCATGATTCTAACATTGAAATCATACCAAAAATATTTAGCAAACATAGGAAAGTTTTTCTAGGTTTCCTTTTCCTTCACATTGGCATGTGTGATACTTCATTCTTGCAGTCTAGTTTCAACATTCACACTATTGTTTTGGATTACAAAATTTTTTCCTAAAGTTTTCATTGCACTTTTCTGGACATGGCATAGGGAACTGCCAAAGAAAAGTTGTCCTTTTAGAGAAAGTAATGCAATGTACCAATCTGGATTATAGGAGTAATAAAAATGTCTAACTTCACTTTTTAAGTGGGGTGAATTATTGCATTTTTTTTTTTATTTTAAAAAAAACTTGCTGTAAGCTTATCTTCAGGTTTGGTTTGGGGTTTTGGGTTGTTTTCACTTACAGTGAGATAAAGTGAGTGTCCAGATATCACTTTTTCTTTCTTGCAGATGAAGATGTACAGTACTGAGAACTGATTTTGACTGTAAACTTCCATAAATAACACATAAATTAATTTTGTTCCTGAAAACTGTTAAAGCAAATATGGAGCTCTTGAATCTATTCTTTTTTTCAAATTACAGTTTTCACTCCTTTTTGCTAGTTTTTTTCTAATATGAACCAGAGCAACCCCTTCAATTAAAGAAAAAAAACAACCAAAAATCCAAAACCCCTAAACAAAATCCACAACTCCCCCAAACAAACAAAAGACCCCATAAAAACCAATAAAACCTAAGCAAAACCCTCTCTCACACATACACACAAAACCCCACAAAAAACTCCAAACCCACAAAACTTAAGGAAAACAGTACAGATGTTTTACCCGTGTAAAGGTGCAGAATTATAGTTCCTCATCTTAGGTTATTTGGCCTAGGTATTGTTCTGCAATCTTGTTTTACTGAATACAATAATCACATGTAGGATTATCAATCAGTTTAGGACTATTAATCACTGATCACAGCTAATCTTTTATAATTTATTTTTATGGGGTTTTCAGAATTACAATATAAAAAATGTTTGACTAATGAATTTTGGTTCCAACCTTGACTTTACTCTTCTGAAAAAAGGCTGATTGTAGTACCCAGAAAAGTATAACAGCAACTTGTGAAGCAAGTTCATTGTATCCATTATCATGGATAATTGTAATAGTTGCTGACACCAAAATCGATTTAGATGTATGCTCCTGGTTACTTTGGGGTGCCTAAATGGTCAGAGGCATCTGGTCATGGTAGTTTATCTTTCAACTACTTCTCTTTTTGGAGATAAAGACCTTTTCCTCTTTGTAGAGATACCCTGAACACTTACAAAACCCGTCCTGTGTTTGGATTAGCTCCTCAAAAGTTTGCCCAATAAATCATAACTGTCTCCTGTTTCACAGGGAATCTCAGTTTCATCTAACAGATCTTCAGTTTCACTGAGCTTAATTCCTTTCTCACTACTCCTTCATTTTCTATCTCCCAAGTTGTTTTACATTTCTCAGTGTGACACTGCTGATTAAGAGCTCCCCTGTGAATCCAGTGTAAAACCAGCCTGTCTTTATAACTCCCTCTTCAAACTATCTTAAGATTATTCTTAAAAATTGCTGACAGTATTTGACATTAGAACTAGCAATATTAAATACATGGAATTCATTCTTCTGTATTTGTGTGTTTATGGTGAAACAGAAGCCGTAATGCAGTTTGTTCATGTGATCATTCCTGCCTATCCCTCACCATATATTTGAAACAACAACAGTCTACAAGCAATTATGTGCAAAGCAGTAAGAAAGAAAAAGATCACATTTTTAGCTCCAGCAGCTACATGGTATCATTACCAATAGCAAGGGTTTCCATTCAACAATGCTGAAACTCCACTGTAAAGAATACAGTGATGAAATTTTGATAGGGCTAGGACAAATATTGATTCAAGCAGTAGATTCAGGCTGCATCATTCAAAGGCATCCTGGGTAGGACAAAGACATGATAGAGCAATCCACTGCACAGAACCCTTCCAAAAATACTGGTAACTGAAAGTCACTGCCCTCAAGGCACAAGTAACAGGCCATCATGCAGAGACTAGAAAAAGCTTACAGTGCAGACACTGACCAAAACTCTCAAAGTTAATGGCCCAGTTAAAGCCTTGAAGATTGGGAGATGGTGAAAACTGACTTGCACAGATGTTTGGAACAGAAGTAGCATGAGGGCAAAAGTCTTTTTATAAGTCTTTGCCTTTTTGTAAATTTTTCAATTTAATAAGCTCTACCTGTGCTGTCTTTTTACTTAGGCTGAATTTATGATCCCCTAAATCTCCCTAGTTCTCAGCCAAATCTCTTTCAGCTTATGAGGAGCACCTGGCTGTTTTTTGCTGCAAGTGTATTATAACTCACTCTATTGTCAAGTCTAGAGGCCTCTACAGCCCTCAATAATGCTCTTTTCCTTACTATGGCATTGAGTGATGCAAGTCATAGGCTGAAGAGGAAAGAAGGGACAATATGAGGATGAGACTGCTAGCTTAGTGCTGGGGAACTGAGCCAAACAGGCATGCAAGTATATACAGCATTAGCTAAACTGCTAATGGAAATATATTTTGGCATGTGCTGGGATTGTTTTGGAGCTTACAGATGCATCAAACTGGATCCAGATATTGCTGTAACCATTTATAAGCAATCGTCTTTCTTGTAGGCAGGAATTGGACACTGTATAATTTAATAATTTAGGAAGAGCCAGAGGAGGTTGAGCATGTTTAATTCACTCTGAACATTCGATATTCTTTGTTGCTGACACATGATGGTTACCGGTGAGACAAATCAGATAGTATCCTGGATTAAATGTCTTCTCACCTGATAACAAAAACTACTTTTTGGGTTGAATCTAAAACTCCTTTTGTAAACATTCATACTGCTGATTAATACTTTAGATATTATTTTTCCTCTTCATGTAAAAGGCTCATAATATTTTTATAAGCAATTTGTCATTTTACAGGAATGTTTGGTAAATAACTTGTGTATGATATCAGGCATGATAATTCTGCAGAATGCTGCAGAATCTCTTTACCATAGCAAAGAACCAAATGAAATTTCACACCCAGTATAAGAAGATGAGAATTCTGCCTTTCTACAGCAGCTTGCTCGCCAGAAATTAAACCTTAATTCAACTAAAATAAAAAGAATACAGGTGGAATTTTTAAAGTTTAGTAGAACCTGCTGATGTGATCAAAGTTTAGCAATGGGAATTAGTATATTGCTGAAACAGGGCCTCAGGGGATGTAACGGGACTTCCTTGATGATCTGTATTTATGTGTACAAATACTGTAGACTGCTCATGACTTATTTGCCCTGCTTAACAAGAAAGAGAGAATAAATTCCCATACTAGAGACCGCTTGGTTTGATGTAGTACAAACTTTATTATCTGAGATCTTGCAATAATTAAAATGTGTATCAAATGTGCAAGCAGGTTTTTTTTTTTTCTTTTTCTGCTAAATGCATGAATTGGTTAAGCAATGTTTCTGTACTTTAATTAGACAGTAGAAATCTATGAGATTGCCTTCATTTGGCTTTCAGCTGTTTACTTTGCGTCAGTAAAATCCATACACTTTAAAGGAGATCTCAGCTATAATTAAAAGTGTTATTGAACTAAACACAATTACCAATGTTTATCTCATTATGTAATGCTGTTGGCACAAAATGCAGAATTCAAACGTGCTTTCTCTTTGGCATTGTTGTTTTGCAGAGTTTAAAAAAATGCCTGTAATTTAATCAGGTAATGAAAAATGCTGTTGTCAGTCTTGGGGAAAATTTGATGCCCCTTAAGTTCATAAGTTTCAGCTGTGCTCTAGATATTGAGGCACGTTGAATTCCAAAAAGCACAGAACTGGGAAATGAAACCCATAGATATTTTCCCCAGTACATCTTCTACTGGAATTTGACATATGGAATTTTTATTTATTTGTACAAAAAGACAAAAAAACCCAGGTAATTTTCTGACTGCTAGGAATGTTTAACTGAATTGTGCAATATGAATTGATATATATAATATTGTATGATGCATGAAGTTCTTTTAATCTCCAGAAATCCATAAAAAGGCTTGCATGATAAACATTTAGGAATATACAGAAAGTAGAAGTCAGGCACCTGTTCGAGTGTACTTACAATGCCAAGAACTATAACGGATATTAGATAATGTGTAAAATACATCAAGTTTTGTCTAGCACAGGTCTTCTATAGATACATCTTTTGGAGAGGATGATCCTGATGAAGATCTGCAAGGTTTAGTTTCCCTCAGTCTCTTCTCCCCCCTCTGTTCTAGTGCTCTGGGCTGTTCTGCCTCACTCCAGCTTTCTCACTTCTTGGTTATACCTCTCCTGTGTAGGCAGGATATTACAGGCCACCACAACCCACCCTGGTCCCTTTTCCCATGCAACAGGCCCATTTCACAGCAGTACTAGGTACAGGGAAGTCTGGGACTTAGGTAGACCAAGGATATTCCCCATAAGAATGTTTCAGTAGCCTCTTTGTCTTGTCATTTGACAGAAGAACCAAATGCACTTCCATTCAAGTGAGATCTTAAGTCAGACTTAAGAAAGACATGCAGACTTGAGCCTTACCTCATAGGAATTCTGGATTGCATTGCACACCTGCACAAATACTCAACTAGGAAATCCTATTCAGACATGGGAAAGTAAATATTTTCTCTCATATTTCTCAAAATTTTTTGCTTCTCTTAAGGCTGTGCTAGCTTCTTGTTCATAGGTTGATAGTCCTGAAGGCTTTATGTACATCTTCACTGGCCTAACAAACCTTGAAATTGGCTCCTACAGATTGGCCTTTATGAAAGAAATGAATAGCTCTTACCTAGTTGTGCATAGTGCAGTTAAGGACTGGGGTTGAAAGATTGTGGAAGCAGATATAGATTTGATAAACTGAGCTCAAAACATTTCACGTTCAAGAAAAATGAAACCAGATGGAAAGATAGTTTGGGAACAAAAGGTGGCCTCCTGGACCCTAGCAGTTATATGTTCTGCAGAAAGTTTTGTCACTAGTTACTGGCTGTCTTGGGGTGATTTTATGATGATACTTTATTCCCTAATTGTCTGCTTTATGCCCAGAAACGGCTGCTGTAGCATTAAGATAAACCTTGTAGCTTTAGGGGTGGGGAGCCTTGGGATCCCCCATGGTTTGGTTTAAACTCTCTCTTTCCAGCTTGCTCAGGCTGCAGCATGGGCCAGGATTAATTACATTATTCTTTCTGTTGGATTAAGTTTTTTCTAGCTTGAAGCAAGAAGTTTTCTTTCTTTTTCCCTTTCACAAGTCTGGAGGCTGTACCAGGAATCCTTTCTGTGGCTTTTTGGATTTTTTTCCTTGAACTGTTTCAGCTCGGATTTTTTTTTTTTCCTGGGCCAGGGAGCTGGTGGGGAGGCCACCCCAAATATGAGACCTTGGAGAAGGTGAAACAACACAAGAAAAGACACTAGAACCCATGATCTTCTCCTGCTGTGAGGAGGAGACTAGACTAGAAAGGTTCCCATCTATTCAGCCAAAGTGGCTGTGTGAACTCCTGTTCCTCCTGGCCGGAGACAAAGAGGGCAGCCACCATATGGTCTGGTGGGGGATGGGGGTTAAAATTTAAAAATGTCAATATCTACTATTTATTCAATCCTTTTCTGTGCCTTGTGGGCATCTTTTTTTTTCTTTCTTTCTTTTTTTTTTCTGTTAATAAACCATTTGGGTTTATTTTTTTCACTTTCACCCACTGGTATTCACTTCTTTCATGGATGAATGAGATTATTGAAGCCCTTCTCTTTAGAGAAAATGCTCATTTCAGGGCATTTACTCCTAAAATTTTTCTCTAAACCAAGTCACTGACACACTCAAAAAGAGGCTGTGCTAACAATGACACTTGGTTTCACAGGCTAACCACTGCACGAGAAAATAACTTTTAGGAGGGAAACTGTTCTCAGCTCAAAGTCAGTAGTAGTCTTGAGCTAAAGCAACTACAAGATAGATAGGTTATGCTGGTTTTTTACTAATGTATCTCCAGAGCTGTACAGACTTGGTGAACTTTATTAAAGGAACTTTGTTAACATGTCTCAACTGCCTGTTTAAATTACTATATATTGTGTAAAAGATGGACTATCACAGTGAGCTGAAATCTTACAGAAGCATCTGCATCATCTCTCACTTGTATTTTATATACTTCAAGTGTAAACAATACAAGAGCCTTCCCAATAAGGAAAAAGATAGAACTGCAGCTTGTGGTAATGGATAGCCCTGAATGGCAGATCTGAACTGTAGATACCAGGGAGAAGCTTCCATGTTGCACTCTCTGTGCTTCATCATCACAAAAGCTGAAGCAAGTTCAGAAGCTTCTAATGCCATGAATATTTATGTGTGTAGTTTCAAAAACATTTTTATCCCAAAATGCTTAGGCGGCAATTCTCACCTGGGAGTGCGTAGATACCATCATCATGATCTATCAAACCATCCTCAGATATAGTACTTTCAGGCTCTTGGAGAAATGTGGAAAGGGTATTTTAGGGCTTTCTGGAGATATCAAAACAGTATATCACATTTGGAAATGCTTCATGCTAGACCATCAATTCTGTGTATTTACGGAATTGTAGCACTGGGAATTTGGAATGGGTTTTTATGTTTCAATTTTTTCTCGTTGACATGGGATTTCCAGAGCAATTCTTCACTAAAATTTTCATTTTTCCATTTTCAAACATCTGTGTATTTATTGAGCTCATTGAACCCTTCTCCACAGACAATTTGAGAATTTATATAAAGTGTTTAATGTGAGGGAAAAATCATATTTCTCATATTGAATTGTTAGGTGGATTCTTACCATCCCTTTTTTAGATTCAGTTTAGGTGCACTGCTATTCAAAATATGATGAAGACTCTTCTCTATTTTGGACTCATTATCCTGCCTGGCTTATGGTCTTGTGGTTGCCATTAGTTGTTTGTGAAGTATTCCATTATTGTCACATAAGATTTTGAAGTCTTACAGGTTATTCATATATCAAACACTTATTCCCTGTAAAAATGATACTTTAATAAACATGTAAGACATTTAGAACAGTGTATCTCTTTTGTGAGAAACAATTTAAATAGTATTTTTATTTGCAAAAAATATACTCCAGCTGATGTTAGTGAACTAAAAAATAGAATATAGGGACTTTGTTTTTTAACCAGTAATTGAAATTACCATAAAGACAACATGTTAATGTAAGTCAAAGACTTATTCATATATCAGGGACATTTCTGATATCAATTTTTAAAGTGAATTTAGTACTTTATTAAATAATTTGTTTCAACTTATGGAATTAATGTAATGTTGTTTATATATTTATATATACATATGCACATGTGTGTGTGTGTATATATATATATATGTTATACAAGACTTCAGAGTGACTTCATCTTTTATGAAGATAAGGCTGATCATCCAAACTACCTTTCAGAGAGGACCTGTCATGAAGTGGAATTTGTAAAGGCAGGTAGTTTGATCTGAAGTCTTTAAATTGTGCAGAATTAGAACTTCTTTTGCTACTTCAGAGTGAATCTTGCCAGAGAGCTGAGCCACCTTTTACCAGCAGGGAAGGGTCCTGCCCAGATGCTTTAATGGTACCTACTGGAGAAAAAAACCACCAAAGACATTTCTTTATAAATCTGTACTTTAGTAATAAGGTAGTCCAGTTACTAGACAGTGCAAGTGTCCCTAGATATATTTCTCATCTGAGACACACATGGTGCTGGCCTCCTCATCCTCAGCCCCAGGCTGCCATTCAAGTCAAGGTTAGGGTTTGAAGAACCTCAAACCTGCAGCTGTAGGGAGATTGGGCTGCAAAAGGCATACCAAGGGGATCAAGGCACTGTACAAACATTGCTCCCTCTACACCTTTCTCATTTAGTCATACTGCATACTAGATATCTCTCCTCAAGCTACCTCTAAGGTATGTGTTAGCTCTAGGATGCAGAAAGACACAGTCTACAGCTCAACGTGCATTGCGGCAGCAGAAGGAATGCCAAGGGGATTGAGGCACTGCACCAACATTTCTCCCTCCACAGCTTTCCCATCTGGACCACCCAAGATGCTGGCGACCTCAGCCTGAGATCCCAGTTGACATTAGGTTTAGAGGCCAGAGAGCCAGTGAGCCTTCAGCTGCAGGGACCTGGGGACTGCAGAAGACATGCCAGGTTTGGTTTTCTCCTTCATCCTTTTGCCCATATTCATTCTGCTGTTATTTTCATTCTATACAGTCAGTAGCTTTAATGTTTGCAGATTTTATGCATTAAGCTGAGGGGACAGCTTTTCAAGATGGTCACACGCAGTTATAAGTAAACCTTGGAGACATGGTAGAAACTCAGGAAAATACAGTAATAATCATAAGCATTAAAACTATTATACTTTTCAAACGTGGTTTCTTCTTAACTCCCTTGCCCTGAAATTTCACAGCCTGGAGCCATTAATGAAGGCAGACCCTGTATTCTATTTCACCACTAAGCAAGTTACAGAAAGGCAGGATTTGGAAGAAGGCCAGTACAGAAATTCTTTTACTGCCAGGGAAGAAAAAACCCTGGACAGTTGCTATTAAGGAAAAATGGTTCCTAATATGAGGTTATGTAGTGGGCTGGTTCCCTCAGCAATTTGCTGACTGCTTTCAACTTTCACATGTCAGTGACAATAAAACATAAATGGAGTTGAAATAAAGAAATAAAGGTTCAAAATAGCACCATAGTCTTTTTCACCAACAGAAGTAGCAGAAAGGCAATAAAAGATTTAGAAAAGGGACAGGTAGTTCTGTATAATTAGAGACATAGATTAAAAACTGTAATGGAGGTCGTACCTACTGCACAAAAAATCCCCTATGTAAAAGAAGTCTTCCCATATATATGTATATATATATAAATACATTATAATTTTAATTAATGACTATGTCTTCACACACACATCTATTTATCTCCTGCTTTGACAGTTGTGCAACCGTAGACATTTATTCTCAAATGATTGCAGGAACAAGGGGCAAGTAAAGTCCCTTAGGATGAAAAAGGAAAGGAAAAACTACCACCCTCAAGACAGATATTGTCAAATTATAACCACTTTCTTATCCAGGTTGACCTTAGGAACCAGAAAAATGTCTTCCATAGGATACAGAGTGCAATGCTTTTACTAGTAAGAATTTTTCATATATACTCTCTACTCACAAAGCTTTAAAAACCTCAGTTTGCTGTGTAGAAACAAAAATCAGCATCAAGTCTAGAGGAAACAGCCCTTCAAAAATAATGAGCAACTTAGCTATATGGTCCATTCACCATGTTGCCATCTGAGGGGCTATGAGTCTCCTAGTTGGAACTGTGGCTTTAAAATGAACATATGGGATTTAGGATGCTTATCCGTCTGTCCTGCCCAAAGGAAGCTCAAGTAAAGTACAAATTGACTCAAAGCTGTATTCTATGAGATATTTGTTTTCTTCAGCTTTTTAAAAGTCTCAGAACTGTGACCCAGAAGTGTGGCTCACGAAATGCAGCAACAGATTGCTGTTTAGCCTGCCGGCTTCAAGATTTTTATTGCACTGGGAATTAAGCTTAAAGGGTCTTCTTCAATTAAACCCAGGCCCAAAGGCTGCTCAGTTGCCTTTGCAGCATCCAGGCAGAATAACCCAGTGCTGGAATGTGTTATAATAGCAGAAAACCTACCTCTGTGGCTCAGTATTATAGAGTGGGAACAGCAGAGATGGAGCAACTTGGGGCTTTATTTGTGTTCACAGAAGACTCCTGAAGAGGGATCTCCCTCTCAGTGTTTACTGACTCACCTAGAAATTAAGCCAAGTAAAGGACTAGATATGCACAGAGCTAGACTTGTGACTTAATATTTAGGACATCGATTATAATAGCAGGAATAGAAATTCTCAATCAGAAACAGATAGCCTCTACAGAAATTTATATGTAAATTTTATATGCAGAATGCTGGCATTGGAAAGCAAGTGTTTCCAGACTGTAAAGTCCAGTCAGACACATCACTGAGACTCCATAAAAAACCTGTGTTTTATATAAATAATCATATTTTCTGTTAGTTTTTTTTTTAATTTTTCTTGTCTTGACAGCACTAGGAAGACTATGAAGAGCACTGACACACCACAATCATTGACAAGGTTGATATGTGTGCTTCATGCTGAAAGTGCAACATCCTAATTCAGCCAGATCATGCCATAGACCCTAGAAGTGATGATAGAGTTTTCTTCTGGTATTTGGATATTAGCTGTCAAGAAGACTAGTGCACAAGCCAGGTAGTGTCCCTGACACTTGAGACATTTGTTATAGATGCAGGTTTCCCTTGTTAGCCAATAAATTTTGTATATTTGTCCACCTAGATCCTTTAGTTATCAGAAGCAGGAAGAATTACCAGAGAAATATATACTTGCACATTTACTATGTGCAAGTTAGTACTTCTTGCTGAGGAAATAATAGCATTCACCACATCTGGCCAGTTACCTGTGGTGTCTTTTATCTCTTCTTACAACTCAAATTAGATTCCTTTCCATTCACCAGAGTATTCTTAACCTACTTCATCCTGCAAATTGCTAAAGGTCTTAAGTGCAAGAGAGTGATCAAGAGTGTTTTTAAATGTTGAAAGTTGTCCAGAAGTCTCAGTAGAAGTCTAGAAAGCAGAGGAAGGATACAGTCACGAATGTCTGATTAATAATTTTAATAAAAGCATTGAATCTACTACTGTATCTATTTGATTTTTCTCTAAAATGTTTAAACTATTCTTGTACTGTACAAGCACAATCCTAGGATCTGTAAGATGACAGATTTTTATTCAACAAATACTCATAGATCCAACATACCAGAATGGTATGGTTTTAAAATTCTGTAATTGTATAAGTTTGTATGTTTATTTCTAACAGCTCCATATTTCTTTCTTTTGTTTTATATCACAAAAATTGATCTGTTACATTTTTACAAGTAAAACAATTATAAGTATTAATAATTTGTTTTGCATGATAAGACATTTTCAAAGAGTTCCTTTACTTTCAAAAATATCATCTTGTGTCTGGTTGACAAATAAGCTGCACATAGCATAGCCTGTTTAAATCATGTTGAAATTCCTATAGGATATACCTGTCATAGAGTTTTTATATTTAATGGGCATAGCAGGAGGTACCCAGAATGGATATTAGCCATACTCAGGTCTTTTGCTTCTCCACTATATTTCACCCTGACTGCTACAGTTTGTGAGAAATGTGCCCTCTCTTTTCCTTTTTCTATTCTCAAAGTATTAGTTTCTTCTAAAACAATACCACTTCATTCAGCATTTACATTGTGATAACTTCTATCTCACACTTGGCCTTTTAACTCTTCATTGGCACAAGGGCAGGGAGTGGTGGCTTTTGGGGAGAAGATACGGGGTCCTGGGCAGGATAAAGCAGTCCTAGGGGAGGAGAGCAGGGACAAGAGGACCTGCAGCCCATAGGGCTCTGACAATATCTTCTGGTGTGCTTTAGGAAGCTTTCATTGCAGCCTTATGAACAAAATTTGAGTTTATTCTTGAAAATTTGCAGAGGCTGCATGCGTTTGATTAATCTTTGTTGTTTCTCTCTGCTCCATAAAAATAATCTGAACAGCTGTCATGTTGTCTTTAATGTCAGTAAGGATGATTGACCTAGAGCTCAACAGCTTTTTGGGTTTATGCGCAGGTTCTTGTTGGTTACTTTCCATGTGAAGGTCCAGTGGCCATTGAAGACACCTGGGTAAGACTTTCAGCTGAGTATGTCAGCAACCATGCCTGGAAAGAAGGAAGCCAGAGCAAACACAACCACCCAACTCTTCAGGGAGGAAACATCATCAGCCCACAGCCAGAAATGATGTGACAGAGGAGCTTGGCAGCTTTTGCCATAGATTACAGAGAACCCTTGGGTGTCCCAATGGCCTCAAGGTGCTAGGGCAGTGGGAAGTCCTTCTGCAGTCACTCTGTGAGGGGTATCCATGGCTTCTAGCCAATAGGAGAAGAAAATAATGACCAGAGCTCATAGATCTTCAGGACATGCTAATGCCAGAGTGCTGACTAACAAAGACACAATTTTGGCAGAGTAAAAGGATGTTTAGTTGGGTGTACAGAATAAATGAAGCAGATTATTTCCTGAAGAAGACCTTTTGCGCTCATTTTAAAACACATAGATGCTGATTAATTGCTGCAATATCCTAATGTGTTACCTACAGCATAACCCAAGGTTTAAATAGAGATAATAATTCAATTTACTTTTTCTTCTTAATATTATTTTTGATACCATTCCAGTCTATTTTAAAAGAGGAAAGTTGAGATTTTAATCTTGAGAGAACTGTCTTGGTGTGGAAATGATTGAATTTTTCATAGAGCAGGAAAGATGATTTTCAATACCTATAAGAAAAATTTGGTTCACATAAAGTATATAGAGCTCCAAATATTCAACATTTACAATCCAGATCCCCAAAAGAACAGAATAAGTTAACAAAATTAGATTAGGATTTTCTTTACAGCTTGGTTATATTTGCCTTCTTTCTTTTCAATCTTTAGTTTAAATTTATTTATATTTGCAATATTTTCTATTTTCTAAACCTAAGATTATAGAGGTATGAGTATTTATTTTATTTTAAATAAGCCAAGATTTTTAGGTATGAAATTGTTTTTTAGGATACTGTCTATTCAATTGCATGATCTGCTGTCTCACCTGACCTAGGGAAGAAATTGCTATTTTCAATATGAATTCAGCTTCTTAACATAGGCAGGAGCTTTTTCGTGTCCATATTTCAGTGCTTGCCAGAAATGTAATAGATATTCTACAAATAGAAAAAGGAACAATTCTTGAATTCTTGAATTGAAAATCTGACAGTATTGTTCATTTTCCAGGAGTCTGATAGCATTTCCTATTAACTGTAATGTCTCCTTTTCCTTTAGCATAAAGGAAGATAACGTGGTGGCTATCCCTCCTTTGACCTTAGATTAACCTTGTTAATACACATTGGCTCATAAATTAAATGTTTTTTGTTAATTCTGTATATGCATCCAGGTGATGCTTTCTTGTTGTTATTGTTGTTGTTGTCTCTTTGCTGCTGCTATCTAACAATCCTTGTAACATTACTAAGGAATGCAGACCTGCCAAGAAACAATAAAGAAGGTGTCAAATTATAGTTTGC
Organism: Tychaedon coryphoeus; assembly: GCA_013398595.1. NCBI lineage: Eukaryota > Metazoa > Chordata > Aves > Passeriformes > Muscicapidae > Tychaedon > Tychaedon coryphoeus. Next base: position 1,765,660 of record WBND01000021.1, on the reverse strand, counting down.
TACACCAGCTGCACACATGCTATCCTGCCTAGTCCAAGACGTTGTCACCTACCTAGCCAGCACCAGAAATTTTTATCCTTAAACAGGTAACACTCAATTCTCTTTCATTAATTTCTCAGGCTTAGATATACTCTGCTTTGTTAATATTCTTGGACAGAAAAATAGTGGTTATATTTTAAAAATACTTTTAAGAGAATCTTTAGTGTCATGCCAAAGCAGAAAGACCTATACTGTTAAGTCAGTGAATGTTTCATTTCAAGCAACCAATTGCAGGGATTTAGAGCAGACTCACTTCTCAAAATTATTTAGTGGTACTATTCATAAATAATGTTTAAAATGTTTAGTTGCTGAAGTGGAGAGATTAGGTAAGTTTATTGTCAGTAAACATAGGAATGTAAAATAATACAAATGTATACTTTGCCTGTGACAAGTTTAAAATTACTGTGGAGGAGTTAAAAAACCACAAACTTCTTTTATTGTTGTTGAAGCATTATATAGCAATGGATGTTAATGTTTGTTTATCTCTACCCATTTTTTTTTGTTGTATGCATATAAATATTATGTAAGATATAAGAGCCTGTCTATAGTAACTTGAAACTTATTTATTATGCCCAAGTCATATTTGTTCATACAGCCTCAACTTAAATAAATTGTCAAAAAGACACCTAATACTCGATTCTTTTTTTATTAACCAAAACATATTTTCATTTTATTTCAGGTCTCTGCTTCCGTAAATGGGTTTGAATAGGTCTATATGAAGATAATCACAAAGCTCTACATTGTTTTATTTCTCTACTCTCTGTACATGTAATACTTTAGAGCCGCATTATAATAGTCCAAATCATTTGTCTTTGGTATTCAACAAAACTTAAAAGAAAATTTACATAAGACTAAAATTTCACTTAATGAGTGCCTACGAAATGATGATATGATCAAAGTGATTCCATTAGAGTATATGATAGTTCATAGCTGGTAGAAAGAAGACCCTACGAAGGCATGTGGTTTATTTACTTTTTCCTTTGCACCATTATCAAAGATTTCTCTTGAATGTTTCTTATGCTGTTGATGTAGAATTCGGGCCCTTGATATAAATAAATAAAAACCTGAAGCAGACTTTGTGTAAGGCTCTGCATGCACCCAGAGAGCACACAGAGAAGGGCTCTCTGCCTCTCTGTAGGCTGGCCCTCCTCTTGCTTACAAATTCTTGCAGATCAGCAGGGAATGGATGGGAGACTGCCAGGCAGCACCTTCAGGCTCAGCATTTGGGAGGCAAGACAAAGCTGTGGGTAGCCTTACCAGAAGCAGAACAATGCTGCTGAGTTATTAGGAAGCAAACAATGGGATTCATGGAAAGGCTTAAGCAATTTGACTCTAATGACAAAGAAGGAAACACTGCAGAGGGTGAAAAAACAGACAGTCTTGCTCTATTGCTTTCTAAATTCAATATGAACACATATGTGTCAAAAATTTGTTTTTTAAATTACAAATGGATATCTTTCTGCCAAAAATTCTTCTGAATACCTTATGTAAAATAAAACTGTTTTTTTCTGACAGTTTTTGGTCTAAAGTGCTGTAGTTCATCTCTATGGGTATCTCTGGGATTTTGAAAATAATTATGCCATAAATATCTCAAAATAAGGGGAGAGGGTGAACTCAAGATGAAACTTCTGAAAGCTATGCAGTTTTGTTGCTAATTCCTAGTTAATGGCATTTAGAATTTTTTTTAATAATTTATTGTTAATGCAAATGCTGATCTGAAAGCTGAGAACAAGTATAAGCTATATCCCAGTAGTAAATGTGGTAAGGAGAACAATGGAATCTTATTTAATTACTAAACAGCATGTCATTGGATTTCTTTTTTTAACAAATAAAAATATTTTGGTTTAATTGACTGCATTTGCACTTGGAATATTACTCCTGCTGGTTTGAATTATGATTTTGAAACAGACGTTAGCTAGTGACTCTTAGTTCTTTTAATGAGTTATGCTGAGGATTTCCCCATTTCTTGTGTTAGTTTCCACTTATTTTGAAATTCTGATCATATATAAGCAATTGTGAACTAGATTAAAATTGTGTTATAAAGTTACATCGCAAAGTTTGTCTTTGGAAATATGCTCCAAATTAGATAAAACCCCCTGAGTTTATAGAAATCATCAACTTAAAAATATTCTATGAAAGAAACCAACCATTGCTACAGAAATTGCAGGGGACTATTCTGTAATGATCACCCCTTTCTTGCAGGTTATACTGCACTGTTTTCTCAATTTAAAATCATGTCACAGGGAAAATGGAGTTATTACAAAAATTAAACAAAACATCCATTTATGGGCTTGTCCTGGGGATTATTTCAGTTGTATTTTTTTAGATAAATGCTGCATGAAGTAAGCTTCTTCTATCAGAATGAAGATTTTTTTTTGTAATTTTATTAAATCTTCATCCAATATAATTCTTAAAGTGATTCATCATAAAAGAGTTTCATTCCAAGTGCCTAAATCCAGTTACAATTCGCTGTTTGCTGTTTTTCAGTAAATCTTATCCTTCAGCCTTTTCATACTAATTGAAAAAATCAGATGCTGATCTCAAGAAATGCATCATATTTTTCAAAAAGCTTTGGAAAATGAGTGAACTTAGAATTCCCATTCTCTAAGAGTTACATCAGTAGTATTTGAAAAGAAAGGTGGGAAGAATTCTGGGAGTACAGATTTTCTAGCTAATTATCTATTTTGACACAGCAGTAGAACAATAAGGTTTTCAGAAAACATGACAGGTTTCTGTTGTTTTTGTAAAATGTTTGGTTTCTTTACCTTCTTCTTCTTGACTGCTTTTCTCTCCTTTTGTTTTTTCCAGATGATTAAAAACCTGATCCATATTTTCCATGCATTTTTTGGCATAGGAAATAAAAGTGTCTATCCAACAGGATTTTTATGTCAAGTAAACTGTCTAATCAATATCAGTAAGAGGCAATGCCATGGTACAGATCTTTCCTTTCCTTTCCCTTTCCCTTTCCCTTTCCCTTTCCCTTTCCCTTTCCCTTTCCCTTTCCCTTTCCCT
>WBND01000021.1:1740047-1760556 GCA_013398595.1 Tychaedon coryphoeus | reverse complement strand
CTAATTATGAAGTTACACAGAATAAGGCTTTTCATGATATATATCTGTTAGCCATGTGGTCTGACTCTGGGTCAGAGAACTTGTGCATAGTAAGAGCAATGCATCATTCCAAAGTCTGGGGCAAAATTTTTCATTGTATTTCTCTGACGAACAGCTGAAGTTAAAAAAAAATCCAAGCAAAAAGACCCACGATCATCCTACTATCATGACAGCTCTAATGGTATTTTTACAGAATACTTTATCTTCATTGCTCTTCAAAAATCCAGAGTGGGTTTATTTGATTGTGTGTAATTGCCTGGAAACTTGAGTTTGACTTCTCTCACTTACTTGAAGAAATTAATATGTTTTACATTGACCTTTATAATTTCCCACCAAGAAATGGATTACATTCATTAATGTTTTGTGTCTTCAGAGAATCTAAATTATAGTTTTAAATGTGTTTCAGGAGCAAACTGATAGAATATATCTTCTCTTGCCCTTCCATTATCAAAAACCTTCATAAGAAAAATAAAAGAATGACATGAAATGCCATTAATGAGGTTAGTTGACAGTTTAGCATTAAGAACACAGAAAGATATCTGTTCCTGAGCATAAACTGTAGAATGCAGAAAATTAATTGTTGAGTTAATTACCTATATTTGAAAGGTTGGCATCAAACCATTCATTCCTATGTATTGCTTGCAAGTTGTAAATGACTAAAAAGTTTCTCTAGGTTGTAAATAAAGGTCTCGTTCAAAACACTAATTTTTCTCAAATATGATAATGATGTCTCTGAAGGAAGAAGGTTCCATTTCCCTTCAGAAATGCTAAAAAAAATACATATATGCATAATCATGATTTTTTTTCATTCCTCACTGGCTTAGAATTGGAATTATATATGATGCAAAATATTATTTTTTTTCTAAATACCATTTTATATGTTTATTTTAATTTCTCAAGGTAAACGAGGGGGTAAATGTAGAGTGGAGTTTAGCTCAGCGAATAGAGTTTGCAGAGATCTAGGGAAATATCCTACTCTCTCAGAAAAGTTTTGGAGCTGGTAGCATGTTTGATCAAAATGAGTAGTTAGAGCATAGCAATTATTTGCCTTCTCTGAATCTTAAAGTATTTCCCTTCTGCAGGTGTTTTCATTTTGCATGACAAATTCCATTGACTAAATTGTCTTCAGAAAAATTCTTTGGACTCTTGGATTTTCTAGTTAGCTTCAGAAAGTTTTTAATGAACAGTCTTATTTTCTACACCCATTTTTTAATTCTTTTTTTCTTTCATTTTTTTAAATGGCTTTATATGCTTTAGTTATGATAACTGTGAAAAAAAACCCAAACTTGGTGTAGTTTTCTTTTCAAATTATTATTCCTTATACAGCTGAACTTCATTTTTTAAAAATAATTGTTCTGAGTCCTTGGTTTGAAATGCCTTGAGACATACAAGTACATAGAATCTGGTCATTCCAACATATAGGTCAAATCTCATCAGTTTTGAAAGCTTTCTCTAACAAGTGCAGCATAAATTTTACTGTGTACAAACTGAAGAAAATTTGTTAACCTTAAAATGCTTCCCTCTAAGTTATCAGACCATGATAGAAGTGAGCATGCTGATGATGGAATGTAATAATTAGGATCTGTGGCCTCCAGGCAACTGGAAAGATTCCAGAATACATCTGGTGTTCTGCTTGTTGTCAAATAGACTCCAACCTCTGATATTCAGCTGCATCACATCACCAGCTGTTTCCCTCTCTATTTTTCCTCCCTCTTACCGAGCTCCCTCTTTCTCTGACTCCTTCTCCCTATTCCCAGTTCCTTACCCCTCTCCTTCTTCCTCTCTCATTCATTTTCCTTAGGAACTCTTAATACATTCACATTTTATATATTTAAATTGTATAACACACTTGGAATAAGGAATTAGAATATTAGAAATTACTTGGAGGGATTTGAGTAAAAGGAGCACAGAAAATAATTGGGTAACAATACAAAAAAAGAGATATTAAATATTTAGTAATTATATATTATTGCACTTGAGGTTTTTTCCCCCCAACAATGAGGGTTAAAGAGATTATTCAGAATTGCGGGGAGTGAAAGCAAAGAATTGTAGGTAAAAGATCCTAAAATAAGACATGAGAGAGATTTGTATAGGTTGGCTTTACATACTCACATACTGCTGTTATGATAAGCTAAGAAGAGAGAGGGGGAGAGGGAGATGTTTTCCTTCAGAATGCAAATGAGCACCACAGTCAGGTGTCCATTCTGATCTGTTTTCTGGAGAAGCTCTTCTCCTACCCTGACTACAGAGCACCTCTTGAGTTTCATTCTGCATCTGAGTTTCGTGCCTAAACTGTGTCTAAAGGTGCAGGTTGGAAATATTTTTTCACCAGGAGCCACCAAGAATACAGAAAACATCAGGGCAATGAAAATCTCTGCCTATTCTTGAAATGCAGGATTAAAGACATATAATTGGCACCTTCTATCTGGGTTTTTTTTTTGTGTTTATATGAATTTTACACTCCTACCATTGATTTAGAAGAACCCCTCAAAAAAATACATGAAATTATTTTAATTATTATATTTTGGCTAGTAACTATCCAATAGGTTTTGCTAGTTTTTAGCAGCAAACAAGTTATTTCTCCTACTGTTGCATTGCTAAGTAAGAAGGGAATGGTAACAATGCTGGAGCTCAGGGACTGGCAGGGCATCAGTTGTTTGGTGGTGACCAACTGTTTTCATTTATGTCACTTTTCTTGGGCTTTATCTATTTACCTTTGTTGTTTTCATTTTCCTTGCAATATTATTTCATCATTATTATTAAAATACTAAAATTCTTATCTCAGACCGTGAGTTTTCTCACTTTTACCCTTTCAATTCTCTTCCCCCATCCCAGTGAGAGGGAGTGGGCAACGTGAGTGGCTATCTGATGTTTAGTTCCAGCTGGGGTTAAACCATGGAAGAAGAAATGTTGCAATCAGCACTATGTAAAAGGAAAGGTTATGCTTACTGATCATCTATGCATCATGATACAGTGGAAAAGAAGGCTTCAAAAGTGAGAAAGCATATTTATATTAAGTAGGTTCAGCCACAAAGAAGCAATTTTTGGATTGTATTGGTCCTTGTAGAAAGTAACATGATTTTTTTCATTCATCAGTGTCTACAGAGGTTCCTGTTACTTTTTCAGACATCACCATGGATGTAAAGGATTCTCTGTTAGGATTAGGAAAGAAAAAGTGACTACAAGTGCGAAAGTAAGGTAAGGATATTTTATTTTCCTACTTTTGTATGAAATTTTCAAAAAATAATGATTTCTGTGCTCCAAAAGGTATTGACTGAACTTTGCATGTGGAGCGTGTTGAGAAAATATCATGTAGTATAAACATTATGGCAAAAGGAAAAAAAGAAAAAAAAAAACAGTAACAAGATTGAATTGAGAGACCGAGACTTTGAAATTGAAAGAGAACCTGCACCTCATCATTGCTTTTCTTGAGAATTTTATCTGAAGCAACTCTCAAAGGATCAAGGATGAATTCAGTCTTTCTGATATTTTTGCTTTGTATCCATCACTGTATCTGACATGCACAGGTACAAATTAGAGAAGAACTTCAAGTTTTTTCATGTTAGTGTTGTTAAGAGCATATCAGAGGAAGAGATCTTCAAAAGAATTTTGCCATATCTCATTTGAAGTACTTTTGAACTATGGAATATCTTTTATACTTTCCTTTTTAAAATACTAATCAAAAATAATTATTTTCTGAAACTCTTCTCTCTTTGTGGGCTTATTATTTTTTCCAGCTTTCTTTCAGCATTCTATGCAAGACTCACTTTCTCTTTAAAAGACAAATGCATAGTTTACTTACTGTGAGAACTACTGGAAACAGATTGATTTGTTCCCATCAAGCTTATTTTTCAGAAAACATTTTCATTGGCCTCAAATTAGTCTAACTTTTTTTCTATAATTTGTGCATAAAATTGAAAGCTTTCTGTTTTAGTTTCACAGAGATTATAGAATAATTAAAACTTTTATCAGTCATTAGTGGCCATTTTTTACATCAGTGACTATTTTCTGTTTGCAAATTGATAAAATGGAAGCAGAGTTCATATCTACTTTGAGAAGCTGGGTTGGGGTCCCTTCAGGAGTTTGGACCCTAATTTAAATGATTTGTTTTTTCTAATTTCTTTTTTACTGTCAAAAAAATGGAATTCCTCTGCACTGTGTTGGTGGTAGTAGTAAAGCCACAATCCAAAGTATATTTGGAATTAAGAGGATTGTGTATTTTTTCCAGGAGAATAATTCTTAGGCTTACAATAAATACTAATAATCTGCAAAAGAACGCAAATCATGCTTCTTACTTCCAGCTCCACTGAAATGTGTGCTTGGAAATAAGTTATTGTTTTTCAAAAAAGCAGGAATTAAACTCTCAGGTTATGAGTATATGAAATGGAATTTTTTCTAGTCAATTGCACTACTTATATATGCATATTTTGCCATAATTTGTTAGTGATACAAATATGTGTTTGCTTCTTTCACTAAGTTTTAGTACTTCAGAAAAGGGGGTGAATAAAGTTATTGTCTGTACCAGTTCACACATTAGCAGCAGTTGCTGCTTTATTTCCTTCATTCTTGGTATGTTGAATCATCCAACAATAAAATTCTTTGAATTAGAATTCTAGGTTCAGATTTTGGAGCCAGCTTTTATTTATTTTTCCTGTTTACACAAAACATAATGTCAGAATTTGCCATTATTTAAACACAATCGATATGTAAATCTTCGCTAACATTTTAACTGGAATTTTAGAAGGCAAAAAAACTATTTCAAAGTTTCATTTCTTACACAGTTCAGAAGGGTTCACTCAGAATGCTTTTGTACAAAAGCCTCCTTTATAGAACATCAAGTAGAATTAGCTTTATAAAATTATTTCCCCTCTGCCTTCTTCTTTCCCACATTTTCATTTCAGCTGCTGTCATGAAAACAGACTCATTTGTAGCCATTTTGATTTCTGTGTGACAGATTTAGCTTTGTTTGACATTGTTCATACTAAACTTCCTACTCATTTATCCCTGAAATATACATTTTGTCCATCTTTTTAAAGGACTTGCAATTTTGAGGGGAAAAAGTCAGGATTAATTTCTGATATAACAGTTTGGTTACTCAGATACTTTTTTAAAAAAATGCCAGAATTTGGTATTATTTAACATAGAGCTTTCATACCTAGGCATGGTAAACCATATAGAGAACAAAAATATGGAGTAGTGGAGTTTTGGAAAAGTAAGTTTCTTGTGCTTGTATACCTGTAAGCTCACAAGGGCACTTTCAAGATTTAATGGTAATCATACAGGAGTCAGTGATAAAAAATACATAAAAATAATACACAATTTTTCCAATTCTATAAACCTAGTTATTGGCAAAGATTTCAAAAACATCCTATCTTGATCTAGATGTCTTTTCAGACAACGTCAATAAATAACAGTATTTACCAGCCTCTTTTTGTGTACCCTGGAAATGATAAAGTGTAACTTTTCCACTTATATATATAAAATATTATTTCTCTCTGAAATTGTCATTTCCAAGTGTTTTTGCATGTTCAGACACAAAAAGTTTTCAATTTGCAAACTTTTAAGTGTAGTTCATAATCCAATACACAAATTCAAGTTGTTAGTTCATTTCCATTGACATCTATTTAATTAACATAAAGCTTGCAATGTTCAGCTTCTGAATGATCAGAAATGTTCCAATTTTGGAACGTCTTTACAACATGGAAATGAATTGTGATAGCAAGCTTTAGAATCACCTATTTTTATTTGTAAGGTATAAGTGAATATATTTAGAAGATGATAGAACAACAGCCCATGATGCATAGCACTTAAGGACAGTTTCCAGTTAGACCATAGGCTTGATTTAAATAATTCTATAAAGTTGAGAATAAATTATTTAAGCAGATCTGTTCTATAAACCAACCTATTTCAGCAGAAGCAATTTCCACTGTGCCTGCTTAATCAGGTATATTTACTTGCACATGTAAACTCTTTTGAGAAAGGGGGAAAAGACAGTTTTAACTGCAAATGTCCTACTTTTCCCCTCTCCTCTCTGTATACTAAGTTTGTATCAGATTTACAGCTGGCATTGGTGAGCTTCAAAAGCATGATGCTGGCGGCAAACTCTGTGACAATGTGCCTTGCTGCCTTCCCACATGCTCTTCCAGTGGACCTGGGAGATTGCCTGCATCCAGGATGTCATCCCTTCCCTGTTGAAGGATGCCTATGATCAGGGTGTACATCCAGCACCGCTCACAGCAGTATGACTGGGTCATAATAAAGTTAAATACTAACTAATAAAGACATTCTGTAGAATAACAATGTTTGATTTCTTCCACTTCTCATATGCTCTCTCCCCCAATCCACACTTTTACCGTATCAATAGTGTTTTTACTTCCTTCAAGATCCTGCCCCTGAGCTGCTTCCAAATCTCAGCCTGCAAAGCCATGTTTCTATTACTGATGGTGGTTGGCGAAGAAATATTAGACACGTTCAGGCTTTTGCATGGAGGGGAAAAGGGAGAACAGCTGATGGTCTCGTGTCCTTTGACACCAATATTGTCCTCGGTGATGATCCATATGCAGAGACAGTGGGGGCAGGGCTCATGTTAAGGATAGAAATACGACAAGACACAGACACTTGTTCAACAACCTGAGAAGGATCTCCACTTATTTTTCCTCAGAACTCAGCTTACAGACTCCAACTCCTCACTGACTCTGACTACAGCAAGCTCCCACTCACAGACTTCCCTTGCAGACTGACTACAGGCTCCAGCAGCAGATCTGGACTGACCTCACAGCTGCAATTCTCTCTCCTATTTGGCTAGTTCCCATTTGGTCTATCCTTCTTCTTATCTTTCTTCTCCTCTAGATTCGTTCCTCCAGATCCTCCCCTGAGGGGCCAACCTACCCTTTTATCACACTCATCCTTATTGGACATAGCTGTGACCTATTAAGAGCAAGACAGTTTTTTGTAATTAACACAGCTGTGACTCATCCTGGTGAGGTTGCCTGTAATCCCTTCTCCTACACTCAGTCCTCCACAGTAATGGTCATCACAAAACCTGGAAGGATGATTACTAAAGACTTGTCAGTGGGACTGTGTTGTACTTTTGTGTCAGCTGTATCACCATTGCTGCTGTGGTAGCACAGATACTGCATGATCCTCCAGATGTAAATATGGCTCTCTTCTACATCTAGTAACTTTGAGCACTTTTTCTGGACAAGTTCATGAGTTTTCAGGTTTTGTGTTGTCTTTTTCTCCATAAAGTACCTTCTTTATCTGCTGCAGCATGCCCTCAAGGGTAAGAACCTTGGCAGCCTTCTTTGCCTTTCTCTTGCCACAGCAGAAAAGGACTGAGAGTGGAACTACAAATAGGGAGGTTTTGTCACTACCAGAAAATCACTTTTTAAAAAGGAAAGTAAGTATTTAAATTTTTGAGAGCTTCTAGGTGCCTTGCTGCACTGTGAGTTGCCATTAGCCATTCCTCTCATCATCCCTGGGCAGGACCCAGCACTCCACTTTATTGAAGCTGATACAGTTTGATGGTAGAAACCACCCTGTATCTTTCACCTGCTTAATGGGCCCCTTCTGATTCTTTTCTTCTGCAGTCTGCTTCTTTTAAATTTCATCTACCAGAAGGAGCCTTACAGTAGTTCACAGGACCCTGGGGACTTGCTTGTGCCCTGGAAGTCAGCAGAGAAGGGTTGTGCTCCTGGCACACCTTGCTTGCAGTAGGATGAGCAGATGGTTAAGGACTAAGGTTAGTGTCATGCTCTGTGGCTGGAGATGAAGTTACTAGTTAAGGTTAGTGGATTTGTAATATGGAATGGTTTCCAAAGAGATATAAGGAAAGAAAATGGATGGATGAATGACCAATTTACACAGTGGTTTCCTCTTAGCAACCTCTTTCCTTGCTAAGTTTGGGAATTCATACCAGCTGTCTAGTTGAATCCTCACATATCCTCACATGATAAACTAATCAGTCTTCATATAGTGACAAGATAGACAGGCAGATCTAGTATCTCCTAACTTTTCCTGATCTTCAGAAATATCACTGCCTTCAGCTCTAAGCTTTGTCTCCATCATCCTGGTTGCCCACCTACCAAAATGACCAGAAAAGGACCAGAAAATATTTTACCCCTCTGCTAATTGGCTATGTGCTGATGGTTTACCTTGAGATGCAGGGCCCAGTAGGATGCAGGTGTGTAACCAAGAAGTGAATCAGAACCCGGTTTTCATTTTATTTTTGAGTGATTAGAAGATTTCAGATTTTTATTAACAACATTCAAGAACCAAAATCACATGAAGTGAATGGGCCTAAAAAGCTCAGATATCCAAAATATTTCTTTTTTGCACTGTAAAGACAGAGCTCTGCTGTGAGAATTTAAAGTAGGAAACACCTCAGGCAAAAGAAATTTAACTATTTTTAAACATATGGTATTTAACTTTTGTCTGATGCACACAGATTTCCCACTTCCTAGGCTGTATGTAAAACCTTAGGACATGGATTAAAAAAAAAAAAATATACAAATGCTATTGCATTTTTTAACATCAATGGAAAGCATTCAGGATTACCTAATTAAAATCCATTAATCAATTGTATAAGGTAGACATCTTTTAAATAAAGGTGCTTCCAAACAGTACACTTCATGCTAAAAAATTCAAAATCTGTTCCTCTCAACAATATATGTGTTCCTAACAAATTGTAAACTGATGATTGGGTGCAATACTATTCTGTGTTGACTGAAAGAACATGCCCCTAAGAGCTGTCTCGCACTATGAACACAGCATATGAAGTATCACACATTACATCATTCTAAAGAGTCCTTTTCACTCTCTATGGCTTCAATCTCTGCTAAAGGGCAATCTTCTGAGACAGTAGATTGAGTTCAGACTGGAAATGAATAGTAGCAAAGCAATATCCTGACTAGTTAAAACATAGACCTGATTCTTTGGAAAGGGTAATTTTATACAGCTGAAAACAGTTATGGACAAAATCAAGTGGGAGGAAGTACTGAAACATAAAAGCATGAATTATGATTGGGAATTATTTAAAAATACTTTATGAAATGTCAAAGCCTCCTGCAATTTTATGGTCATGAAAGACTACTTCAGTAAAATAACCACCTTAGTTAAAGTGGGATGTGAAAATGGCAATCAAAACTTTTTTTTTTTTTCCAAACTACAACATGCAGAAGAAAGAGAAGCATTCAGAAGATACCAAAAATTCTGGAATGCTGTAGCAGCACCACAGTCTATGCATATCCTTTAGAGTTAAGAATGATAAGAACAAATTTTATAAATTTACTGAGAACAAATGAAATGTAAAATCTGCAATATCAAAAGCTGATATTAAATAAAAGTGCTAAAATGACTAAGCAAAATTCACAAATCATGCAAATATTGCATATACTTTGCTCCTTAAAAACCATGCAGAAAAGTAAAAGTGAATGTGTCAGTTTTAAGAAAGGTGTAATATCTAAAAGCTGAGAAAGCTGATAGCCAGCAATATTAAGAAAATAGGAGATAGGTCTCTATTCATTAACTGTGTAGGCACCTGACCGTGGCAGCTCTGAGAAAACCAACTAAATATTGAGAGCAAAAGAATGGGTCAGTCATCATGGAATAGAAATCAGAAAAGCTTTATGTTTGAATGATTAGCTGCCTTAAATAAGGTAAGAGAAACTGTTATCTCAGCAATGTAAAATCCTCTGGCACATCAAGGTTCTACCCAACCGCATTGGAAAATGCCTTAGATTTCACTAAAATAGCGTCAGGGTGGAGTATGGAGTATTTTTTTTTTCTTACATATTTTTGACATATTTTTCAAAATCCCAGAAATCAGCTTTATTTTTAAATCATGTTTGTAGGAGTGACCATAGTAAGAGTTAAGTGGTGATACATGACTACTTCCCAAACTGTGTGCATGCTTTACATAATGACAGTTTAGTGTCAAAACTACAAATTACTTCTGTAAGGAAGCTTGAATTAAGGATCTCCCTCCTTTTTGATAAACTTTCTAATCATTAGGGTATCATTTTATGTAATTTTTTTCTCCCTTCTTACTGCCCAATTGACCTGCCATTATTTTATGCAAAGATGTTACAAGCAACTTGACATCAGTGTAATTTCTACAGTAATTATAAGTGTTTATTCCTTACAGAAGGATGCCTTTGTTTACTGTTTTTGGAGAAGGAAGCTTTGTCTAGGCCTATACTGCTTAATAAAATAGGCTCAAAAAAGAATGCCTGGCTCCCAAGGCCCAGTGAGTGCATTGAACTCACATCCACAAGATCTCTTTCACCTTCCTTGTCTCCAAAGCTGTCTGGTTGCATTTATGGCACAGTGGATATCACAGGGGCTTTTTATCTGTGTGCACAAGTTTGCACCGTGCACAGCTTTCGTGCAGTGTACATAGAACCCTCAGCACCCACAAAGAACATAATGCCTTGTTATTCTCTGATTAGATTTTTGCATAGCAGATTGGTGCTGGTACTTCTGTCACTTTTGTGACTTTCATTTTGTCACCTCTACATTTGCTGGTATTGTTCATGACAGAAACAGCTTTTGATGCTACTACTGGCCTGCTCTTTGGATGTAGGGATCTGAGGGTCTTCCTTTGTAGATAATGTCCTTGGCAGGCTGCCTGGAGGCATGATCTGGGCACAATTTGGTGAATGTCTCCCAAATTTTAAGGATTTATGGTACTCTGAGGGATAATCCACATCAGGAAGCAAGTTTATCTTGGCAGCACTGTGCTTTTGAGTCTGGAAGACGGCCAGTGTGCACAGCTTATAAAGTCATGACACTCCTGTGCCATATCTTCTGCAGCCTGCTGTGTAGGGGTTGTGGGTTCTTTCTGCCTGCATATTGGAAGATGTTCTGTGATGTGGTGCTGCTGCCCAGACACACGGAGATGTAGTGATGTCCTCTGCCATTATTACTGAGATGTTATCTGCTGCTTCTGCTGAAGGATAACCACCTGAGGTGTTGCACATTGGATGCCCAGTACTGAGTGAGTGGATGTTCACCAGATTTTCATGAAAGCCAGTCCCTTACTACAAATTCAAACTGCAGAAAAAACCTCAAAGCTGAACACCCATATCCTGAACTCTGCCTGTTCATGAAGAGCCAAGAAACTGGGATGTGCAAGGGGACAGGGGCTTGCTACTTCATAGGTAACCATATGAGTGGAGCTGATATGGAAGGTTAAGGATATTTGCAGAGTTGGAAAGTTTTGGGTGAGAATGTGTCATGGATATTTGCCACTTAAGACAATCAAAATCCACTCCTAAGAGCATACCTTTCATTTCAGCAGTGTGTGGAGGAAAGGGTTTCTCTTCACTGCAGCAGCTTATGTACCCTCAGATGGATCCAGAAAGGACCACAGACTCCTTTTTAGCCATGTATGTCAGGAACATTCCTACTTGGAGGGGTGTATATGCAAGCTGTGCAGGGAAAGGTGTATGAAAATTAGGGATAAGAGACCAACAGCTTTTTTTTCTGAACTTGATAATATTATTGTCATAGCTAATGTGATCATGTTCCCCAGTGATATACTGGGAAAATATTTTAGTTGGTGATGACTCTTTTCTCCAGAGGGAAGGCTCAGTGACAGTGGAAGGTGGGAAACGGAAGTGAGATGCCGTATAGGTAGATATAAAGTGGAGAGTTTGGGCAGACAGGATAATTAATCACTCAAACAATTACACTGGAGCATACTATAGTTTTTCCTTCAACGAACTAAGGCTTTAAACAACTATGAGCTTCATACAGAAACTTCTAGGTAAGGTTGTCCAGCATGTAGTAGGCAATTAAGCTGAATATATGACCCTAAAGCTGCATTTAGGTTGTAAAAGCTAAGAAGGTGCCTCTTGAAACTCCTTACTTTCATCCAGTGGTCACTTTTCATCATTCGTGTTAGTCAATGAAGGTGGAAAATTAAGCTGCCCTTTTATGAGAGTTTTTTCCTAATACCTCATCAGAATTTTGCACATTAGTATTGTTGGCTTCTCTACACTCTCCTTGTTCTCTCTTTTATATCAGAACTTAATAAAAGGATAGGTAATATTGCTCCATCTCTCTCTGACCCCATTATCACAGGTCTATAATTATTCTTGCCAACCTGGGGGATTAGAAGTGATCAGCATTTTTGTGGCTTGCAACAGTTGAAACATCACATGCTTAACTCTTTCCCTGTAGTTTTTTCATAATTCCTCTCACTTTTATTAATGAAAGTGTTACATTGACTTAAAGGTACTGAAGCTGATAATTTCTTCTAGTTGGATCCTGTCATAATTAGGCTGGTTACATGAATAGAAAAATTATTCCTTGTATTTCAATTTCGATCTTTATTCAAAGTTTTAATTCAACCATGAAAACTTCTGTTAGGTATCTAAATTTCTCCTCCCTGAGCAGATAAGTGATTTTAGAGGTTTGTAGATGCTTGGGACACACTCATTCTTTTAAGCTGTTCTTATCAGTATGCACAATGATATAAAATACAAGCTGTTTTCCAAGGTTCAAATAGGAGCCCACTATATACAATATAGCAAATTCTTCTCGACCTTCCGACTCTAATTTCATGGCTCTACACTCATGGAGCCTATATAATGTTTCTTTCTGAAATAACAGCCAATGACAGGCATGGTTGTCAGCATAACAACTTCCTTCAGGAGAAAAGCAGAAAATGTGTTGTTTGTTGAGTATAAATTCAAATACCAAGTTAATCATCTATCATCTCTCCAACTGAGGGCTTCGACAACTTAAGGATTGCTTCACTCTCCATCTTCTTCAGTCAGCCACCAGGATGCAGTCCTGGAAGCCCAGTTGATAAGGAGAAAAATATCGTAACATGAGATATCCAGAAACAAGTTCAGGACACAAGTTATTGCTGCAGCTTCTTTTCTGTGTTCTGTTTATCTATGTGAAACAGGTGGCTAAAAGCCATTTTCTAGTACAGTTAAACAAATACGTAGCAACAACTTCAGTGCTGTAAACTCACTGTAATGTAAATATAACATTGTTCAGCTTGTTTTCTGGTAGTACAATGAGGTTTTTTACCTCAAGGTGCCTGGTGTCTTCTGGCAACCCTGATTAAATTTCAATTATTTTTTTTTATGTCATTACCTTTTTACATTAACAGAGGTTAAGTCTCGAAGCAGTTCTCACATACGTGCACAGCTAAGTTTTACTGCAGATTAAATTCAAGTGTATGGACAGTGCAGGCCTTGAAAATGAACTTAAGGGATTGCTCATCAGAGCAGTGGTCAGAAACACTACTCATCTGTATCTCTGCCTTGTTCACAAACTCCAAGTTCATAGGCAGCTATTGGTCTCCAAGGAATACTCAAACTTTGCATTGGAATCAACGTGGCTGAAGAGTTACATTTTCTTCTCAGCCTGTTACTATTGCTAAAGCAAATTCATTAAAGCGTTCAAGAACAAAGTGGAAATGCCCTATCTACTCACAGAAGTTGTGCTCTGGTGACTTTTATAAAATTGGCATGAAAGAATAGGGTTTAAAGACATGGAGACATGCAGAACTTACTGTGCTTTCTTTTTGTAAACACATACTTTGTTAAGGTGAGAGGTAGAGAATATTTTAAACTACATTATTTGAACTATTTCCAAAGGGCTGACACCTAAGCAATTCACCTATACCTACATTTCTCCCATCCTGCATTAAGACTGCTTTGTTTGCAAATTCTCTGACCATAATTTGATGTTATATATATTTGATAGATTGAAAAAAGTATGGAAGAAAAACCACAGGCATACTGGAAGAAAATATAACTTATTCTCTTACACACTGGTCCATAGTATGAAATATTTATATTCTTGTAGGCTTTTTATAATACAAACTGTTTCTGTTGTTTCTTTTATTCTTCTCATAAAAATAGACATTTGTAAGTTAGTCCATTCATGATTCTGAGCATCTATTTTCCATTTCTCCATTGTTCTCAATTCTCTCTGCAGGCATCTTCAAGGCATGCTACACATTTTCTGTCCCCTCCTGTGAGAATACAGTAAATATGAAAAAAAAAAGGCACATTTGTTCTGTGTTACTGATCTTTGCATGATTTTTTAAACAAAACTAACCTGAAAAATAAAATTACATTTGCATTCTATAAAAATTACAACATTTGTATTTTCAAGGTCCAGCTATTTGTAACCTGCTAAACACTTCCTAAGATATCTAGTAGTCTTGCTAGGCACTAGGTAGTTATGAAAGCTTACTCTGAGCGGTTAGCAAAAATAATTTTACAGTTAAAAAAATAATTTTGTTCCAGTTATTTGCACACTTAAGGGCAAAAACCAGCTTGAAATTGTATTTTGATATTTTATCTACCTCTGCAGATTGCACAGCTTGCTACTCAAAAGTTAATGAACCACATAGGGCAGTTAGACCACCAATGGTCCATAGGAGCTTTAATATATTGTACATACAGCTGTACAATTCCTCCTAATTCATTTATTTTTCGTTCTCTCAAGTAAGGTATATCTGCATTAAGCAGAATCTAAATCAACTGTGTGCGCATAAACTTGAAAATACATTTTCAAGTAAAATAAAGAAATAGAGGTAGCATAGCTAGATGTTGAAAACATGCAGATGTGAATTCACAAGCAAAAAGTTAATGTATTGCTATGATCCAAAAACACTTTTCTATCTGTGTTCTTCCCTTCTGTCTTAAGAATCAGATATCCAACAACTAGCTATGTTAAGCAATGTGTCCCAAAACAAGGACATCTCCCTGAATGCCAGGAAGGGCTGGAATGAAGCTGAGCTGATAATAGCTCATGACAGCTCGTTACCTGTAGTTTAATAAATCCCTGAATAGATGTTTCTCGGTGTCTGCTTCAAAACCTCCTTGGCCTTCAGAGCCGACAGAATAGCATCAATGGGAATATTAGAACTTTGAGAAAAAACAATTTCAGTATACTAAAGCAGACTTAATAAACCTCATTTCAGCAAAAGAAAGCTTTACTTCTGAGTTACAATGAAATCCTGTTAAAAATTTTAGAAAAAAAAAAACAAAACTGTTTTCAATACAAAACAATTTTGACCTTGGAAGGTTTTGAATAATCATAGAGTTTTTATTTATACACATTAAGCAAATGTGATTTAAAATACTTAAAAATTCTATCATACATCTATCAGTTTGTGTGAACTTACTGAGAGCAGCAATATAAATTGGAGTTAATGTTCAGAATAAACAAGTGAAAACACAAAGAATTCAAAACTTTTTGATGCAAAAATTTGGATTTTTTTCAAATCCAAATCCAAATGGCTAAAACACAGGACAAGTATAATAAGTTTGTAAGTCAAGACATTCAGATTCTTAGACCGTAAAGATTTAAGAGAATTCTTACAGAACTACCAAAGTAGATAGCTAATAACAACATAATGACACAAAAATCACAGTATAAAGAAATAATACAATAAAGTACTATACAACAGATCTATACAAAGCAGTTCAACACTTTTCGTAGAAAGGTATCACATGTTTTAACAACTAACAATTGCTTCTAGGACAGTTGAGCCAACACAGAATGAAAAATAATTCATCAGAAGTAGTGTTAAGTGGCTGATTTTAGGAAAGACATTGCACATTATATACACTTTTATACAGAAGTATAGTAAAGAGATATTTCTTTGTCACCACAAAATTAGAGTAAAAAAAAAAAAAATCTTAGTAGCATTTCCAGTCCAAAGCTTTAATTATGACACTGAGTGAGAGTTCCCTGACTTACAGCAGCTGTCTGATATGTTACTGCACTTTTGCTCAAGTTCGCATTGCTTTGCAATTAGTTAGCGATTAATAGCAGAAGCATTTTTTCATTTTCAGAAAAAAGGACAGCATTTTTGTAGAGTCCAACCTAAGTTTAATCAGAGCTCTCAGCTGTTCTGTATTTTTTACTTTCATTTTAGAAAAATGTAAGAAACTTAGATTCTCAATGCCTTGTATTTCATTTGCATCTTATTCTCTCAGCTATTTTACTCTTCAAAATAAACCCAAGTGAATATACTACAACAATCATGAGCAGAAATGTATGGAACCTCATGAAAGTTGTCTGAGTGAGGACAAGTCTGCATTCTTTGCTCAATAAGTGAAGTCCAGAAAGATGAAACTGTCTGGCAGTAATTCTGAACAGCAATAACTGTCTGAACTTAAATGTGATTTACGTGGTTTGCAGTATAAAGACTTTTAGACTGAAGAAACTTTTGAGGAAGTGCTTTACTTAGAATATTTTTACAATTTAAAGATTGCCTGTTACTTTTAGAAATAGAGTCAAAGATGAAGATTGAAGTGGCTCTTGGAGAGTTTCAAAGAGGAAACAAAGAGTTGGTAAATTTAGTGCTGACACACTACTTTAGGAACCCATTGTAATTCTGATTTTAATTCTGAGTTTTTGTAAAAATGTTGAACTGTGAAATTGGGACTGAAATCGCTATCTGATTTTCCTTTACATATTTGCCCATATGGTGCAAAGACAATGAAATGTTGATGGTTAATGTCTCAAACAATTGGCCATTTCCAAAGCAAAAGAGTGCTTTGCTGATGATGTGCAAGGAAATGTCCAGGTACGGAGGGGGGTGTGCACTCACCACTGAAGCTACAAGCTGACTTTCGAGCCAGATAAGGAAAGAGGAAGATAAGATGCAGATCCTGCAAAATGGGATAGCGTTTTTCATTAAGGCAGTGTTCTCCCTTAAGAAACTGGCTCCCTGTAAATCACCCTCTACACCCCAGGGGAAGTGTCAGGACAACCACATGTAGGCCTGAAGGTGTTCACCCCTTCTGATGGGGCATGACTGCCTCGACTGTGCTGGCATGAGAGGCAGTGTCTGTGTCTTACAAGGGGTCATAAACCATCACATCAAAGACCTCTGATTATACACTCATATCTGGGCCCTTCTGCCAGAGGACTGTGCACCATCCACACTGTTGTAACAGACTGTTAAACTCCTCCCCTCAGGGGTTCCCAGCTGAACATGAACATTTATTAACCCACAGAACTTTGTTCATGGGCTTCTCCCACCCCTAATGTATCAAGTCTTCAACCATCAATCCAACTGACTTTGAAATTACAACAATCAAGTTTTCTCTTTGGGTCCACAGAGGGTGATATCTTCCTCTTTTCTATCCTTCTAGTCTTATCTCTTCTTTCTCGCTATTTCTCTTCCTTGTACATTTTCTTAAGTGTTATATATTATGTTTTTATGTTGCTATGTTTCTATAGATAATAACAGAAAGGACTATGTATGTCGTTTCCATTTCAATCAAATTGTTCTAAAATAGACCCTACATGTATATATATGTATATTTATATAAAGGCACTCATCATTCAGCATCATATCACTCTAATCTGCCCTATCTAATCTGATTTATTAACAAGCTCAATTTCCCTTGCCTTCAGGGGCAGATCGTAACACACAAGCATTTCAGCTTTAAAAATCAAGGACAACAGAACAAGGAAAGTGTGGCTCCTTTGAATTTATGTGCATACCAAGGTTTTCTTTGACACAAATATACTCAAGCCCACTGAGAAGACAGAGGTCACAATTTGCTTACATGTGGAAAGATTAGGTGAGTCGAATCTGGTTTAATACAAAATACCTCATTTTGATTCCCTGCACATGAAAACAAAGATTTTCTTTTCTTGCAATGGTACACAAATTGGGTATTTCATGTTATTAAAAAATGTCCAATCCTCCTATTTTTGACCAATGTAAAATTACAGGGATGTAAGATGACCAAGGCAAGCCACAAACAACACAATTTCTACTATTTGACTAGGCCTCAATCATTATTAATTTGTGTTTAAAAATCCAATTATGCCATGGCTACATTTTAAGCGTATTGTTTCATGACAATTATTATTATTATGATGATATGAACTTTCTGATGGTTATGCAATGATCCATGAACATGGTAGAAAAGCTTTTCTCTTCTTTTGCTCCCAACTGTGGCCCGCAACCCCTCTTTTCTAACAGAAAAGGGAAAATTGGTACATGATACCAGCCTCCCTCCCGTGTCTATGCTGGGAAACAACTTAGGAAAAAAAAATCAGCTTCAGACTTTGTTTTAGTGGATACTGCAGTTTCTTAGATGGGAGATTCATTCTCAGGGATGCACAAAGGACTACAGCAAACTTCTTGACCTACTGGCAGAAATAGGTGAAGATGTGCAGCATGTATGTCGATAAAAAAGGAGGAGAAACATTACCCTGCTGACCAGTGCAAAGGGTCACATCAGGGGATTATTCAGCCCTCAACCTGTCTGTCCATTAGGGTCACCAGGTTTTGAAGTGATGTTCACTGCATTGAAGAGTACAAGGCTTACATGCACTTGCTCACTACGTTAGATACAAAGGTACAAGGACATCCTGCTAGTTCTTTTCAATTTTCATATCCAAGTTTTCTTCAGTTTTTGTATCCATGCTTAGTCACAGTCCTGCCCCAGCTGAAATATCCAAATCTACAAAACTAGATATAAGGGCTTTAAAACTTCGCAAGGAAAAAGAAATATACAAAAATTGCTGCCACTACATAGTTGAAAGCATCACATTGTGGCTGACTTAGAACCCCAGGGTCGAAGAGACTAGCCTGCAATTACAGGAATTGAGATTTGATAATTATCATGTCCATTTCAGTCTTATCTTGTCTAGCATGCTTTGGCCAATGGCACCAAAGACCATTTTTGTTCTTCAGAACAAGCAAAAAACTCCATTAGACTCTTGCCAAGTAGTCAGCATTCAGAAACAAGAAGGGTAAACCATTAGACATGCTGCAATGAGATAGGGAAACTTTATCTTACTTCCTACCTCATTGCTTACTTTTGAGTTTAGTATTCTAAAAGGCAGGATTTAACAATTATATCTCAAAGGGCAATTTTAAATATTACATGGATGGGGTTACATAGAATTAATAAATATAAGAAGAAGCAGAAATGTTCTGGATGAACTTGGGTTAATTGGAGAAAAAAAAAATTACATCATTTTCCCAAGCTATTTAGTAATTATCTTGGAATATTTTTTTCCTTGGTAGTCATTTTCTAAGGAAAATCAGTTGTGGATTTTCAGTCTGTTTTAATTAAGAAACTTCAGGTAAAACACAAAATTGCTAAATCAAGAAATGGAATTATTTTCTTTTTTTTTTTTTAATTTTCTAGAAATAAAGCTGCCTGTGCCTTGAAAAATATACTACAGAATAGAAAAATACAGAAAAAAGTTAGTGCATTTTCCCAGGTCTTTTCACAGTAATATGACCTTCCAAGCTGATTGTCTCAAAAAGAAAAAAAAATCTAATTAATTTATGAGAATAAATAAGAATAAAATGTTGTTATAATCAGTGTCAAGGGATTGGACTGATTTGAACTTTCTTGAAGTACAAAGTGTATACTAGAATATGAAAACATAGATAAGCCAACATATTTGATTTACGTGTCTCTGTGTATGTATTAAATAACAGGTTTACATTATTATTCTATCCTAGGGAATGGAAATCTCTTTCAGCCCTTGAACATATTCCCAGTATTATAATTTCCATGGCTTCTGACCTTGAAGACTTCTTTTTTGTTCTTGGCATGAAATCATACCTGCATAGAAGTCTTTAACAAAGTTTTCATTGAATGTATGTGCATTACACAATGAAGGAAATGTAGTCTGAAAATACCATAAGGATCTCAGGGAAAAATCATCCTAATGGTATTGGACCCTTGAGATAAGTGGTAGCTGTTTTGAGCTTTTTGTTTGCTTGTATGCAATTATGCCTGAAGAACTATTTTTATATTTTTAGAATCCATTTTGATGACCATTTTATCAGTAGACTGATCTGTTCAACAATGCTCAAACAAACCATAAGTTAGTTTTGTATTCCTTCCTCTAGAGGAAGATCAAGATCTAGTAATTATATAAATAATGACCACTCTTTTAGCAATTGTGGAAAAGTGTAACTGTATGTTTGAAAGTTGAGATAGAAGTACTCTGAAGTTTAACTTTTCCTTAAGATGACAGTAAGTATGTATGTAATAAATATTTTTTAGATGAAATGAAAATTATTTTAAACTTTTCCACTTAAAATTATAAAAACCTACAATGGTGCGTTTTTCTATTTAAACTTCTTTGGACTTGCAAAGAATTTTTAAAAGAGAATTGTCTACATGAGCATATTCTTTTTTGTTGTTAAATAAGCTGAAATGATATTCAATTACACAAGGACTTAAATTTCAACACTGACGAAGCTGATTAAAACCTATTCAATCAGGCTGTAGTGTGAGCAAATTTGGTCTGAAAGGTCAGGCTAAAATAGCTTCCTTTCTCTCCATCTGATGTTTATAATCTCTTAGGTTAAATCCATCTGAGAGAGATTTTGCTCAGACAGAATGACATGCATATGGAATGAAGAGGGTGGTAGATTTGCTTTTATGAGGAAATGCAAAGAAAGGGGCTTGGTGCATGATTTTGATCTTCAAGATATGCAGAG